>CM060948.1:223922549-224050049 GCA_030765055.1 Mantis religiosa
TCATTTCACCAGGATGCCTATGGAAAAGGGTGATAATAAGGGTTATGCGAGACAGCGGAACAGACGAAAATGAAAGGGTGTACATTAGGTATATAAAGGGGATAAAGTAAGCGAAATGCTTAAATTTTGATAAATACTGTTTCAATATGGAGTAAATTCTTATACTGTTTATTTAAAATGACATTATTTCTAAGACAAATAACCATAAAGCGAAAGACTTATTTAGCTTTTGTCATGTCTAGATTGGCTACTCTGTGCAATTGAATTAAACAGAGTCGACTAATTCCAATATTTCTCGAATCCTTTCGATACAACAAGAAAGTTGCAACATGTTGGGCGATGTTGCCGCATTTGTTTTTTGTGATCTCAGATCAGTACTGAACGGCATCATCTGATCTAAGATCAGCATTTTACAACTCATGCGGGTTCGCGAACTTAGTACAATTTTGGTCTTCGATTATAAATGAACTGCAGTTAGCGATTTTATGCAACCAGGCCAAAGAGGTAGACGTACCGCAATAGCCAATGCCAGTCAGCTGTTCCCGTGCACCCACACGACGCTAAGCAAAAAGTTGAAGGGGAAAAGGAGAGGAGTCACCACCAGTGACACTCGATGGCACCTCTGATATAGAAACACGCAGTTTGCAATCGCTCCATTTGTGTTTCGTAACTTACTGTATTTCACTCTTCTAATCGACCAGATAAGACCCGAAAAGAGACGATCACAGCGCTGGTCACCTGAAGGTCGACGGTTTGTCAAGTAATATTTTTTATATATGGGAAAATTTACGAAAAAATTTGATGTTATTAAAAGTAGCTCTAACAATTTTGCTTGAAGTATCATAATAGATGTGTTTAAGATATTTTCTGCCGCGTCACGTTATTCCTTGTCACATGACACGAAGTCGCTTATATGCTTTGTGGAAAGGCGTTACGTGAACAAGGTGATTTCATCAGAACTGAAACAAGACCCCGAGTTCTGTTTTTCGTTAGAGTCAATTATTCGGATAAGGTTTCTTTCCTGGGATTTGTCCTTTACCCTAAAAGGTGATCCCAAATAGTGACAAAGCAGTGTTATATATTAATATGTAGATCAACAATAAGTGTAAATAACAAACAAAATCGGAGATAAGTACTCATCACATATTTATTAGCAATAATTATAATGTATCGTAATTCTTTTTTGCAAGCCACGTCCCCAAGTTGAGAAACTCGTCACTTCGAGCAGCGCACAGAGGACAAACATTAATGAAATTTTACTGTTTTAAAATAATGCATTTCTATGACGTCGACAAACTATTAAACAATAGCAATAATTGTACATTGATTATAGAAAAGCACTACACCTGTAGGGAAA
The DNA here is from genome assembly GCA_030765055.1 of Mantis religiosa. NCBI lineage: Eukaryota > Metazoa > Arthropoda > Insecta > Mantodea > Mantidae > Mantis > Mantis religiosa. The sequence continues at coordinate 223,923,907 of CM060948.1, forward strand.
TATACTCACATAAATATCCTTATCAGCAGATAAAATGGCACATCTCGCCATACGTATATAAAGGAATTGTGGTGCAAAAGCTAAGGAAGAATTAAAATATCGTACCCTAATGTACAAGAATCCTGTACTTCGTGATAAGCAGGTTTTAGATTGATTGTTCTGAATTAAAAGGTTATTAATGACGATGATTGTGATCCCTACAGTTGTAATTAGACATCTAGCCATTATCAATTACTTGCTTCGAACCACACATCCGCATCTATGTTTTGTGTACCAGTGGATGGTTTCAATATAAACCAAAATCTTCTTAGCTCCAAGCCTACCCCTGTCTACAGAGTTTTATATGTATAATACACAGTGTACTTTGTCTAAAGGTCCTCTACCCGTAAATGGTTAAGATTTGTTCCACCGTTGAAGCTCTGCAACACACTGAAACTATAAACACTTTAATTCTTCATTTTGCCCAACATACGACGTCCTATTCATCATTCACTATAGCATAAGTTCGTTGTGGAATTTCCATCTTTTTTAGACATTTGCATATTTACGTTTTTGTTAAGTTCTTTTGTAGTTCACTGTACTACCTGTTAGAGTGGAGGAGAAAGCCTCATGACCAGAATTCCTAAAGATTAACATAAATAAACGAATCATTGCTGGAATTATAAGGATGCAAGCAGGAAGTAGTTCTTCGCTCAGTTAAATGGAGTGGGGTTGAGTAATATTTCTAAACAACATGTATTCATTATTCACTTGCATTAACATAACCAAAGTTTTAACCAATTATTAGCACTACTTATGAATAAAAAGTGGGAAATTTTCGTTCTTTTCCTAAATTGGACGGGATAAAAACTAGTTCGAATATTTAATTTCAGTTTTAAGCTCCAGGAACAGTAAAAGGTAAACTAGAGGATAACAGCAGATATTCCTCGTCACCACAAAGATGATGAAAGGAGATAGAGTTCGTGGACCCCAATGTCTCAAACGTGTACCGTATTTTCAAAAAGACGACAGCCTCACCTCCCAGCACTGCTCAGGTCGACGGACGGTTGGTTTGCGGATTAAGGCAAATCTCACTGTTGCCTGGATATCACAATATGGGACGGGATTCCAGGGTGTAACAAATACGTAAGCCTTAATTTTTAGCTCAAAGCTCGCTCACCTTCTGCTAAGTACTGAGATTTATTCTATCTCTGTCATCAATTCATATTCCACTTAAATATTACCGTCAATCGATTATCTTCATTGCTGTCCTTAAGGAACTTATAGTTCATGTTAGTTGTTGAATGAATGAAATAGTAACAAACATTACCAAATAAAGTGAAGAACTAAATAAATTGAAATGCTTAACTTCAACTAATAAATTATTACTATATTCAATATACGCTAGGTAACTGTAAAATATTAGGTTTAATACAGTTCATGCAGATCCTCTGAGTAGCACCTCTTTCCACCCTCAATTATTAATTGCTAAGTATATAGCATAATTTCCTTTGGGAACATGTACTTGGTTGTACACAATATCAAAATTATGTGGAAAAACTTTGGTATCTCACAGCTACATCTTAAAATACTGACTGCGCAGTCACTATCCCTGTCAGTCTGACGGTCAGTCTCCGGTTTCTATATCCCAAGGTCCTAGCTTCATTTACCAAAGAAGAGGGTTTGTTTGATTAGTTATCCTTCCATGTCATATGATAACAATGTAAAGTGAGCTTCAAAGACATTTAAGTTGGGAATGGATAAACGCAAAAAAGGAGACATAAAGAAAAAAGAAAGATAGAAAGAGAGAAAGAAAGAAAGAAGAAAGAAAGAAGAAGAAAGAAAGAAAAAAGAAGAAAGAAAGAAAGAAAGAAAGAAAGAAAGAAAGAAAGAAAGAAAGAAAGAAAGAAGAAAGAAAGAAAGAAAGAAAAGAAAGAAAGAAAGAAAGAAAGAAAGAAAGAAGAGAAAGAAAGAAAGAAAGAAAGAAAGATAAGAAAGAAAGAAAGAAAGAAAGAAAGAAAGAGAAAGAGAGAAGAAGGACAGAAGAGAAAGAGAAAGAAAGGAAGAGAGGAGGAGCAAAGAAAGGAAAAACGGGAGGGAGGAAGGGAGGCAAAGGAAAGAAAGAAGAAAGAAAGAAAGAAAGAAAGAAAGAAAGAAAGAAGAAGAAAGAAAGAAAGAAAGAAGAGAAAGAAAGAAAAGAAGAAAGAAGAAAGAAAGAAAGAAAGAAGAAAGAAAGAAAGAAAGAAAGAAAGAAAGAAAGAAAGAAAGAAAGAAAGAAAAGAAAGAAAGAAAGAAAGAAGAAAGAAAGAAAGAAAGAAAGAAGAAAGAAAGAAAGAAAGAAGAAAGAAAGAAAGAAAGAAGAAAGAAAGAAAGAAAGAAAGAAAGAAAGAAAGAAAGAAAGAAAGAAAGAAAGAAAGAAAGAAAGAAAGAAAGAAAGAAAGAAAGGAAAGAAAGAAAGAAAGAAAGTAAGAAAGAAAGAAAGAGAAAGAAAGAAAGAAAGAAAGAAAGAAAGAAAGAAGAAGAAAGAAAGAAAGAAAGAAAGAAAGAAGAAAGAGAAGAAAGAAAGAAAGAAAGAAAGAAAGAAAAGAAAGAAAGAGAGAAAGAAAGAAAGAAAGAAAGAAGAAAGAAAGAAAGAAAGAAAGAAAAAAGAGAAAGAAGAAAGAAGAAAGAGAGAAAGAGAGAAAGAAATAGAGAAGAAAGAAGAAGAGAGAAGAGAGAGAAAGAGAGAAAGAAGAGAGAGAGAAGAGAGAGAGAAAGAGAGAGAAAGAGAGAAAGAAGAGAGAGAAAGAGAGAGAGAAAGAGAGAGAAAGAGAGAGAAGAGAGAGAAAGAAGAGAGAAGAGAGAAAGTGAGAAAGAGAGAAGAGAGAGAAAAGAGAGAAAGAAAGCAAGCAAGCAGGAAAGAAAGAAAGAAAGAAAGAAAGAAAGAGAAAGAAGAAGAAGAAGAAAGAAAGAAGAAAGAAGAAGAAGAAAGAAGAAAGAAGAAGAAGAAAGAAAGAAAGAAAGAAAGAAGAGAAGAAAGAAAGAAAGTAAAGAAAGAAAGAGAAGAAAGAAAGAAGAAGAAAGAATAGAAAGAAAGAAAGAAGAAAAGAAAGAAAGAAAGAAAGAAAGAAAGAAAGAAAGAAAGAAAAGAAAGAAAGAAAAGAAAGAAAGAATAAATAAGAAAGAAAGAAAGAAAGAAGAAAGAAAGAAAGAAGAAGAAAGAAAGAAAGAAAGAAAGAAAGAAGAAAGAAAGAAAGAAAGAAAGAAAGAAAGAAAGAAAGAAAGAAAGAAAGAAAGAAGAAAGAAAGAAAGAAAGAAAGAAAGAAAGAAAGAAAGAAAGAAAGAAAGAAAGAAAGAAGAAAGAAGAAAGAAAGAAAGAAAGAAAGAAGAAAGAAAGAAGAAGAAAGAAAGAAAGAAGAAGAAAGAAAGAAGAAGAAAGAAGAAAGAAAGAAAGAAAGAAAGAAGGAAAGAAGAAGGAAAGAAAGAAGAGATGGGGGAGGGAGGAGAGAGAGAGAGACAGAGGGAAACAATTTTGTTTACACTACGGCCGTTGATCTCCAGGCCCTGACGTTTTGCGAATGCAAGAGGTGGAGAGGCGGGAGTATAGAAATAACAACATACAGCAATGAGCAATTGAAAGCATACCCTCAAAACTATCTTTAGATTGAAAGTATAGGACTATATTTGCTTTAAAACACTGAAATCCAACTTGCAATTTTATGTCATGCAAGATATTCATTACAACATCACTCTATTCGAATATCTCTTTCACGCCTTTTACGCGGCGCTAACTGCTTCTGGCTGGTAGTACTGGGGAGTCTCTACATCCGGTGTTGTGGTCAGGAAATTATATCTGTCTGCTAGCACCAATCAGCATTGTCGCTGCCAGGCGTGGCTTCCCCATCCAGTAACGTGTTGCCAGTTTAATTTTGTTTGGACCACGTGGCTTTAGTTGCTTGCATTAGTGAAATTTCTTTCTATTTTGTGTGTGTGAATTCCAATGTTTAGTATTCGTAAGTCCTATTATTGTCGCTATTGTAATAATATGGTCTACTGGTTTCGTGAAATGAAATACGTAATTGCGTGAAATATTTAAAATACGCATGTTCCTCTGTTTGAAATTCCCGCTAAAGAACTGGCAACAGCCCGCTCACCCTCTCGAGAAATGCCAGAGCCGGAGAACGGCCGGCCGAACTGTAGAGCACAGGGATGATTTTCCCACTCCAGTAAATATTACCGAATCACCGTTCAAACCTTGGAATAGTTATATCCTAAATGGCAACAACAAATGGTAAAACATCACTGTTCCATCCCTACATTAACCGCAGTAACATGTTTAGCTCAAATTCTGGAGGGTCCAGGGTTAACTCCCACCATGGACTTTTCGTGGCTCTATCTGGTCGGTGGGTGAATTCTGGGGTGGGGTCTCATCTACCACTATTATTTTCCATAAATTTCCTTTCAATTTCGTTTCCTTATCTTCTTACTGATGTAGTTCAAAGTTTCGTGGCGGTGCCAGGCAGATGGCGCGGTTGTTTGCTTACAGAAAAGAGTACTCCCCTTGCAGAGGTGCTTGTTCATTAGCAACCCTTTCAAGGCTTTTCCAGCATTGAGACGGATCTTCTGTATTATAACTTCTAGGGAATTACGCTCGTCTCTGTGGTATATCTGGGGTTCACTGTAGTCTTCTTTACACTTTCTTCTGGGATGTGAAAGCCACAATATATCTTTTATAGCCGGCACTACGCAGTGCCCTCTGTTATATTATGCAGGTCTAACTGAGGCCATTTCTGTTATTTTAATCAAAAGTGTTCTGGAATTATGAACTTCATCCCGCGCATCCAAGGCAAGTGTGTCTGCTCTAGATACTAACACTTAGCTCTGATTCTTAGCATTATACCGTTTTTTATAATAAAATGTATACTTTGTATAGTATTACAGTGTTTTTACGATGAGTACTACTGGCAAAGGAACGGGCTGTATAGAAAACTTCCTTAATTCGAGTAAGAGCCTATCAGTTGAGGTAGACTCAGCAGATTCAATAGTGGTCATCATGACATAGTGAAGGCAGTTTTGTTAATCGACAAGCGCGATGTCATAGAGGTCAGCCATGACAACACTAAAACAATTTGTTATGATTATTGTAAACAGGAAATTGAGAGATTGATGATTTGCTTTGGATAATTAGCGATAGTGACAACGAGGCATCTTTCATTGACAAGAGATTGCCAGATGAAATATTATCACTACGTTTTTGTCATTGAGTAAATCATATTTTAGAAATTATTTCATGTCGACCTTCACAACATTACACCATACACCTTAAAGTTATGATTGATTTAGCTCGTTTTTCATCTTTCATGCATTTGTTTCTTTGTTTTTTGAAAATTTGGAAGATAGATCTAGTTCAGCTTTATTTTAATTATTTGTAGACCTTACAATAAATAAGTATCTAGGTACAGATACATTTAGTACCTTAGGGCTACGTTTTCCTATTAAGTACCCGTGCAATTACAGTTGTGTAACATAATTAATCGATTAACCTTCCATATGAAAGACGCCCAGTTCTGAAATTCTCAATTTCTGTTGCATTACTTACTGTGCGCCGTTAGTACATAATAATTTCGCTGATTTAGTGAACAGATAGCTAAGGAATACAGCCTCCAACAGTTAACACCTGTTCCCTTTGCCGGGTGAGTATTATTATTATTATTATTATTATTATTATTATTATTATTATTATTATTATTATTATTATTATTATTATTATTATTATTATTATTATTATTATTATTATTATTATTATTATTATTATTATTATTATTATTATTATTATTATTATTATTATTATTATTATTATTATATTATATTATTATTATTATTATTATTATTATTATTATTATTATTATTATTATTATTATTATTATTATTATTATTATTATTATTATTATTATTATTATTATTATTATTATTATTATTATTATTATTATTATTATTATTATTATTATTATTATTATATTATTATTATTATTATTATTATTATTATTATTATTATTATTATTTTATTATTATTATTATTATTATTATTATTATTATTATTATTATTATTATTATTATTATTATTATTATTATTATTATTATTATTATTATTATTATTATTATTAATTATTATTATTATTATTATTATTATTATTTTATTATTATTATTATTATTATTATTATTATTATTATTATTATTATTATTATTATTATTATTATTATTATTATTATTATTATTATTATTATTATTATTATTATTATTATTATTATTATTATTATTATTATTATTATTATTATTATTATTATTATTATTATTATTATTATTATTATTATATTATTATTATTATTATTATTATTATTATTATTATTATTATTATTATTATTATTATTATTATTATTATTATTATTATTATTATTATTATTATTATTATTATTATTATTATTATTATTATTATTATTATTATTATTATTATTATTATTATTATTATTATTATTATTATTATTATTATTATTATTATTATTATTATTATTATTATTATTATTATTATTATTATTATTATTATTATTATTATTATTATTATTATTATTATTATTATTATTATTATTATTATTATTATTATTATTATTATTATTATTATTATTATTATTATTATTATTATTATTATTATTATTATTATTATTATTATTATTATTATTATTATTATTATTATTATTATTATTATTATTATTATTATTATTATTATTATTATTATTATTATTATTATTATTATTATTATTATTATTATTATTATTATTATTATTATTATTATTATTATTATTATTATTATTATTATTATTATTATTATTATTATTATTATTATTATTATTATTATTATTATTATTATTATTATTATTATTATTATTATTATTATTATTATTATTATTATTATTATTATTATTATTATTATTATTATTATTATTATTATTATTATTATTATTATTATTATTATTATTATTATTATTATTATTATTATTATTATTATTCCAGACATCATAAATCAGATATGTAAACGTTATTAATTAATTGCTTCGAACTAGAAATCCGCAATTATGTTTTGTGTACCAGTGAATACGGCGGAGAGTTTCAATCTAAGAGGTTCTCACTGCTGTCTACAGAGTTTATTATTTGTAATACACATTGTACTATGACTAAAGGTCCTCCTCTATGAATTCTTCTAATACTGAAGCTCTGCAAAACACTGGAACTATAAACAATTTTATTTTTCATTTTGCGCACCGTACGACGTTCTGTTTATAATTCACTATAGCAAAAGTTGGTCGTTGTAATTTCCTACCAGAAGATGTGACTACCTTTTCAATATGTTTTTTACACCTTTACATGTTAACGTCTTTATGACATTACTGTGCTACCTCATGGGCTTAATTCTTAACAGAGTAAAAATAAATAAGTGGTTTGCTGCAATTTTAATGATATAAGTGACTAGCAGTTCTTCGTTCAATTAAATGAAAGTTCCAGCAATATTTCTAATTAACATACGTTCACAATTCATTTTAATTAATGTAATAAATGTTCGAAAACCAATTATTAGCACTATTTATGAATAAAAAGTGTCTATGAACCACCAGTCTAACCGGAAAATTTTTGTGGTTTCCCTAAATTGGCAGGGTAAATACTAGTTTGAGTATTTAATTTCAGTTTTAAGCTCCAGGATCAGTAAAAGGTAAACCAGAATGTAACAGCAGATGTTCCTTGTCAATATAAAGACGACAAAAGGATATAGAGTTCGTTGCCCCCAAAGCCCTACACGTGTACCGTATTTTCAAAAAGATGACGGCACCACCTCCCACCACTGCCCAGGACGACTGAGGGTTGGTTTGCGGATTAAGGCAAATCTCAATGTTGCCTGGATATCAAAATATGGGACGGAGTTCCAGGGTAACACATAATTAACCTTTAATTTATAGCCGAAATCTTTGCTCATCCTCTGCTAAGTAATGAGATTTGATTCTATGTCATCCTTTCATATTCCACTTGTGTTGCATGTTACTGGCAACAGATTATCTCCACTGCTGCCCTTAATAGAATAATAATTTATACCTTATGTAGAGTTGCTGAATGAATTGAATAGTAGTAAACATTACCGAATAAAATGAAGATTTAGGTTAGATTTAAACACTGAACTTCAACTATTAAAATATCACCTATGTTCAATGTCTGCGAAAATAAATGTAAAAATGGAGGATTTAATATAGTTAATGGATATCCATGCTATAAAACAGGCAAAACTCACAGGTAAGTTACGTTACCAGGACTTAATGCAGAAAATTCAAGTTACACAATTTTATACTAGTAAATTAATAAAGGCCCGCCTCGGTGGCGTAGATGGTAGCGTGTCTGCCTCACGTTCAAGAGGTACCGAGTTCGAATCTCGGTGAGAGTGAGATATCTGGATAAGGTTTTTTCCGGCGTTTTCCCTTGACCTTAAAGGCGAATGTCGGGTAGCTCCAAGCTCCATGGACCCTGTATACATTTTTAAGCACCATTTCCCCCACTTTACTCACCTTCCGATACGACTTAACGTTGGAGGATGTACGATTACAAAAAAAAATGATGATGATGATGATGATAATAATAATAATAATAATAATAATAATAATAATAATAATAATAATAATAATAATAATAATAATAATAATAATAATAATAATAATAATAATAATAATAATAATAATAATAATAATAATAATAATAATAATAATAATAATAATAATAATAATAATAATAATAATAATAATAATAATAATAATAATAATAATAATAATAATAATAATAATAATAATAATAATAATAATAATAATAATAATAATAATAATAATAATAATAATAATAATAATAACAATAACAATAACAATAACAATAACAATAACAATAACAATAACAATAACAATAACAATAACAATAACAATAACAATAATAATAATAATAATAATAGTAATAGTAATAGTAATAGTAATAGTAATAGTAATAGTAATAGTAATAGTAATAATAATAATAATAATAATAATAATAATAATAATAATAATAATAATAATAATAATAATAATAATAATAATAATAATAATAATAATAATAATAATAATAATAATAATAATAATAATAATAATAATAATAATAATAATAATAATAATAATAATAATAATAATAATAATAATAATAATAATAATAATAATAATAATAATAATAATAATAATAATAATAATAATAATAATAATAATAATAATAATAATAATAATAATAATAATAATAATAATAATAATAATAATAATAATAATAATAATAATAATAATAATAATAATAATAATAATAATAATAATAATAATAATAATAATAATAATAATAATAATAATAATAATAATAATAATAATAATAATAATAATAATAATAATAATAATAATAATAATAATAATAATAATAATAATAATAATAATAATAATAATAATAATAATAATAATAATAATAATAATAATAATAATAATAATAATAATAATAATAATAATAATAATAATAATAATAATAATAATAATAATAATAATAATAATAATAATAATAATAATAATAATAATAATAATAATAATAATAATAATAATAATAATAATAATAATAATAATAATAATAATAATAATAATAATAATAATAATAATAATAATAAAATGGCTCCAATTTTAGATGCTACGAATGGCTAATCTAATAGAAAAGTACGTGGTACTCACCACATATATTTCCTGGAAGGGATTACCAAATGTTTTAGAGTTACAGTATAGGACCACATGCTTCCTCATATTTTCCATCCCGAAAGATTGACGATTTTCACGAAGTGTCTTGAATTTTGAAAATAATCGCTCAACGTCACAAGAAGTAAGTCTAGCATAATTAAAACTTAGAATGTCACACACACTCACTTTAATAATTTCTTCATGTTACTCATCCAACACATTTGAAATTTTACACAGTATTCTAAATTCACAATTATTCTGCATAACTTCCTTGCATTTTCTTTTAAAACATTTTTGCTCCAGGACCAGAAAGAACATTCAATTTTCCCTGCATCCTGAAATAGTTGGACTGATTCTCTCAACTGATTCAAGTTTCTCTATAGAAACACAAAGGAAACACAGATATGCGAAAATATGGGAAGTCACAATGTCACTTAAAAGTTCTTGAAGAATTTTAACTGAACTGGCATATTTACGATTAGGTTCACTTAGGACAGCAGCAAAACTATTCAGATTTTCTGCGTAGTACTGAACCGTGTTCTCCAGCAAGTCACCAAACTCGCAGGAGGCAGCGGAGCATGTTTAATCCACTGTGAAGTCAAAACTGTCGACTTTCCAACACATCTGGTAGCATAGAAAGTTGCATAAACTTTACGAATTCACAAATGACTATGGCAGACGCAAAATTTAATGGTGGTTGGCAGGAGGTGCTGGTTAACACAACATCCAATCAAATGCTTGTTTATGTTTACCTGATAGCTACAGCAATATTCTATAAAGTGATTTAATTTGGTCTTGTTAACTACATATAGCTTCTCCCCGCTCTTAGATATATGGCTACATCGCGCTTCGTTGCTAGTGGTCAATGTCAGCCGCCATTAAATTTTGATCTACCATAATTGACTACACAGTTTAACAAGTATCAGTGTATATAGTAGTCGGGTTGTGAAGCATAATGCAATGAAGGAATTCCCGTTATCTTGCGACCTCATGCACTAACTGTACTAAGGAAAGCAGGATGTTTATCTTTTCTGCATACTGAACTGCTACTATAGCTGTCACGTCAGTTCTTCCAAAAGTTAATAATAAATTGTCGTCTGGCATGTTTAATTGAATATTAAAGAAGTAGATAATGACTTGTTAAGATAATTTTGATGCTTCCTTTATTTGAAGTTATGTAAATATGTGAAAAGTATTTTTAGAAGATATCCTTTATGCGATTTTATGTAATTTATGTAATTATTCGAAGATATTTATTTTTATAAAAAATCAGAAAATATTATATAAAATATTTTATGCATTTTTATTAAAGAATATTTATTTGCCTGAAAACAGAGCCCTAGATATTATGTACGCAGCCGCGATTGGATGCAAATTATTTTCAAAGCTTACTATTTAAACTGCAATGGTGTTTAAAACTGCATTTTAAAATGTTATTTATATTAATAGAAGAGGTATGATCCTCCTAAACTACAATTATAGCAGATATGAAATATAGCTCCTCTAATACGTTTTCTTTTCTGTGTGCTTCTAGTAATGTATTGCAACATGCGAAACTAAATAACATAATTAAATTAAATTAATTATTTGTTTTCAACACAAACTATACATATCAGATTCCAAAATTTGTAATCATGCCAACTTTGATAGAATACAACGGAGAGAGGCGCGTGCGCATTGTGACCTGCAGAGATATCTATTGTGGCTACCATCCCTCAGAAGCAAGGATTGAGGGAATTAACCACAGGAGGCACAGGCCGCAGATAGAGAGGTCACAGACACACGCAGAGGTATCTAACAGTGGGTGATTTGAAGCTGTCCAGCGAGAGCGATTATCGACCAGTCCAAACAAGTAGCCCTCTAGTAACCACGAAGAATAGTTTGACAAAGCATGCATTCCATTTTTCTGGCGCTACCCCATACCACGAAATCTAGAAAAACGCCTGATACATGAAAATGAAAATGGATGAAAGGGAAATGAAGGAAAGAATACCTTGGTATGTAAGAAACCACTCCTGCATTTCCTTACCCCAGTAAAAGCCTCGAAAGATCCAATACCAGTGTGGGCTGTCTAAGGGAATCGAACCGAAACCTCCTAAATCTGTGGCTCGCATGTTACTATGGAGCCAGCTTACCCTGTCCTCAACTTTGATACTTATGAGTCCTATATTACCCTATATATTATTTTGTACAAATTTAATAAGAAATGCGATTTTGTAAAGCTGGTTTTGTGTTTCTTTTACTGTCCTTGTTTTGAATTACATTTTCAACGGGAAGTGTGATAATATACAAATAAAACATAAATACGCCCTATTCATTTTACTTTTGAGAAACTAAACAAACATTTGAGTTTTAGGAAAGATGCTTCAAAAATCCATTGAGATTTCTACCAAAAACAGAATGCTTTCTCAATGCATAATATCATGAATTAATTTTTGAATAAATCAAATAAACCAATACTATAAATTGATTAAGCACATGGTGGTTGGTTACATTCACATTGCAGTTATGTTTATATTGTCTGAAGACTGATAAATAGAATATTTTCTTCTTGCACTTAAGCAATGAATTATTTAAAGAAATGCTTACGAGTCACCTTTGATAAAACGTCCCTGTCTGGCTGCAAGGAATACATCTGCAATTTATTAGCTTCATGACTTATACAAATGTCATTATTAATAATATGTGGAATTTTAACATCGCTCATTGCCGAACGGGTACTTGAATTAATGAAACTCTTCTCGCGCATAATTTAAAAATTCTATAATTATATTAAATTTAGGCAAAATCATATGCCTTAATTTAACTTTTCCAACGAATTAAAGGGTTTAATATCGGGCATTTATTGTCCTCTAGAATCAGTCGCTACTATCCCAAAAGGCGAAAATAAACAAATAAATGTATATGAAAATCAATAGTTTTCATTTTAAGACATATATTAGGTTGTCTCATAAGTATATCGGTTATTAATTGTGTTTATATATATGCATATATATATATATATATATGCTTTTATTTTTATCTATGTTATTCCCAGGGTGAAATGGTTATTGTTTCGTATCTTTTAACAGTTAGTAATACAAGATTTTGTCCTGCGCCGTGGCGTAGTGGGCTAAGGCGTCATACTTTAGTTTCCTGCCACAGAATGCGGCACGGGATCGATTTCACCCCGGGAGGGTGCGGATTTTAAGTCCCGGGTACAGGGCCGGTGCCCACTCAGCATCATGAGGAAATTGAGGAGCTTAACGTAGGTAAGCGGCCATGGTTTAGAAAACTAACTTTCCGGCTGGGGATGCCGAGATGCTGACCACATTTCCTCCCCGTATCGGTTGAATGATCGATCACTTCTGTCATGCGTATGTGGCCTTGAAGCCGGCAGTCAGGTTGGCAGGTCTTGGCCCTCTATGGGCTGTCGCGCCATGGGTTATTAACATTAAGCCATATCGGACAGTGAACGAAATGTGTGAAATGATGCTCAAATGAGCCCAGGGTCCGTAGAGCCTAGAGTTCCGAGACATTCATCTCTTAGGATAAGGGAACATCCCGGAAGAAATCTTACCCAGATAACTAACCATAACCGAGATTGGAACTCCGAATCTCTTAAACGCGAGGCAGTTAAGCTACCATTTACGCTACAGAGGCCGGCAAGTTGGAGACTGTAGTGCTTCTGAAGAACTATTGGAAACAAATTATAAAGCTGCTGCCTCGGCTCGAAAAATATTTGAAACCGAAGATCAATATGTCGTTAATGAACCAGTAGCACAATGTATGTTCTAGCGTCTCAATAAGGGAGATGAAAACCCTAAAAAGGTTGCTACGCTCTGGAAAACAGAAGTTACAGAATGTTGAGGACACATATCGAGTTTTGGAAGGAAATACCCAGACATGGAGAACAACTTCATGCTTTAAAGATACCATACATTAAGAGAACTTTCATATTGAGATATTTAAAATTTCTACAGAACTCTAAGTTTGTACTACTTACATGAATTATTCATGCCTGATTTTGCTCAACTTAGAGGATATATTTATCGTCAGGTTCTGAACAGTCCCGAATATGATAGCATAATTACCAGATGTGATGAAATGCAGATGTATGACCGCAAAGCTCACATCTCAAAACAGTTACACGATACCACTCTGAAACGTTGTTGTTATTAAAAAATCATTTTTGCCTCTAAATAATTATATGTTTTTAGTGGAGCTTGGAAGGTTTGATTCCCTGAGTATTTGTTTCAAATTCAACTGCATATGATGCGGATCTTTTATTTTCAATAATTACAACAAGTTCACAAATCTTTGGGGCAGAAATACCCATCATTAGTTGACAGAATCAGTTTACTTGCAGCAGGACTACGCAATATTTCATGTACCTCAAATAACAATAGATTACATAAAGGAATTGGTAGTAATCGAATTGCTGCCACATCCAAAATATGACCCTAATTTTGCTCTATTGGATCACCATCTGCTTGATCCAAGCCCATTTCCTGCGTTGAAGTAATCCGGGATACTGTGAAGTAGTATAAATGGGTATGAACGAATTCTTTGTATAAAAAACCAGAAACTAGTTTAATAATATAATACTCTTTACTTTGAAAATTAAAATTGTTTGCTGTAACAACATATGTAATAAAGCTTTGCTTAAAAACCGACAATAGTCATCCATGTACAGAACGTGATACTTTAAAATTCTCGTTCTGATATAGATACGAAAGAGAACTTACTCCAGCTCCAAACATATGTAAAATGATCAGAAAATAATTGAAAAAGAAACCCAAGTTATGAAAACTGCATTCAAAAGTACCGACCTGGCACTACAAAAAGTTCGATAATTAAGGGATGCTGGAAAACAGCCATGCCCTACTCTCACCGACAACTTTGGTTATTTGTTGGCTATGGAACGGAAGGACGTGAGAGCAAGGTTGCATAAATCACTGCAGCACGAGATAGTTGACCTAAAAACTTTGTCCCGTTTCAGTGTATGTGACAAGAGACGTTTTTATTGGAAAAAATGCACGATATCTGGGCATTTCTGTAGAGGTATGGTCAGTGCGTTAATGTGGATATTTTATATTCCGGTGAAGTACATCCGGAGCCCTTCCCAAAATATTTCTTCTACAAGATATTTCTGCAGATATTCTTGCAAGTGAAAGTTTCCAAAAGAAACATTTTTAGTTTTCTTATATAGTTTTATGAATTCAAATTTTCTGTTTATTTTTACATATGCTATCACAGTATGTAAAATTTTTGTATTCTTATAATATTTCTAAAAGTGATATCACAATTGCCATTTTCTAGTCTCAATTTTTCAACACTTTACCGAAGTCTAGTAAAGACTCGTAAACTCTTTTTAGTGGCCCAGAACATTTTAGCATGTTTTAGGGGAAGCTTTGTTTTAACAATTGGTACCGTTTCTAATAAAAATGACTCATCTCCCGCATGTTCAGACATTCTAAGCTTCGCTTTGTAAATATATGAGAGCTCTTTCTTTTTCTTTTTAATTTTTACTTTGATCGGCGTTTTCTCTGCATGTCAGTTCCTGAGAATTCTTGGGGATAACTAAATTTAATGTTACAGGATAAAAACAAACTTTTTGATATTATTGATCTATTTTAGTGTTATTAATTTGAGTGATTATGTTTAATAAACCATTTTAGTAAACTTGGCCATTGATCAGGTGCATTGACTTTGACTGTACATGCATTCGCGTTATATGTTTATCAGAACAGCGAGATACTAGTAAATGGTCATACAGTAAGCAAGATAACACAAACGGTGCACTTGGGAGTTGAGTGTCTGATATGAAATGTTACGAGACTATTATAGACAACTGTATTTGAACAGTACTTAATAGGAAAAATAACCTTAATGATGGTAAATGCATTAACTATGTGCGTACGTAATATTTTTTAAAGAATGCAAATGAAGCTAAACATTATCTTCTGCAATTTCCATAATAGCAAAGACACTAAAATTAGTCACCACACTTTGCTTTAAATAACATCTAAAACAGTAGAAACCGCATGGTAACATGAATAATTTTCTAATGCAATCTGCACCTAGAATAATTTCTAAAAATATGACTTACTCAAGCGGTAAGGCTTGTTATTAAAGATTTCATTAGCAATGTCCTGTCAGTGAAATATGCCTCATTGTATTATCCTATACAAATCATTAATCTCTTTACTTCTTATTCCAATAATCCATCTTTTTCTCGATAGTCATCAGTAACTCTTTCACTGTTCTCTGTGTTCTGTAAAACTCTGATATCATACTATATCATCTCTCGCATTTGTCAATCAATAAAACTATCCTTAATATGATATGACCTGCAGTGAGTAAGAAGGCAGTAAACATCATGCTGCTGTGCGTAGTTTCCGATAGGCCTAGTCGCTTTGCCAGGTATAAATGGTAATGTGGCTAACAACAGACTCCTTCAGCCGGAAAGTTAGTTGACGTCATCAGCACATCTGCCTACGCACCTCCTCAAATTGCTTAACGATCCTGGTCAGTGGTTCTACACCCAGGGGTTTATTTCCACATCAGATTTAAAATGTAAAACAATACACTTTAATGGATAAGTTCTAATACTAAGTTTATTGTAGTTAAGAAATAAACATAATATATTTCTTAAATAAAGCACATTCTGTGCAAAGGTATAAAGGTTTACATTTCCAGAAAGCAATACATCTACTTGCTGTAAAAAATTTAGCTTGATATATTATATAGGCATGAGGTTAAACTTAACATTAGCAGCATACGGCATTTAATCTCCCCTAAATGCATTTAAAATTTAAATGTAGAAGATTTGTAGAATCTAATGTATTAAAATGTACTATAGCGGTGTAGCCACAAATAATAAAGTTATGGCCGCAGTTCAGTAATTGCATTTTGACGATTACAAATAACTGAAAGCTACAATAAAACAGAAAACTCAATGTCCTAACTGGGTGTTTCAGTCCAAAATATATTTATAGCTTTTAATTGAGGTTTTATATTTCTGTTTGTTCGGCACATTATTATACAATACCAGCATAAGCAGATCATTATTGTATCAAATATAGTGCATAATTGGGCCATTATAGCACGCCGGCCAATAATACCAAAGGCGTATTTTCTATAGTAACGATATAAATAATACCAATATTCCAAGTTGCCGTAGCTTGTAGAGAAAAGATGAGGGCATTTTGTTATGTTTTCTTCGCTGCGAAATGATGTAAAAACCTCTGAACGTGATAAACATAGGGTAATAAAGATCTGAATTTATAATAATGTACTTTACCGTACCGTACTTACAATATACTGCATGATAGCTCGTAACACACACTTATGCATATGTATGTCTTGCTTATAAATTCAATACGACAGTAAATAATAAATGAAGTGCAGGAAGAGATACTAATATCTTTTACGAACATATGAAGACGCTCTTACTTATGATATCAATTATGTATAGCGAATTATTGCATGTAAATTCATATACAATTTGCTGAGATTGCCTGCAAGGTGTAAAACTCATGGATAATCTTAACATGACATCGGTAGAAATGTTCACACTACCAACATTGAGTATGACTGAAACTTTATGTTTCATCAATTACTATTATTTCCTTACACGTGAAGTAACATCGACAGCAATAGCACGGAGACTAAAGAATATTGGCTGTCAATAAACGCTGCAATGGTAGAATATCCAATACTTCATTTCGGGAATCTTATTAGTGGAAATAGTTAAAAGCATCCTCAACACAACTATAATCACTCCACTCTTAAAATCCAACTTGATGTAAACAAAGGATGTCCTAAACTTGCCCGCGATATGTGAAAAACCAAAGTGCACCATAGAATATAGTACTTAAATATGGAGGATAAGCTGTGTGTTTTCAAGAAGTATGTTATTTAAACAGGGTTACAAAACTTTTATTAATATGGAATGGTAAATTATATGTAAGTCACGCAGCTTCCAAGTCCTTTATTTGTGTTTCATTACTTACTGTACGCCAGGTTATTAATATTTCACTCTTCCATAAACAAGATAGCGAACGCAGCGCTGTGTCACTGAAAGTCAATTACGCCTTAACGCTCTCTCGTGTCGTAATAACCGAAGGAGGCTGCGGCTCTCATTTAATTCTCTATAATATCGCATCTGTCCATGCCATAGAAGTGTTCATTCAATAAGGGGATAAAATGGGTGCTTCTATATAACATGCCGTTTGCTCGTTAGTTATAGTGAAGATGAAATACTGAAACATTCCAAAAATAAGACGTCAAAAGTGGCGAAAAACAAATTGTGTTGAATGTTTTTAGCAAACCAAAACACACGAATCTAACAATGAATCTTTGTTAAACTGCAAACTAATCCGGTCTTTCCAAGTGGAACTTTTCATGCCATCTAAAAGCATGAAATGGGAGCATTGTGAAAATCAAGGAAGAAGAAGAAAACATAGATGTAATCCAGCATTATAGAAGCATATTACTTTATAAAAATGTGTGCCTTTCCTACGGAAATGTTTAATAACGGACCGTCAAGGTTAGCCCAGGTACCTCAATGGTACATTGGTCATTCATTCAGTACTGGGAAGTGAAATTTCAAGCTCAAGTCTTAGAATGTTGATGTTTCTATTCCGCTTCAATTCATTTAAATCTGTGGACTTTTTATAGGATATATTTACACAACACACTGTATGAAAGTTGCAGACAAATTTCTCCTACTAACAATAATATTACTTGTGTTATTCTTCCTCGTGCACTTGACACGCAACTATCCATAAGTGAATAAAAGATATGCTATAGCACAACTCACGGTACATTAACTTAATCACAAAAATTAGTGACCAAAATAAATATTGATACTAACCCGTTCGGTTAAAGTGTATTAGTATATAAACATAACCATGAATGCAACGGTAGACATAAACTTAGGATATCTAAACCGTCACTCCTCAACCCTACCTGCTTTTACTTTAGAGATAAACCAGTCTTTTGGAAAGACATGCAGATATGCTCAAAATGGTACATTTCTGCACTATCCTGCTTTCAGACTTACATCATACTCTGTTTTCTTTTCTGCAGTTTCTTTACATTTGGGAATCTCTTAAGAATTAAACGGTTAAGCACAGAATGGAATAAAATGTTACAAGAAGCATAGCTTCAGAAGATATAGTTTTACAAGGTAAGTCTACAGTTACAGAATTATGAAAAGCTAGGCTAGATTTGACATTAAAGAATAGATAATTGACGCTAGAACTGAGAGAAACGTCTTTCTTAATTGGTTCAAACCAACTGGATTTGCATCCTAAAGTTTGGTTTGACTGATTAAAGTCTTGGATTTTTAAAATACAAAAGTGCACATGTAGTAAAAGTTTATAAATTCGGCTAGAAAATTGTTTTAATATAGTTAAGGACCCATGCTTCTTATACAGAGCACAGTGTATAGAAAACAGCAGCCCTTAGATTAACTCACTTCTTTCCTGAAAACAAGACAGTCGGAATATGCACAATAAATATTTCATTCATTCAAAATTTCTTTCTAAATGTATATAGAGGTAAACATTTTGGTCGATGAAGGCACAGTAAATGTCATTGCCTAGTTTCTCACCCTGAAGTGAGACATCGTGATTCGAAATTTGAACTCATATATGCAATCTGGTATGCACCTCGATTCCGGTTGTGGTAATATCCACTTACGATAGATCTTTTTGCAATATTTATGTTAGGACCATCTTTATCAATCATCTTATGGGTCATGACGTGGGTTTTAGGCATTCTTTCGAAAGCTCCTTGAAAAGTCAATCTCTGTTTCTCCGTAAGGAACCACACATTTGTCATGCATAGATATATTAGTATATTGCAGCTTTGTCCAACTTTTCAACTGACGTTTTAGTCATTTTTCATAGTCACTTAATAATCTTGTTCAATTTTCCCCGAGACTTTACAGAGCTCATTCTTCCATTTAAGTAAGGGCATTAGCTCCTCTGTTCATTATCATTTCGCCCTCTTATCACATTCACTTCGCTTTCTTCCACTACGTGGCGTCTAATGAAATACGCCTGATATGGCCTCTTCTTCCGGATGATTCACTCCCTGGGCAGTGAATCCTTGCAGTGACAGTATCACTTCACTTTACCACAGTCATCGCCAGCTCATTCAGAAGACAGCGCTTATCGTCGCACTCTGAATCTCTCTTTGCTAATTTATTGACTTGCTCATTCATTCACTCATTTAGTCACTCACTCACCTCAGACTCATTCGCTTTAGAACCTTTCAGGACTGGTTTGTTTCGCAAGAGTGTTACTATACAAAGCCGTAACAAATCTTCACGCAGTTCTAGAATGTTCGAGAAGAAGAGATATCCAGAAAGTTATACAAAACCCGCGATAGTTCTTACCGTGTTTACCCTGGGCGAACGCACTGCTTATCTGTTCCTACTGCCCGGAATCAATCTTCCGATAACCTCGCGCCATAGTGTGAAAATGTGATTGAATTTTGGTAGACTGAACTACTTGTACAACATACTAATACAATTTCATTATAAAACCTTTCTCATTTAATTTGTGCTATGCTTTCATAGTCGATATCCTGTTTTTGAACAGTTTTTCCAGTTTTCGAATAAAGTGTTACAATGTACAAAAATCTTATATGAGCACTCACTTGACCTTCTTTACTCACTCTGATATAAACTATTTTTTGGAATGCTTATTCCTTATCTGTTTATTGCTAATCGAGATATATCTTTCTAGGACTTGCTTTCTTACATATGTTATAAGTAAAGTCAGAATAGGAGATTACAATAGAACTAGGCGCTAATTAAAATTTTAAGAGCTTTTCACTACGTAATGGCTTTTACATTCCATTATTTTTCCATGGTTAGGAAATAATACAATTAATAAGGACTTCCTGTTTGAGAAAAGTTGAACTATAAGAAAACCCAATTGAAAGTAATATCTCAAAACTGGTTACTTCCATCAAAGGTGCATATTTAACATAAACAGGATCTACATCTTTGTGAATTAAAATTCTGTCTCCACCGCTTACGGTACACCAGTGATGCAAAATCACACAGAATGAAGTGGTTCAGAGGCTTGCATTAAGAGACAATTTCCATAAAATTCAAGGTATGTTTTTCATTAATCGTGAAAATATCTTAAAACAACAGCATATTCAAAATCGTTAGAGCCTCATATGATAAAAGAAACCTTTTCGAAAACCTTTGCATGCAAAGAATAGCTTGGGATGGCGGAATTTTTTTAAATATCTTCATGTCACATCCTTGGAAGGCGTTAAACTTAAATAACAAGTTTGGTATCTAACCAATTTCTCATTTTTTAGTTTTGCTATTCACAAACACCCACACACGCTATTTTTAAATTGCTTCTATTTTACGACGGAGGAGATTCGGCACGGAGACAAGTCGTGATCCATTGTACCTATGCCCCCAAGTGGGGCACCCGGGAAGAAGGATGGGGCGAGAGGAGACAGAGGGCGGCAAACCCAAGGAATCACAACAGTACTGAGGGCACGTTCCCTACATTTTACTTCGATAGAGACCTACACCGGCAGGCCAGGACAACGGATTTGCAGGTTCGCAAATGGGCCCGGCAGCCGGTCTCGAACTGATCCCAGCAGCAGGTTCGAAGACCGGCAACCGACCTACCGAGGATGAAGTAGTTTTTCTCAGAGAATACCATCCTTCCGTGCAGCACTGAAATATCCACCGATACTTCTACCCTGAAAGAGGCCACTAGATAAGAGATTAATGGAAATGATAATGGAGATGAAATGGAGGGACAGAAAATTTGGGGAATGTAATTAACCTACCCAGCATTTCCCTAACGACACGGGAAACCCCCGAAAAACCATGGATCAGGTAGGTCGGTCACGGGAATTGAACCCGGATCTCCCGAATGCGGGTCACAGACAAAACCGCTTGTGCTATCCCGCTAGGTAGGAAACCTGTGAACATGTGTTTCAAGTTAAATTTCGGTATGGAGTTTTAGGATGAAATGCAATACCTTCTCTACCTTCATACTGTGTACAGTGCCCAAATAATATTTGGCCGTGTGTCACAAACGAAGTTCACGTCGTGCTTCCGAATTTGGCCGAAGCTGCAGGCAAACTCCTACAAGTGTTGACGCGTTGTACCCACTGACCTGCTTTTGCGAACGGTGTCGACCTAAATCAATCTTAAAAGACATAATCGTTGCTCACTGTACGGATTATAGTCGGAAAACTGTTTTCTCTGTGAGAAAGCGTATCAACAACAGAATTCAACCCTCGTCTCAAAGTGTTCTAGCGACTCTAGGCGTTAAAATTTAGCTCATTCATACGTAGATACGCAACTTGCACGTTATTTACACGTTAATTATAAAGGTCTGGTGGCGGAGCCTATGGCACTAATTTCACTTTGTCATTTGCACAACACAATCCAGTAGCTTCTTTCTTGTAACTCAATGCCTTACAATATCGACAAAGGACTGGTGTCTGTGACTGGTGCATAACAAAATGTTGATTGCAAACAAATTCAGAACCTTTTTCTCGGAACAAAGCTGTTGAATTTTGTAGTGTCATGTTGTGCTAAGGATAAATGGAAAACAAGAGAGCAAAATATAAGTAACGCGGTATATCTGCTTCTTAAATCATAACTTAGTTCTTCCTCGAGGAGCGACTGAACACCAGATTTGGTTATTGTAAGGTTAGGTAATCTTTGACATTTTACGTAATATTGTGCCTCAAACACCAAACGTTTCTAAACCTGTTGAAGTTTCATTGTAGAGGTTTGGTTACATTTAATACATGCTAAAGTAACTTACCAAGATGACTTGGAAAAGTAAATGTTGAGATAAAAAGGGAATTCATTAAGTGCAATCCTCAGGCACAGGCTTCATATTTTAGTTCATCAATGTGTTATATCTTCAGGTGTTTACCTTCGGTAGGTGAAATAACCATTTTAAATGTGCTATGAGCTAAGTATAATTGATTCAGTATAATTATACTGTGAACTGTCAGTTTTGTCCACAGTAAATATGTTTGATATTTAAACCATCCAGTTGCTGTATAGGTTTCGTTCCTATAGCAAATAAAGCTATGAAATGTTGTACATGTACAAATAAGCTTCACGATTCTCAAACAGATAAACTTATCGCTAATAAATCAAATTAGAAGCACAGTGCAGGGCAAACATTTAATC
The DNA here is from genome assembly GCA_030765055.1 of Mantis religiosa. Taxonomy (NCBI): domain Eukaryota; kingdom Metazoa; phylum Arthropoda; class Insecta; order Mantodea; family Mantidae; genus Mantis; species Mantis religiosa. The sequence goes on from CM060948.1 coordinate 223,946,867, forward strand.
CTTTATGGCGGTTAGAGATATACAAAACAGTACAATATTTCAGTTGACTGCAGTACCTACCAATGCATTGTTATTGGATCTATGAACTCAGTTTGCCGAATTTTTGTTGTTGTAATTCACGTCCTCCAACGATAAGTCATATCGGACGATGAATGAAATTGTTGAAATGATGTTCAAATGCGTTTCGGGGTCCATGGAGCTTAGAGCTACCCGACGGTCGTCTTGAAGGATAAGGGAAAACCCCGTAAAAACCTTATCCAGGTAACTCACCCTGACCGAGATTCGAACTCGGGACCTCTTGAACGTGAGGCAGACACGCTACCACCACGCTACCGAGGCGGGCTTAGAAGTAGATAGGTAAGCTGGAGGTAGATATATATTTAGGTAGCTAGGTAGGCAGTTAGATGGGTAGCTTGGAAAGTAGGCAGTTAGGATGATTAGGTATTTAGGTAGTTAGGTAGGTTGGGTAGATAGAAGTATAGGTATAATAGGTAGGAAGATAGTAGCTGGGTAGGCAGGGAGATAGTTGTGTTGGGTAGGCAAGAAGGTAGGTTAGTTGGGTAGGTACGAATGTAGGAAGCTAGGTAGTCATGTAGGTGAGATAGGTAAATATACATTCAGGTCTTCAGATTCTGCGGTAATTTAAGCTCTCATTAATCTTCAGTTCATTTATCGCGCTTGAAATGTAAAAATATTTATTTTAGTTTTATTTAAGTTGTTATCAGTTAATTTTCGAATTAATATGTCTAATAATGTGTCATTTCCTTCAACAGATTAAAGGCGTTAAAATTTAAAGAAGTTTGACATTTATTTCTCAAGCTTTCTAAAATGCATTTTAAAGAATTAGTCAAATTTACTTTTGAGACAATTCATTTTCCGTATATGCTCTTTAGGTTGTCTCAAGTATCTTGATCTTTAGTAGGCTGCAGCTGGCTGCTACAGTTGTGAACTATGGACTGTTCTTCTCAGCGTGAGTGGGTGAGAATGAGGATTGCCAGTATCACTTAAGGTGAGTGATAAACTTAATGGAGTCTAATAATGAGCTAATATGAAGTGAGTTCGACTATTGAGAATATAGAATTAAACTATTTCTGAATCATGGCACTCGAAATTGTAATTATTGTATTATATATGCTAACTTCTAATTATTATAATATTTCGCGGTTTAAAAATTACGGTTTCCGTATCAACAGGAAGAAGTGTAAGTTGCCGTAAGTCGTTGAAATGCTAACCAGGAGACTGCCAAACGTGTATTACCACAACGCGGACTTCATGTGCTACGGACTGTCGATAATTGATCAAAGTGAACCACTTCTGTAAGGTTGTAAATCATGAAGGGAAAGGCTCGAATTTTAGATATACTTGCTCTTCTATTAACACAATTCCTTCTACGTCAAGATTCCCCACAAAGCTCCTAATTATGTTGACAATTGTTAAGCTCTTCATTCACTTCTGGCGCAATGTCTCTAATCTGTGACTGCTACATTCTAAAAGTTTATTTCATTTTCTAATTATCAGAACTGTGTATACTAGCCTTTGTCCGGAAATTTGACTTATGAAAATAACTGCTTACCCGAAATTTGAGCTAATGGATTTCTGGAGTATCTGGGTTCCAAGTACCCAATTGATTTAGCTACACTAACTTCACTCACTATTTTTCGTTCAAGGAACATGAATAGCTAATGACTGATCCTGGCCCAATTGTGTGTCTCGGTTCTTGTGTTAGGCGTTGGTTTTAACCCATCGTAATTATTCATTGCAATTAAGTATAGATTTCCATAACTTAATAATTCCGGTATTACAGCAATCGTGAACTGCTGTTAAATATTTGATAAGAATGCAGAATACTGCCACAAACGAAATGGACATTCCTTGTTTCACTTGACATGATTAAAGCTTCTAAACATGTCTGATAGGAGTTGGCCTACAGAGCAGCGCTATCTTTGGAACGCCAGCCGTGCATTAAATCCGAAAATGTGTTTCTTGTGGCACGTCGTAATGTTCTGTGATTCACCGGAGTAGAATTTGGGGAATTCTGCAAGCTTCGTCTCTTCAACGTGTGTACATCTAACGCGTTTCTTGCAATATGCGACACAGAGCTGTATATGAATCATCTGCCAACTTTCAAATAACTTCTTTTTTAATGCAGCAGCTTATGAAGTGGCTAACGTATCAGAGTGCCTTAGGTCAATCTTATTTGCTGGTTTTAGAAATCATTAACGACAACAGATGTTTCAAATTCACGAGAGAACTGCTTAAAATGGACAGACCCGATTGCTTTCTAAATCAGTGTATAGATAGACGTTTTAGTGGCTCAGTATATAGTGAAAGTTATTCCACTAATTTTTTTACCTTTTGTTAGATGTCGTGAATCGAAACTTGAACTTATTCTAGTACTGCGCAAACACATAAAACGTACAGTGTAGCAACTGCCTATCTGATGCTGAAGTTAATCCACTGCCCCATTTGGATAATTGTAATGGGCAGATTTATAGAACCTTCTTTTAATAACAGGGAACTATGACACACAGAATACCTGCCAAAAATAAGTATGTACAACACCTAGAGTATATTTACGGTTTCTCTACCATGTGCAATTACTCAAAAAAATCATAATAATAGAAACAATCATCATAATCATATTCATAATCATAATAATAAAAAACAATAATAATAATAATAATAATAATAATAATAATAATAATAATAATAATAATAATAATAATAATAATAATAATAATAATAATAATAATAATAATAATAATAATAATAATAATAATAATAATAATAATAATAATAATAATAATAATAATAATAATAATAATAATAATAATAATAATAATAATAATAATAATAATAATAATAATAATAATAATAATAATAATAATAATAATAATAATAATAATAATAATAATAATAATAATAATAATAATAATAATAATAATAATAATAATAATAATAATAATAATAATAATAATAATAATAATAATAATAATAATAATAATAATAATAATAATAATAATAATAATAATAATAATAATAATAATAATAATAATAATAATAATAATAATAATAATAATAATAATAATAATAATAATAATAATAATAATAATAATAATAATAATAATAATAATAATAATAATAATAATAATAATAATAATAATAATAATAATAATAATAATAATAATAATAATAATAATAATAATAATAATAATAATAATAATAATAATAATAATAATAATAATAATAATAATAATAATAATAATAATAATAATAATAATAATAATAATAATAATAATAATAATAATAATAATAATAATAATAATAATAATAATAATAATAATAATAATAATAATAATAATAATAATAATAATAATAATAATAATAATAATAATAATAATAATAATAATAATAATAATAATAATAATAATAATAATAATAATAATAATAATAATAATAATAATAATAATAATAATTTTTTGCTTTATTGATATCAACAGCATGCTCCATTTTATAGTAATATTACATGCTTTACAGTAACATATCCTATTTTGAATTAGTAACTGTAAACAGTACAATAATTTTACATGATGTTATTCTCTGTTCTACACACTATGTACATTAAATTGAGTCTGTTCTTCTAGCTGATTTTTGGGAGTTCACAATTTGTAGTTATTTCACTCTAAATACTTGTCATATTTGTAGAAATGGTGCTTTATGGCTTAGTTAATTGTAGGATTATAATGAAACTGGAGTAAGTTTATTGTATAGCGTTCACAATTTGTCGTTATTACACTCCAAAAACTTCAGTCCATGTCCGTGATTTTTATAGAAGCTGCAAATTTTCCGAACGACTTCAGGTGATTATTCGCAATCTTCTCGTTGGTGGTAGGCCATTTCCCTCCATTGCTTGTTACACTTTTTGCTAATTCTAGTCTTTGTTTATCAAGTGTTCTGCAATTAAATATTATATGGTTAACGGTCTGCTCTTCTTCTCCGCAAGGACAGAATGGGTTATTTATTATTCTAAATCGGTATAGGTATGCGTTTAATTTTCCACGGCCAGTTAACATTGTAGTGAGATCTGGGGATATTGGAAACTTTTGACGCAATCTGTTTTTTACTAACGAGAAGAACGCTTTAGTCACTGCACCTCTCGTTCTGTTCGTCCAGACTTGTTGCCACCTGTTGAGTCTATATTCCTTCGCTCTCGTTACAATTACGTCTTTTGGTATTTTGTCGTGACTATTTCACTATCTTCGATAGCTGCGCGTTTTGCAAGCTTATCTGCTAGTTCATTCCCTTCTATTCTGCAGTGGCTTTTAACCCAGCCAAAGTGGATAATCCAATTTAAATGGTTTAGTGCAAGAAGTTTGTCTTAGATAGATTCTATTAGTCGATTTCTTTTCCAGTTGTTTCTCAGTATATCTATAGTAATCCTGCTGTCAGTGTATAGTGCAACGGTTCTGTTTCTATTGAACTGGCATAATATACTTCTAATTTCTCTAGTACTTTTAAAATAGCAAGTTGTTTGGCTTGATTGTTAGTGCAGTGGCCATGCAATTTGAATTTTAACTGGTGTGTCATAATTCCGTTTTCAAATATAATTCCTGCTGTGCTAACTTTCTCCCCCATTTTACTTCCATCTGTGTACGCTTCCATTCTATATATGGTATCTTTGTTCACCTCCTGAATCGTTGCCACTTCGGGAGGATGTCGCCAGTGTTTTACTTCTAATGGTTTGTCGAAGTCTGCTATGTGACTTTTTGTTGCCAGATATACTTGGACTTTTTCCTCTATAGTTATTTCTATGGGACATACTCCAGCTAGTACGCACGTTGCATCATACGAGAGAGTTCTATATGCTTTCGTCATTTTTATGTTCATTAATCTTTGAATTCTTCTATATTTTGCAATATGTTTATTCTTCCGTATCGCATCTATCCACACAGGAGCTCCGTATGTCAAGACAGGGACTATAGCACCTTCATAGATTGTCTTAAGTGCTTTGTGACCTAGCCCACATTGTAGCTTTGCTGCTCTTGCTAGCATATGAACCAACGAGATTGCTTTATCTGCAGTATATTCAATTTGCGCGTTGAAGTTAAGTTTGCTATCTAGATATATTCCGAAGTATTTTATTTCTTCGGTTTTGGTTAAATTGAACTTTGTTATCATCAGCCCATGTTTGGATTTTTCTAAGATCGTGATTTGCAACGGTCTCTGCTTCTGATTTGTATGCTCCTCTTGTCATTACTACCAGGTCGTCTGCAAAGGCGATCTTTCTTGTTCGGTGATCATATTCTAAATTCAGCATCGAATTGTACATTATGTTCCAGAAACCTGGATCACAGCATGATCTTTGTGGGCAGTGTTTGTACTTCTCTCTCTGCTGTATAGTTGTTCACTGAAAATACTGCTCTTCTGTTGCTGAAGTAATTCACTGCTAAATTATATAAATTCTTAGGGCATCTAAGCTGTCTTAGATTCTTGAGTATGCTAGGCCACCAAGCTGCATCAAAGGCACCTTTGACATCAACACTAGTGACTACTACGCATTGTTTGGCTTCAAGCATTTATCGATGAAAGATTTAACTTCCATTGCAGCGTCAACTGCTCCCCATTGGGGGGTAAATCCAAATTGGTTACTGTGTAACAAATTATTACTGTAAGTATGGTGTAGTATTCTGCCTATCATCAGTTTTTCTAGTAGTTTACCTCCGATATCTAATAGGTTTATTGGTCTGTATTTCGACGCATCTTGGCCGTCTTCTTTTCCGGGCTTAATTATTGGAATAACAATAGACTGCTTCCAATCTTTTGGAAAGCATCCCTTGTTTAAAAACGCGTTGTATACTTGCGTGAAGAATAGAGGGAGATTTCGGAAAGCTCTTGTAATTATGTCGCTAGATATGCAGTCCTTCCCAGGAGATTTCTGTGAATTGAATTTTTGCATATTAATGATGATTTCTGCAGTTGTGAAAGGTTTATCATCATTAGTATTGATGGGTTTTTGAATTTCTTTCCTAATTTGTTTGTGCAATTCTTTGTCACTATCTTGATTGTCTTCGGGTACAAAGTGTTCTAACATATACTTGATTTTATTTTCAGTATCTGTGGTAAATGTTCCATCGTCTTTTTGTAATGTAGTCAATCTCACACCAGTTCGGAGTTTGCCGGAAACAATTTTATATACTAAACCCCAAAGATTGGTATCCTCACTTATTGTGCAAAACGCTTTCCATGACTTCAGTTTTGCATCTCTCATTTTCCTTTCGTATTCCCTTTTCCCATCCAGGTATTTTTCTTTCCTCTCCTGTCGTAGATTTACGCCGGTGACAGTTCTTTGTTTTCTTTTCCGCAGTGCATTTGCCCGTTTTCTTAATATAGTTAGTTCGTCTGTCCACCAAAATACCGTCTTCCTTGTTATTCCTGTTTAGCACCTGTTGAAACTTTGAAGGTTGCATTACTAGCTGTTATGATACATGAAAAGGCGAGGTTTACTATTTTCCTCTGCGTCAGTTTTACTTGCCACTGTCCTACTTAGTTCCTGATCTAATTTCTGCAAGTTCTCTTCATTATAGTGGCAATTGAATTTAGATATCACAGTGGAAAGGAAAATATTTTGGAATTTCTTGAAGTCTTCATTCCTTACTATATACTTTGCTCTCGTATGATCGATGCTAAATGTAGACGTCTTTTCAATCTGCTTTGTAAGTTTGAAAGTCAAAATCTTGTGAACATAGCAGCTTTCTACAGAGCCACAGGTCCACTCACTGACATGCCTTAACAACTTATTGTTAACAATGGTTAGGTCGACATAACTGCTGCCTCTTCTAGTTTCAAATGTAGGCTCCAATATAGTATTCACTATGTTTAAGTTGGACATAGTTAGAAAATCTTCCATTGCTGTCTCCCTGTGGTTTGTTGTTACGTCATAACACGTTTCACTTCTGGCATTACTGTCGGCTGATATAAGTAAACCACTCCCCTTTATATAGTTTGTAGTTCGTTCTATTGTCCACAAATTTACCTGAATATCTTGTGTGGAATCTAAATATAAACAAGCTGCGTAAAACTTCATTCTTTTGTATGTTATTTCTGCGACGACAGTGTCTTCGTCAGAGAGCTGTGTAATAAGAATGGCGTCTATGTCTTTGTTATTTATAAGCAGTGCTGACCTTTTCCAACCCTTTCCACTGTCGTAGGTTCTTAGAGATTTAGGCACTCCCGCTACATTACTGTGTATGATATAAGCTTCGTGTATAAAGACGAGGTCAATGTTACTCATGTTCATATTATATATAATATTATTCATTGCTACTCTTTTATGTTGCAAATTAACCTGTACACATCGTAGATAATTCTTTCCTCTGTCCGCGAGACCATGCATGTTAATAGTCTATTCTTTCCATATTTTTCTTCAGGGCAGTTTTATAGCATGGGCAGCTTTTAGCAAGCGATGAATGGTTCTCACTTATAGGCATTGATCCATTGTACTTGTTATAAATTATGCAATTGATGCATCGGTGATTTTCTTTAGTTGCTTGGCATTCACTCATTCTATGATTTCCAGAGCAATGTGGATATACTTGTTCCCCAGTGCATTCCTGAACTCTATGGTGGTATTTACAGCAATTATGGCATCGTGTAACTGACAGTAGTCGTCACTATTACATATGTGCCAGCCTAATTTAAGCTTCCTGCCCGAAATGCGCCTACGAACTTGTGACGTGACTTCTATTAACAAATTCTTGTTTTTCCTCATATCTGCGAACACGAATTTAGGAATTATGTCACTTTCGCTCAATTTCAGATCTGAATTCTGAATAATTATGGCTTCTGTTGCATTGTCTATACTAAAATCCTCCGGAACGTTAAATATAATAATTCTGGGATTCCTGAGTTTCAGCAAATAACTTTCGAGTTCTAACCCGCATGTTTCACTTATTGCTTCACAAACTTTTCTAGCTCACCTTGGCTTTCTGATTCCACAAGTAACTGCCCGTTTTTTAGCGTTTTTAGCGCAGAAATTCCAAACTTCATTTTCGCAGGGTTAACTTTCGACTTAAATAGAGTCTTGGTGTACTCGACACTCTGGTTGTTTTTTGATTTCACAAATATTTTATGTTTTTTACCTTTTTTTTTCCAACTGGCGCCACTGTTGGTTTGTCTTGGTATCTTCGCAGTAGATAATAATAATAATAATAATAATAATAATAATAATAATAATAATAATAATAATAATAATAATAATAATAATAATAATAATAATAATAATAATAATAATAATAATAATAATAATAATAATAATAATAATAATAATAATAATAATAATAATAATAATAATAATAATAATAATAATAATAATAATAATAATAATAATAATAATAATAATAATAATAATAATAATAATAATAATAATAATAATAATAATAATAATAATAATAATAATAATAATAATAATAATAATAATAATAATAATAATAATAATAATAATAATAATAATAATAATAATAATAATAATAATAATAATAATAATAATAATAATAATAATAATAATAATAATAATAATAATAATAATAATAATAATAATAATAATAATAATAATAATAATAATAATAATAATAATAATAATAATAATAATAATAATAATAATAATAATAATAATAATAATAATAATAATAATAATAATAATAATAATAATAATAATAATAATAATAATAATAATAATAATAATAATAATAATAATAATAATAATAATAATAATAATAATAATAATAATAATAATAATAATAATAATAATAATAATAATAATAATAATAATAATAATAATAATAAACGGCGATTTTAGCCTATGTTTCAAGGTCCTACATTTTTATAGATTTATAGCTTCACACAGCAGCTCTGTTTATAAAGCGTAAACATCATATTTAATGCAATACATTTACCCTTAACTATTTAAAAAAAGGAAGTAGTTTAAAGGCTCTACTTCTTATTAATGCAAAGGCAACGTCTTTACTAAATTTACACATTTCATTGTAAGAATAAGAAAAGTATAGCACGCTGAAGGACAGTGAAAATGTTTCAAATCGACTATCATGTTGAGTTTTGAAGTAATTTTCTTTGCAAGTGAACAATAAAAAGAAATAATGTGAAAAGTTCTGATGTATAACATATGTTTCTTTACTTATTCTTCTATAAACTATTCCTATAATCTTCTTGTTAATACAAATAAACCTTCATTATCCATGCACCCATTTCGTTGTAAGTATAAAAACGAAAAATAAACCAAGGTAATAGTTAAAATTTTTTAAGCTCGGTCACCATGCGATGGCTCAGAAACCCTGCACTCTTTTCGTCAGCACAAACAAGAATAAAAGATAGAATAGTAGAGGGAGCAATTGCCAGTTGAGAAATATATGAAGTACCGGATATTGAAACCATTAAGGAAGCATATGTGGAAGTGTTTAATGCTACAAGGAGTTTTTAATGGGCGTTTCCCTAAAATCTATATTTTTTGTACACTCATAGTTAGATTTTATCTATATGTTGAGGTTTATCAATTATACAGAAGTGTTTTCAAAATAAGGAGATTTCAGAGGCTGCTCCTGGAAAATTTGTCATAGAAATATTTAAATGTGTTACTCTATTAAAATTTACGTGACACATTCTTGAGAAAATAAAGTTTTGAAAAATGTCCCATGTAAATCCTGGTTTGCGGTGGTGGATTTTCTTGAAAATCATGCCACGTCAACACCTTGGAAGATCGTGAACTAATATTCCAAGTTCATATTTAATCGACTTTTTCTAAGCACATCAACACACACACACACACACACACAGACACACACACACACACACACACACACACACACACATACGCACACCTCTCGCGTGCGTGAACTTTAACCTAACTTTCTTTTTCGTTTTCAAGAGGCCCAAAGGGATAAATTTCTTGTGAAATTCCACTATGGAACTTTTGTTCAAAATGCCAATAATGGTTGCTAAATACATGGCTGCCGTTATGTACCCAAAGTAAGTATTGGAAATATTCTATTCCACCCAAAAGTTCAATAACGAGATTTAACTGGAAATACCAATTTTGGAAACTCCTGAATCTAAAAAATGCATATTCGGTGATTTACCAAACTTCTAAGTTTACCATCCTGCAAGAATGCGACGCAAAAATTTTCTAGAATATCTCCCCACTCCAGACTATCCCTTACTTAGAACATTTTCCGAAAATTTTTACTTTCTCAAAACGGGCTCTAACGATTTTGATTAAAACACTATATGTTTAACATATATCGATGAAAAATGAAATGAGGCACTCAGAACAATAACGGCATATCCCAACTGGCATCAAATTTTGAGATAGAAGCAAGACCACGTACAGCTGCCATCTACCATCCACATGATGAAATATCAAAGGAATTGGAATATGCCAAAGCTTTAATTTTCCACCTTTAAAATTTGTCCTTAGAGCAAAGTAGACATTCTCTGTGTGAAAATGATATATACCAACTATCACTGCTTTATTAATGACCGCTTTATTTAGAATTCATTAGGTTTTAGTGAACACCAGTGAATGGGACCCCATCTGCAGGAGTTATTCCTAAATCTCAAAAAAGAAAAACGAAAAGGAAGAAATGAGTGATAAGGAACTATTTGTGTAATAAACAGAAGGTTGATAACGAAGAATGTGAAGATTTGGAAATAATGCTGGATTAGGTATTTGAAGATGTTAAATGAAGCAAAAGTCTATTTTGAACCAATTTTTCCTGTTATGTATATTTTTGTTCTAATAAAGAACACGAGGCTGGCCCTGCAGCTCTGTCGGTAGAGCACCTGCCTGCCATGCGAGGAGTCCCGGGTTCGATTTCCGGCTGGGGTTGGCAATCTTTCTCCAAGATAATTCCTCATCTTCCCCAGAGTCTGGAAGTGTGAATGAAAGTGTGAATGTGTGCTTGATCTAATGATTAAAACACAACGTATCCGAGTTAACACCTTCGATATGTTCCAAAAGAGAATGGCCGTCGATATGACTGCAGTTAAAGGCGGGGTATAAATGGAATAACAAAAAGGAACACGAATTTAAGAAAAATGTTAATCAAAATGTTTCAAAAATTTGCGTATAGGCTTGAAATCCCTTAATTTAAGTACCCATAAAATATCAAGTCTTCATTTTTTTTTTTTTTTTTTTTTTTTTTTGTAATATACGTCCTTTAACTTTTTAAGTCGTGTCGGACGATGAATGGAATGGGTGAAATAATGCTCAAATAGTCCCAGGGTCCATGGAGCTTAGAGCTACCCAACATTCGTCTTTAGGATAAAGGAAACCCCGGAAAACCCCTTATTCAGCTAACTCACCCTGACCGAGATTCAAACTTGAACGAGAGGCCGACATGCCACCATCTACGCTACCGAGGCGGGCTATCAAGTCTTAATGTTAACTACTTTCCATGCTTTGAAAAAAAAAAAGCATAAAATTGCATTTATCTCAAAATGAACTTTGGATGGGATATGCCGTTATTATTCTAAGCGCCTCAACTGTATATTTTGAATTTTACGGGAATGTCCTCTAAAGTCCTATTCATTCTGGATGACTTTGTATGACTGTTAAAAAGTAAAAGACGAAATGTTACTGCTCCAAAAATTTAAATCTTGCTGAAGCATTAATTTATCTCCAATAAAGCATTTTCTGACGCTAAGCATATCCAAGGTATTCTTTGTTTATGATTAACGACTGGCTATTGAAACATTTAACCATCACTTAAAGTCTAATTAGTCCTATGTTCTACTTGTACATTCAAGAAAATTAGTAATAAAGTAATTTCTGCAAATGTTACATCAGTTAACCTAATGCAGATAGAATAATAATTAGTCTGTAGAAGAATAGAGAAACTTATGGGAGTGCAACATATTCAATTTTCTTTTGTGTGCTTAAACCTGTATATTGTATGAAATCTGGATATTAAAATTTTGAGTGAACGAGATAATAGGCAGAGATTTGCTACATTTTTGGTTTGAAGATTAACAGCACTGCGGTAGACCGACAATAAAGTAACAATTGTAAAGATGACCTGTTTCAGTCTGCGTCAAGGTTGATATAAATTTTAGGGCGAAAATAGCTTCTGTTCCAGAAAGGGCGGGTAGGTTTACCGTTAGGTACCAAGGTCTACAGAAGGGATGGCCCTGGAAAGTAAATCTCTGTGACTGATGGAATGGAGGCCACTCTACATAATTACCTACCTTTCATCTCCGCAATCCAATGGAGCGTAATGTCCTAATCTCTAATAACTTAACATCTGACTACTCAGATCAGCCAACCGATTACCAGAGGATCAGGGTTAGAGTAAATCTGTTGATGCGGGTGGCTGCGCTTCTTCTTGGCTTAATAGGCAGCACACGTCATGGGATACATTATATTGTTCTGTGGGTTTAAGGAGAAGCAACCAGAATGCCAAAACAACTTGCTCGCGCATTATATTGCTATAGAACTACATGCCCTAAATCATATATATATATATATATATATATATATATATATATATATATATATATATATTTCCTAAACAAGGTAATGGTAGAAACGCGGAACATCCTCTGGTTAAGTAATTAAAATGGACAACTAAAATAGTTATTTTTACTTTCACTATTACGTATAGTAATTTGCAAATGCTTGTATTCCACCCAAAAATATAAATGAATGAATTCCTGTAACTCCTTATGTGGAACATAGGGCCTTCTGAACCGCACAATTTCGAGGTCCGTAGGCAACAGTTTGAGAATCAGAGGTTTCCTGATCAGAGAGATTCCGGGACGAGTAATCAGCCCATCGTGGGAAGTGAAAGTACGAAACAGATGAGTTGATAGGAAAGGTGATGATGAAGCATTCGGTGTAATGCTGGCGGGGGAAACCGGCGGACCCGGAGAAAACCCACATCACCGCCATGTTGTCTACCACAAATCTCACTTTGCGGTCGCCTGGGATTGAACCCTGGCTGGCTTGGTGAGAGTCAAGCAGCCTAACCACTCAGCCATGGCGCAGCCACACTGAAAATTATGCCAGTTCGATATTTTACGGAAATACATGCTTTGAGCCATCTGAACCCATAAAAGAAGCATTTTTTTAAAAAAAAGTCCGTGCCGTGTCTGTAGGTATGTGAGTGAACAGCATAAATTAAACCTTTTATGTTCTAGGCATCTTCCACGAATGTACACGAATATTCTTAAGAAAATCCCCCACCTTAAAACTATCCTTTACACTGAATATTTTTCGAAAATATTGATTTTTTCAAAAATAGTTTTAATGATATTGATTGTTATTTCATATCTTTAAGATATTTTCATGAAAAATGAAACGTATATCTTCAACTTTCGGGAAACAATTTAAGATGTAGTGAAGATCTCCGAAGTGCTCTTCAGCCTCAATGACTTTTGCATAACTGGTAAACCACAATAGATACATAAAATCTTATTACGTACAAAAGTTTAGAAGTCATTAAAGTAAACAATCTGTGTCAATAATTTGTTTTTCTTTTGTGGAGCGAGATATTCCTTGTTATTAGTTTGCATTTTAAAATAAACCTTTCTCAAATGAGGTTATTATTCAGTTATTTTTTCCCATTTGATCACGGCATATTATCCGAAAATGCTCTTTTTGGATAACAGAGGATTCAAAACACTATTCTTGGTGAAATATTATTTATATTTGTATTTATCAGACTTTCCCTGTTTTACGTATGCTTACAGACACACAGGTGACACCGCGGATATTTTTCTAAATATGCTTTAAACGTGTATTTCCAGAGAAATTCCTGTGTCGACTTTTTTGGGTGAAATGCAATATCTATCCACCTTTTCCTCCTACTCTGTGCAAAAGAGAAAAAAATAATAAAGTTTACACAGAATAGCGTATAGAAGTTATATAACTATAAATTATAGTGGGTAACAACACCTACGCAAAAATAATAAATTTATACTTCCTAGCACTTGTGAAAGAGACAAGGGGGAGAGAGAAAATAAAGGAGCGTAAAATTAATATCGCAGTAATGACAAACTTATTTAAGTTTATCATTTTCCTAGGATATGACACGAATACTTAATAAAGAATGCCACACCCCAGCCTACCCTTTACAGGGAAACGCTTTATTAATTTCTGAAAAATGATTTAACAATTTGATTGAAATAACGTGTAATAACATATTTTCATGGCAATAAATTCTGAAAACCGAAGTCCTCTTCATTTGGGATTAATTTTGAAATTTAAGTATAAGTGGTAAACCATAGATCACTAAACAAAAAACCTGAGCACCTTTAAAAGACTCAATTTATTTCAAATATTCTCTTTTCTATTCTTTGTAACCTACGCTATTTTCACGATATTCATTGTAATTCTTTTGAATTTCTCGATATCTTGTTAATTTTTGACATGGTTTGAATTTACCTTCACTCTTTTGTACTGTCTTCAACTAACACAGCAATTTGAACATTTCTGCAAATATGCATTTTAATTCACAGTAATTCTATATTAAAATTAGGCTTTGGAAGAATAATTTGTAGTGACTGAGAGTGAGGTTTAAAGACCCATTCACATTTAGGTCATTTGGACGGCAATAATTTGTAAAAGAAATAGAAATTAGCGATAAAGTTTATAGAATTATTTGAAAGTAATGCATTACACTTTATAAAATGCGCATTTTTAAAATCCATTGGAAATATAAGTGTAGAATAAACACTCAATTTCTGTATAAAAAGTGATGTTCATTCAGTACAAGCATGTGAATGTCAGAAACCATAATATGTTTATTTTGTGCTCGCCCTTAGATTAAGCTACTATCATATTCCCACAGTTGTTTTGTTCTGCCAGATTGTTAAATGTGCAACCAACAGCTCAATACAGGCACAACGTTTTCGTAGAAAATTCTTCGCACTCTACCTAATACCCATGCATCTCACGGAAGTTACATAACGTTGCAGGTACCTAGCAAGAATTTATTCTGAGTCGGTATTAGATATCACGTTTATGAGGCTTTTGATATGCCCCAAGAAGAAATTCAGGAGCGTCAGGTCAGTGGGTTGGCGTGGCCATGTAATTAGATCCTTCCTTCATACCTGGCACCTGGGATATAGTATTTATTATATGTACAATGCTTTCAAGAGAAAACTGTACAGGTTCCCAGTCTTATTGCACCTACATCTGGCAGGTTTCACAAAATCGCCTGGATCAATTGAACCCAGTGCCAGAGCTGACACTTCACTGGTCAGGCGCTTTGTCCCATACGTCATCTGAGCCACCAGCTAACCCGACGCCACCACAGCCAATTCCTCCATAACCAGCGGCATCATTTTCAACTTCATCTGCAAGTCTGGTCACCTCCGCAGGCAACTACAAACAGGAAATCAGGGCCCAAACAACGCCATCCAGGAGTTACATTCAGAGTTCCTGAACCTGGCAGCCAAGCTGAGAATTTCGGGTAACCTCCTCCAAGACATCAAGAACACCGCCGTCATAACAATTCAACATCAGACAGACACAAAATCCACATACCAGCACACCTCGTAACCATCGAAACCACCCTGAGAGCCCTGGATATCCAGCTCAGAGCTGCCAGGTGCCTGGAACTATCGGCTACCAGGCACCAGCTGTCGAACAACTACACCGACCCGGATCAGGTCGGGGTAGTTGTTCGACAACTGGTGCCAACAAACACTAAGAATGCTTGAGTACTTCAGACAAGAGCCACTGTGAGACTTTTCCTTCACTGGTGGAGATCTTTTAGTGGTGTAGTGGCATTGCGACGAGGCTCACACTCACCACTGTACCCTCCAAAACACTGGAAGTGTCTCATTCTATAGCGGGGTAGTAGTGCGTCTTCCTCGCATTCAACAGATCCCGAGTTCGAAACTCGATGAGGTTTTCACTTGTCCTAAGGGATGAATGATAAGTAACTCGAAGCTCTGGGTACCTTAAGCTCATTGAGCATCATTCCACTCGTTTCATTCATCGCACGTGACTTATGCTGGAGGAAGTTTATTTAAAACCGTGAAAGTCCATAAATGGATTTTTACTTCGCTTGAAAAAAACAATCGGATGCTACTACATCTTCACTAAGCTCCGACACTTTGTTACGTACGGTATACAGGGTATCGTGTCATGATTAACGGCTGGAAATCGTTACTGCACCACTGGTGTAACAAATACCTATCCGTTTTAACGTTCCAGTGGTACTCTCCAACTCCCATCACTTCCTTTACTTTTATTCCATTTCTTCCTTTCCTATAAACTCCCTAAAATATCGGACAAAGTCAACGAGAAAGCTCGTAGTAAGATGAGTGATATGTCAGTAGGTCTATCCAACATGTATGTGTGTTTGTAATGTTTAATCCCTCTCTCAAGATTTGGGGAGGTTATTGAAATTTTGAATTGAATAAATGCCTTCTTTACCTACTATAGATAAGTGACAGAAAAATAAAAATAAATAACGTAGTTGCTTTATAGTACCAGAACATAGTTCAGCCAGTGAAAACTTGAATATACGAGTATGATAACAAAGGTTTCCAAATGATTGCCACAAAACAAAAAGGAAACAAGAAAACAAATTCAAAAACATTCTGGTTCAAATAGTATGCTTTAATGAATTCTACATTACTCAGGCAGTAGGTTTGTGTGTGTGTGTGTGTGTGTGTGTGTGTGTGTGTGTGTGTGTGTGTGTGTGTGTGTGTGTCTGTGTGGTGTTATGGTTTACCAATTAGTGTAATAAAAGCTATGTAAAATGCAAAATAAGACTGAAGCTTTCCTGGCGAAGGATGTATTCCAGACCTTCTCGGGAAACAAGCCAGGTGAAGAGATGATTAGAAATCGACGTTTTGGGAGCTTGTTTCCCGAGAAGATCTGGAATATATAAAATACATTTAGGATCGAGCTAGTGGTATTCAAAGATATTTTTAACATTGCGTTTATTGGACATAATACGAGTATTTACTTAATTACCTGGTACCTCTTTAATATAAATATTCGGGAAACCTAAAAGTAAATAAAAGAACTGGTAAAGTTTTTTAAAGATCTTTACGGTATGTTTATAAACGATGTTTGACTCATCTGTCATATTTGGTATTTACACGACATTCCGTTTATTTTCTATGGGGTGGGAGTTATGCTGTATACAAACACGCGTACAAATAGTTTAGCTATCGATCTGTCTTCCTTCAAACCTTCGATCATATTATCACTATAAAAGACCAGTTCAGCTTCATCGATGAAAAAGGTCTTATATAAAAATAACAAATGTTTCAAACATCAGCCTTGAAAACGTATTCCCTTTCATTTACTTAGACGTGCAATTTGCTGCTACTGAAAGGAAAAATCACGAAAAATAATAATTATCTTTCATAAGCGCTAGTCACGATCATATATTCCACACGATCTGAACCGTTCTTTTAATCCTGGATAATCATAGTTCAGTTCTCACTTTATTGCTAGGGTTATTAGTTCAGTCCACAGACCGAGCAGCTGCTCTATGTGGTATAATAATCATAATCAAAATGTTATTTTTCGAACTCTGAAAAGTGACAGGCAACTTAAAACAGTCTTGTAGTATTTAAAACAATAATAACCGGAGGCCTGATTGTGACGAAATGTTATTTTAACTATTTCATCACAGGTATTGATAATACGTATGGAAATCTATAATGGCTTACCTATTTCGAAAATTCACATCTAATAGACTATTACACATTTACATTATTTTACTTTCAGGGGATTTATTTTTATTTTGCATTTTTTTACTTTTTTTTTTTTGTTATTTCCTTGCATGTTACGTATATACTTGGTCATATTTTTGAACTTTCATTGATTAGATTGTGACTGTCCAATGTTCACTGTCACTTAATAACTTGATCTACTTCCAATTTTCACTGTGACTTGGCTTGTTCTGTCACTTGATAACTTGATCTAGCTCAAACTTTACTGTACGTTCTTTAAGTTTGCATTGTCACTTAATATTTTTGTTCACGTTTTTATTATCACGTCACCTCACTGAGCGGGATGGCTCAGGCGGTTTCGTCTGTGGCTCACATTCGGAAGGCCCAGGTTCGATTCCCGCGGCTGACCTACCTGACCCAGGAGATTTTCGGGGGTTTTCCCGGGTCACTAGGCGAATGTTGGGTAGATTAATTACATCCCCTGAATTTCCTGTACCTCAATTTCATCTCCATTATCATTTCATATCATCTCTCATATGTTGCTCTCTTTCAGAGTAGAAGTGTCGGCGGGTGTCTCGGCGGTGCATGGCAGAATGATATGCCATGTGGAAAACTACTTCCTTCTCCGGTAGGTTGGTTGCCGGCATCAGCTCCTCTGCTGGAACATTTCGGGACCACCAGCCAAGGACCTTTGGGGCTCGGATCGCCTGCCTGGACCATTAGGGCTCGGCTGCTGGGCTTGTCGCCGTCCAGCTGTGGGGGAGCATGTTCGTTGTCCTGGCCTGTCTGGGGAAATCTCTATCCAAGTAAAGTGTAGGATCCCTGCCCTCTGTTCTGTCGTGGCTCCTTAGGTCGACCGCCCTCTGTCTCCTCCGCCTCATCCTTCCTCCCGGGGGTGCCCCACTTGGGGGTATAGGAACAATGGGCCCAGCATGGTGGCCTACGTATCGAATCCCCTCCGTAACGAAATTCCAATCCCAATCCCAATCACGTCACCTCATTCTCACTGTCACTAAATAATGTGACTTTGTCCCGGTTTTAGTGTCATTTCACTGAGTACTCGCTGTCACTTATTAAGCGTTTCCAATTGCTGTTTTTACTTTCATCTCATTTAGTTTCCATTGTCATACCACTGAAATACCCTTCTCCCGGGCGCTTCACTTCTAGGAAGTCGAACACAGGGTCTCTCTAAACTCCTGCAGTTGCAGCACTCACTGCATATATCAGTTATTACATACTCACTTGGAAAACAACACTCTTAAGTCGCACTGCTACTCACTGACTCTCGAGAATTCTTACTTATACAGCCGCTACCACAGAACACTTTCGAATGTTATGGAGATATGGAAACGGAAACTTCCAGAAGATTCTGGTTATCTGTAGATAGTCCTTCTGGTGATCACATTCCCGCGTCTGTTAACCTCTCCAACTGCCCGGTGCCCACCATATGATAAACTTGGATCATAGCCACTGAGACACAATATAAATATTTTATATAAATGGTATTTCAAATAGAGATACCTCACTAATAAACTAAGAAATTAGATAAAAGTTGCATATGCTTTACTTGAATACATAATTTATATTTAACAACAAATAAAATATCTATTGATCGATATAATAAAAGGTCATTAACTAGAAATTTGTTAACGGTGCTACCAGGTTTAGCTGTAACTTTTATTGAGAAACTATGCACTATAAACTACTTTTAATCATATATTGCTGTGGGTAAACTGAAAATGTTAATTCTAGCTAGAATTTCAATAATACGTAGTTCTATTGTTGCAATAAATTAGCTTCTCTTTATTGTTTATTTAGTGTGGAAAAGCATATCTTTGGGGTGGGAATTTGAGATTGAGATTTCATTAAAGAGGGGATTCGGTACGTAGACCACCATGCTGGGCCCATTCTTCCTATGCCCGCAAGTGGGGCACCCCCGGGAGAAGTGAGAGGAGAAAGAGGGCCACCCACCCAAGCAGCCACGACAGTACAGAGGGTAGTATCCCTGCAGTTTACTTGGATAGAGATTTCCCCCGACGCGTCAGGACAACGAACTCGCTCCCCTATAGCGGGACGGCGACGAGCCCAGCAGCCGAGCCCTAATGGTCCCAGGCAGCCGTTCCGAGCCCCAAAGGTCCTTGGCTGACAGTCCTGAAATGGTCCCAGCACAGGAGCGGAGACCGGCAACCGACCTACTTGAGGAGGAAGTAGTTTTCTTTAGAGCATATCATCCTGCCATGCACCGCCGAGACACCCGCCGACATTTCTACCCTGAAAGAGAGCAACAGATGAGAGATGATATGAAATGATAAAGGAGATGAAATGGGGGCGACAAGAAATTCATGAGATGTAATTTACCTACCCAGCATTGGCCTAGCGACCCGAGGAAACTAGTTTTGGGCTGAGAAGTGGTTGCTGTCAGTCAAAAAGTTATAATTGCATTATAAATTTATGTCCTAATGAACAATTGAGTCAGGTCATTGTTCCTTCTTCGCGTTAATGGCTACGTAAATTCACGTTGCTATTGTAACTATGATGTTCCATTTCATTAATAATGCATTTAGTATAATCTGAAAACCCAAAAGGGTTTTCTGAAACCTACATCAGAAACACTTTTCCTAATTTTACTTCCATATGCTTCAAACAAGAACATTGAACAAATATATTTGTAACTTTCCAATTTATATATCCTTAATCCTACACCTGCCTGTTCTACTTGTGTAGTAGCTGTATCCATGTATAAATTAATTATTCCTTATATACTAATGTTAGTAAATGAAATTAGATTCACGCTTGCAGATAGTATGTCATGCTGTTAAAACCTTTTAGAGCCAACTAATAGGCCCCTTTTTCAAATAAATGGTCACTAGATATTAGAAATCAGCATCCGATATTTTACAATAAAAATTAATGAAACTGGTTTTCTGGATGGTCACAGACTGTAGGTTTTCCAAAATGGTTAACTTGGTGTTCTGGGAGTAAGAAATCTTCATATTTGCTAGCTTCAGCTCCATTTCATTGTATGCGTTGAGCATATATGTTTTATGTGAGAACTAGTCTTTAAGAGAATGTATAAAGAGTTAAAATTTCACTGATTTAGTTATCTAAAAATTACTCTAGCACTTCTGTCGATGATTCACCACCACAGTGGTGGGCAGTGCATTATTACTAGAGTTTTAACATTGTCGGAGATGGATTAAGGAAATCAGACGTTCCATCATTGTTTCACACCCATTTGAATGAATAGCATAGAACTTTTCAATCCTTGTTAGAAGTAGTCAGGTTAAAAGAAGGATTAATGGTACAGCAACTTCATAAAAAAGTGAAAATAATAATACTTAAGTGTAAGAAACTACCCTGGCAAAAGGTGAGCTAGCTAATTTTATAATTAAATTGACATCGGAACTAATATATTCACGGCAGCAAAACGCGAGTGGCTCCTACCATGTGATTTATTTCGCAGGCGAAAGATATTCAAATGTTTGTGATTGGCTAAACTTAGATATGAATCGATTTCTAAGGAATAGAAGCGCAGTAGCAACGATCTCTACTGCAGCCAGTAAAGGATGCGACCCCTCATTTCCACCCCGCTTTCATCCAGTATGAATCAATTTATATTGCCCGCCTCCACAGTGTAGATTGTAGGCTGTCTGCCTCACGTTCAAGAGGTCTCGAGTTCGAATCTTTGTCAGGATGTTTACCTGGATAATGTATTTTCCGGTGTTTTCCCTTGTCCTGCAAGATTAATGTCGTATAACTGTAAACTCTATGGACTCTGGGCTCATTTGGGCATCATTTCACCGATTTCATGCATCGTCTGATATGACAACGTTGGAGGACGTAAACCTAAAACAAAATTGATTTTTATCTAATTGTAGCTAATCAGAGATATCAGAATATATTCCCCACATAATATGTATGTATATATCACGTGAAAGGAATTGCTTTTGCTTTGTTGCTGTAAACACCTTAGTTGCGATGTCAGTCCAACTATAAAATGGACTATAAGGAGAGATTGCTAGGAAGTTTTCTGGGCGCAATCGGCTGTTAAAGGTTGGCGTTTACAGTGCATTCCCTTCCAACAGTAGGCACCTACAGCAAGACGAGGACGGGAAAAGTGAACTCTCGTTTCAAAACTAAATTGTTTCATTGTGTTGATGCTAGTGACCGAGAGAATAACAATTAACGAGCCTGCTCACACAGTTCTCTATGAAAGCTCGCAATAGTGCCGCATTGTCTTACCGAACTGAAGGTCGGGCATGTGAAATTAAGTTTCAGATAAAATGAGAGTGTTGTGAATCCTGATGACATCATCTTAAGTCATTCTCCTATCAGCAGGCAAGGAGTACATTGAAATTAATGCATATGCGTTACCGACCTAATTGGAGGACTTCGAGGTTAAGGCTCGCCTTTTGGAGCTTCCGTGTTCGTCCCCCGTCAGGCCGGCCACCTTGAATGTGTTCTCCTACCATGAGCTTATCCACATTCCCTTACAACTCTTTCAGGGTTGTAGTCTAGGCTGGGGTCCCCTAAATGGGATGTATCTTGATTGCCACGGGACACTCGGCTTGCTTGTGGGTTAGGCAGAGATAGCTGGCTTAGGGAGGGCGTCATGTTGGAATCATTAGACACCCGTAATTGTTAGACCATATCGTTGCCCGTGTCCTCGCTCCCCTTTCTTTCAAACGTCACGTTAGAAGCAAAGAGGGCCCACTGTGGCCAATATACGGTTCTGTGTTCCAGGTACAGTAGGCTCCTCCACCTCCCAACTCCACCTCCAACAACCTCCATTGCTACCGAGGGACCCAAAAACATTCTAACCAGCTGCGCCGTGTTTTGCCTGCCCGCGACCTCGGCGCTCGTTGCCGTCTGCCGCTATCCTAGAAAGCCGAAAATGAAATCCTGCACCTTGTTTAAAACTACTTTAAGGACTTTACTTCCACGTACTATTGAAGGAAATGCTTAAACTGGCCATTGTCCATTAATGTTTGGCTCCTCTTTAGGAAACTATCCATCTAGTTCACATTGAGAAATCTGGCAACATTCTAGCGGATATTTTGTTTAAACCCTTTAATACGTGAATTAATTTGCTACTTATGCCGCTCTTGCTGTAATTTTAACCGCTTTCTAAAATGCCTCAACGCAATCGATTCGAATAGCCATGGTCATTAAAGGGATAGACAATGGTCTGGCCATCCATTCAAAGCTAACAGCATCGTGAGTTCGAATCTCGGCAACTGCAGTCAAATGAGCCTGTGATAAAGGACGGGGAGGGTCCAAGAAAAATAATCGATGTGATGGCAGGCTTGGATGTTACGGGATACCATTTGACTGCAGTTGCTTGGATTTTCGTTTTTATATTAAAAAATACTACAATGTAGTAAAAGTAATATCATATTAAAATCCAACAGATTCAAAACTTTGTGCGTATAATTGAAAAAGGCCAGTACAACAATTTAATAACAAAAGAACTGCACATTTTCAAGCTGAATACAGCCTAATTTTACCCTAGGGCAACACCAAGGCTAATCCTTGCAGGGCGTGTGAGTTTATTTTGTATATTTTATGCTTTAAGTTATCCCTGAGATGGAAATCACAGGGGCTAGATCGTGGGACCGGAGTGGCCACGACTGACTACTAATAATTCTGTCCTGACACACATTTTCACCTGGCTGTATGAGTTGTTGCAGTTTTTTGTTGCAAAAAGACAATATCATACTCCTTGGCTGTTGATTCTCTAAAAGCAGGCGGCAAAATTTTATTCACGTATGCA
This sequence comes from Mantis religiosa, assembly GCA_030765055.1. Classification (NCBI taxonomy): domain Eukaryota; kingdom Metazoa; phylum Arthropoda; class Insecta; order Mantodea; family Mantidae; genus Mantis; species Mantis religiosa. The sequence continues at coordinate 223,970,349 of CM060948.1, forward strand.
CAACGTCAATTGATGACTCGAAAAAAATCGGACTATAATTCCTTTTCTGCTTATGGAAAAATTTCGCTATCAGTTATCAACGTTAACCTCGGCGAGTGATGAGAAGTTTTCTAAAGACAAGCCAAACATGTGTGGACACCGACACTGGTCAGTTTCAGCATCTCTTTTAATAACTTGGATAAGTAAAGCCTTTGAAATACGAGGGGTGTTCAATAAAGAATCATCATAATTTTTACGGTCATAATTTTGCGCACTAAAATTCAGACTTATTATATTTTGTTAGCCTAATGTGAAACAAATACGCCGTAGTGGTTTCATTGTTGGTACTCCTGGTTACCGCCTGTGAGGACACAGTATATGGTTGCTTGAAGTATTTGGAACTGTTTGAGGTGTTCAGGATGCTTGGATATTTTTACAGTAATTCTGCTAATCGTACAGTAGTTTCTATGTTTATGTTTTTACTATAGCTTGACGTGTTTTATAGTATGGAGTCCTTTCTCAACATTCAGAAACTCTGTTTCATTTTGTCAACGATGCTAACGCATCATTTTATACTGTGTAACAGATTTAAGATATTCGGAGTCAATTTATGATAGATGGAAGTGACTTACATGTGTATTTTGAGGTACTACTGAACTATTCAAATAACTTTGTTAGTATTTCTGGAAGTTTAAAGGTATTATGTGCTAACTCAGTTTGTTATGAGCTCTGTATGTGTGCTGTTAAGTTTATGTTCCAAGTGTGTTCTGAAGCTTAAACAGCGCCTGGTAAGGCTTTCTTCGTCATTGTTGGAGGTGTACGTGCTGCTCAGAGACGTTTTCCAGTAACACTGCTCGTTGTATATTAAATTCTATGGTTTTTTGTAACTTGATGACTTTATAATCTGAATTACTTTTTCTTGCGACTTCTCGTAGCTTTTAGAAACATATGATGCGCTCTGGACAAGAGCCAAGAAGAAGCTCACGACATGATTAGCAAAACGTCGCTAAGTCTGACCAAGATGACGCGGCCTTCAAGGGTAGATAAGGATACTGATCTTTTAGAAACACTACTTCATCTTTGTTAGGTCCTGTGATAAATTTGTTTAGGGTTTCTGGTTACTTATTTTCGTTGTTTATAGTGGTTAAGTTAGTTAATTATGATGATTAATTTGTTTAGGTCTTCCGGTTAGATATTGTCGTAAAGTATGTTGGTTAATGTAGTTAAGCATGATGAAAATGTTGGTTAAGTAATACTGTTGTGGTTAAGTTGGTTACATCTCGTGGCTAAATATGATAGTTAAGTTGGTGAGGACTTGTTCTAAAGTGTAAAGGATTATTGAGGTTAATTTTTGTGGTTTTTAAGGTGATTAAGTTTGTTAAGCCTTTTGGGTAAGTGTAGTTAGTTCTTGTGTTTAAATATTATGGTTCTGATGGTGGTTAAGTTGTTTGGGCTGTGGTTAAGTATTGTTATTAGGTATGGTGGTTATGTTGGTTAAATATAGTATTTAAGTGGGGTTACGTGTTGAGGTTAAATTTGTTTGGTCGCGTGGTTAGGTATTGAAGTTAATTTGGTAGGTTCTTGTGTTTAAGTATGGTGAATTCTTGTGGTTAACTATTTAGGTTTGTATGGGTTTAAGTTGGTTAAGTACGATGGTTAAGTTGGTTAGGTGTTGTAGTTAAATGTGGTTAGGCCTTGTAGTTATGTTAGTTAGGTCTCCTGGTTAACTACTGTAGATAAGCTGGTTAGGTGTTGTCCTTAAATGTGATTAAATCTTTTGGTTGAATTTTGTCGTGACATATTATGCCTAAGTTGGTTAGGGCTTGTGGTTAATTATTGGGATCAATTATGGCTGTTAAGTTGGTTGGGCCTTGTGATTAAGTTGTTTAGATTATGTGGTCAAGTGCTTTATTAAAGTTGGGTAGGTATTGGTGTTGTGTTAGTTAGGCCTTGTGGTAAACTTGGTTAGGTTTTGTGGTTAAGTTAGTAAAATATTCTGCTTATGTCGGTTAGGACTTTTGGTTAGCTGCGCTTGTGTCTTATGCCCAGGTCTTGTGGTTAGATTTTGTGTTAGGTCTTGTGGTTAAAGTTTTTGATGGTGTTTTGGCGCTTTTAGGATGTACCTAGCACTTTTACGAGAAATTTCTGTCTTACAGTACATTTTGCAATGTTAGTACAGTTATACAATGTCTTTTTTATGTCATGCAGCAGCTCTTTGTTGTTACTTTTAAGTACATAGTTTGTAGCTCTCTATGTGTATAGTTGTATATAATGAAATGTGTAGTGTTTAACGCCCACTTTTACTACATACGGCACCGCAGGCAGTGACACTGATGATACATGAGATGAAGATGGAGCACCGGTGGAATGAGATGGCGGGGGAAATCGGAGGTCCCGGAGAAAACCCGCCCCAACGCCGTGTTGTCCACCACAAATCTCACTTTGTGGTCACCTGGGATCGAACCCGGGCCGCCTTGGTGAGAGCCAAGCGGTCTAACCACTGAGCCACAGCGTGGCCGTATAGTTGTGTATATATATATATCACAGGGATGAAACCGAGATAGGAGAAGTGGCAACACAATAGTTTAGCGTGCCATCTGGAAATACGGCGCTTGCGTGCTGCATCGCGAAAGGTTGATTTTAAGATTTATAGCAGTTTGATGTTGGAAATCCTGTAAATTTCAATGTGAGAGGAAGGTGTTCTTCATTAAAGCATACTTCATTAAAACATGCACTTATTGCGAAATATATTTTCTTTGGTGTTTACTGTTTCCGAGATATTCCCTCACATTTGTTTCACTTTCCAAATACTTACTCCATATTCGTTTTCATGTCCTAGCATTTCAAAGAGAAAGCAATTTCATAGCCATCACAGAGTGACCAGCCCTTAAAAGTCTGACTATCGCTTAAGGTCTTATAGAATTCCATATTCCCTTTGCACCTACAAGTAAACTAGCAATTTCATAATGTTTATCTCCATTAGAGGAAGTGAATATAGAAATAAGCGTTTCTAAAATAATTTTTACGGGAGTAAATAGGGCCTTGTCAGATTCTATCTCTTTCCCATGCAAAGAGAATAAAATTCTTAAGATACTGAGACCAACTCTTAATAGCTTCTGTGAAACTAAAACTGGCACATTAGTACATTGCAGCTCTTTCTACTTTGATTGTATGAAATTCTTTTCTTTGTTTAATTTGCGTCCTCCAGTGTCGTCATGTCGGATAATGAATGAAATGAGTGGAGTGATGAAATGAATCGAGGGTCCATAGAGCTTAGATTTATGCGACATTCGTTTTTCATGATAAGGGAAAACCCCGGAGAGGAACCCTATCTAGATAACTCACCCTTAGCGAAATTCGAACTCGGGACGTGTTGAACGTGAAGCACAGACAAGCTATCATCTACGCTACCGATGCGGGCAATTCTATGAGATGTGGAGTATACAGCTTACCTTGCAAGTTAAAAACGTATTTTAACAATGAGTTACAATTTCGTGATTCTCTCTATCCACTAGGTCTTATTTTATATCTACTCTACAGATATTCGTAAAAAAACACGACCTGTTTGAATGATCTGTCGTTTTTCTTCTACACCATGCATAATAGATGGAAACAAAGTTCTCACTGTAAATGAATACATTCTCTTAAGCTATTACGGCCAGGATATGAAAAACGTCATTTGATATGATTTAAGAAAGCATCGCTTCAGGTTATCTACTGTAATGATCTCTCGTTTGCAGTTTGCAGCACTGAGTAACCGTAATTGGATAACGTTCTTTGTTAACGGGATTTCCTACTCTGCAGTTTCTGTTGCATGAGTATTTTAAGAGAAAGATTTAAGCACAATGGATGGGAAAAGCCAAGGTTTCTGATAACCTCCAAAAGTGAGACAATAAAATTACTCAAGACGACGTCAGTGTTATGATAATCTACTCATTAACACCTGCTAATTCCGTCAACATCATTAATGTGTTAACACGTGTATCTTGAAGACTACGTTTATTAAAGATACATTTGAACAATATGACGGCAGTTCCGTCATGCTTAGGGCATTTAGTTCCGGAAAGCAAACAGAAGGGAAAATCAACAAGTGTTCATAAAATGTTTGAAGCCATACGCCTAAATCATATAATCCTGATTTTTGCTTGAAACCTTATGCACCTAAAAAGCATTTGTATCGTGACTTAAATTGTATTCTAGTATCAATTATAAATTGCTGGTATGTATGTACCTATTCAAGCAACAAGTTTACATAGGAAAAACTATTAGTATCCACAAATATAATTAATTAGAACCTGGTGCAACATTGAATTAAAATCAAAACATGTTGATGTTTATAAAGAATAACCAAAAAGCATATATCGTAATTCTTATATTGAACATCTTAAGAGATTATTCTGTTACGAAATATTTTTTCTTTCTTGACTACATCCTTACAGTAAGCAGAAGAGATTTCATTTCATCCCACAAATTGATAACGAGAGTTAACCAGGTCGCTAAAGAAAGTAAAGCAATTTTGGAGAAAGGTTCGAGTGAGTGTGTGTTTGTGTGTGTGCGCGCGCACGTATAACTCAAAAGTGAGAATATGATAGATAACAATACTTGGTTCAGCCAAGGTCGCGGCACAAAGTAAACCCCAAACTATCATGTACATGGAAAAATTCTTGTTAATCTTTTTTTAAATATATCTAACGATGGTGATTGATATACCTATGGATAAACTATTTTCGTAATTATGGTTAAGATGTTTAGGTGAGCAAACTCTTTAGAACTCTTTATGAGATTTTCTCTCTAATTGGGAAGGGAAATATTTTAGCACATTTTCTTCCCTTTGGGGAAATGTACTTTTATCCATTTTTTACTCACTGGTACCCATATTTGTCCTCCGACGGGGGTAGTAGGCTAAAGCATCATGCTTTGGATCCCTGCCACGGAACGTTCCCAGCATCAACGCCACCCCTGAGCGTGCGGATTTTAAGTCTCGGGTATAGGATAGTTGCCCACTCAGCATCATGAGCAAAGTGAGATTGAGTCAACTTTCCGATTGGGGGTGCCAAGATGCTGACTATATCTCCTCCCGTATCGGTTGGATGATCTCCCATCTCTGCTTTGCATATGTAGGTGTGAGGCCGGCAGTCGATTTGGCAGTCATCTCCCATTAGGGCTGTTACGCCACGGGTTGATTTTGATTTGTCGGTACCCAAATCCCCCTCTTTCACCTTTTTTCTTATACTCTAGCTTTTGAACAATCTTCTAGAGGGCATTTTGTAATTTATACGAGGCTTTGACTTATGACTTGTGAGTTTCATTCCATTTTCCTTCCATAAACGCGGGATAGAGCACATCCAAAACAATGGGAAATAATATCGTATTGTGTGAGCGCAAATCCTTTTTCCGTCCATTTACCGAAACAAAGAGCTCGCTATAATTGAAATGCCTACTACATTCCATCAACAACAATTGAAAATTATATTGAGTATGCATAAATCCTCGTTCACTCACTCCCAATTCAATTCTAACAGAAACTAGTAGGCCTATTGATCGCGAGTGCAATTTTCTTACTGAAGAGTGTATTATTAGATCTTTCCATGCCGAAGCTTTCCAGAGCCAAATATGTTTCTATGTCTCAATCAAAAGTGCATAGAAACAAATGCAGCTGATTGCAGAGTGGTATATGAATCAGGAATTTGTTTGGATAAAAGAAGGTGCAGCATTACCGCATCAAACAACACATTTTCAGTTCTAACCATCAAGAGAACAGGATGCTTAAGCGAATAAATCGCGACAGTCTATATTACAAAATGCATTTGAGTAGTGTACTTCAAAAATTTTAAGTTTGAATGAGTTCAACATTGATTTGCGTGCTCCTTTTACAGAAGTGGGAATTCCATTCTACAAGGTAAACCATCCTTCAAAGGGAACTAACTCTAAAAATACACAAAGATGTTAGTGCCCGATAAAAGTACTATAAGAAAAAAATAACATTGGGCCTGTTTACCAAGAAATCGTACAAGAGACCAAGGAGTAAGTGGCTGATTGTAATATGGAAATCATGTTGGATGAAACTACAGATTCAGTAGAACGATACATTCCCTATATTTTAGTTTTCTACCTACCAGGGCGGAAACTTGTTTACAATATATGAAGTGGAGAAAGCCAATGCCATTACAGTAACTCAATAAATATTGGACTTCTGTCAAAAACTGCGCCAAGTGACACCGCGCTTGAAAACCTTCTCGCCTTTGCGACCAGGCTGTATACAACGTTTCAGTAATTAATCAACTGTAAGCTTTTCTTCCTAAGTTTAGTCACGTGACTTGCTCACTCCATGCCCTTCACCGGGTTTGTGAATTCACAAAGAATGAGTACAACATCGCTACATGACTGCAGCTATTAAACAATTGAAAGAACAAGATCTCAAAACGGAAAAATAATAGAGACAACTATGAGGGCTTAGTCAACACAAATATCAGTATTCTTCAGAAGAGAAATTTGGAGGTTAAGGAATTTGCCCCATCTGTAGAGTTGCCATTCCAAGTAGATACAAAGATACAAGCTTTAGTACCTTCAGATACTTTCTATCTCTCAATAGAAACAGAATTATTTTTAAACCTGTAGAGATATTCATTAGCTTCAAATAAGACCACTGTATATTTATTTCTGGTGAGTGATGATTAGATATATTTGTTGGTAATTCAAAGAAATAGAAAAGCAGACAAATTTTTTGAATTAGTTGAGTAAAGCAGCACCTTTTGATCCCATTTTACCTTCCTTTTTCATATTAAATTTAAACTTAAAATTCGTCACCCTTTTCTTAATTGCATATTTTATCTTATAAACTCTAAAGTTCCGCTCATCCTGAAGGACTTTATCATTATTATGAATTTTTCAGTTTGGCTCTAAACTTTCATGGTGCGTCCTATACACGGCAACTGTGAAGGAACAATTCATTTCCATTTATTGTACATAATGGTGGTCTGAACTATAAAGCTCGGGCCTTAGAGTACTTACAGCATAGTAAGTCGCCATTTAGGTAGTTGTCTCATGTGTTTATGAGAACTCCTAGTGGTTTACCGGGCGAAACAGGAGTCAGTTGGAGAATTTAATGTCATGTCGGCATGTTGGCCATAGTAGCTCAAATAGTTAGAGCGGCTGGACGGAAACTAGAATATCCGTGGTTCAAATCCCATCTATGGCATTGAATTATTCAGTCTGGCTCTACCCTTTCATAGGGCGTCCTACATACGGCTAGTGGGCAAGAAAAATTATTTTCCATTATTATTATTATTATTATTATTATTATTATTATTATTATTATTATTATTATTATTATTATTATTATTATTATTATTATTATTATTATTATTATTATTATTATTATTATTATTATTATTATTATTATTATTATTATTATTATTATTATTATTATTATTATTATTATTATTATTATTGTTGTTATTATTATTATTATTATCATCATCATTACTATTATCATCATTATCATTATTATCATTATCATTATTATCATTATCATTATTATTATTATCATTATTATTATCATTATCATTATGATTATCATTATCATTATGATTATCATTAACATTATGATTATCATTATCATTATCAATATCATTATCATTATCATTATCACTATCATTATCACTATCATTATCACTATTATTATCACTATTATTATCATCATTATTATCATTATCATTATCATTATCATTATTATTATTATTATTATCATTATTATTATTATTATTATTATTATTATTATTATTATTATTATTATTATTATTATTATTATTATTATTATTATTATTATTATTATTATTATTATTATTATTATTATTATTATTATTATTATTATTATTATTATTATTATTATTATTATTATTATTATTATTATTATTATTATTATTATTATTATTATTATTATTATTATTATTATTATTATTATTATTATTATTATTATTATTATTATTATTATTATTATTATTATTAAACTGTAAGATCTAAACACACTTGCTACTTCTTGAGCATTTCTTGAAAATTCAAGATATACATTTCATTCGAGAGGAAAATACCTTTAAACATAGAGCATTAAACTAAAACAAACGTTTTGAATGAAACGTATAGCTTGCGATGAGTTAAAACAAAATCTTCGTGTCACATCCATCGAAGATGCTGAACTTAATTACCACGTTAAGTATTAACGAGTTATCGTTCCCGAGTTATGCTGTTCAGAATCATACAGACTCACGCGTACACGCACTTGACAGACACAAAATACACACACACACACACTCACAGACACACACACACACACACACACACACACACACACACACACACACACACTTGGCACGCATACCACTTTTTTCTGAAATATGCTTTTCTCAGATACATAGGACCTTAAAACGTATATTTCCAATGAATTCTCAGTTTGCAGTTTGTGGGTGGAATAAAATATTGGTTAGAATGTAGCATTATAACCTGAAATAAAGAATGTCTCGGAAGTGGATTATGCAACAACGTCGGTATTTATCCGGTTGTTCATTTTTCAGTTATTCGGTTCACAGGGGTGTGCGCGTGCGCCATACTGTCGCCAGGTATTGTTTTGCGGCTGCCGGCCCGCGCGTAGGTGAATGCCGTGAGAGAGAGAGAGAGAGAGAGAGAGAGAGAGAGAGAGAGAGAGAGAAGCGGGGAAAGAAAGAGACAGAGAGCTACGCGGGCACTGAACGCTTGCCGAAAGTGAGAAAGAAAGAGACAGATAGGTGTCTGGAAGTTTCGTCTTTTCTGATGCCGTCTCGATTGTTACCGAGCGTTCCACTAATTTCTAGAAACAGTGACTGGAGGTATAAATGCGCCGGGGCTTTCAAAGTGGTGTCAGTTGCTTGCGGACATTTGAAAACTGTTAATTGTGGGTGTGTGCAGCTGTCTAGTGTACCTTTGAAGTGTACCGCAAGTGCATTCTTTCGTTTGTTTACGTGTGGCAGTCAACTTTGAATGACACGTCATTTTGGAACATATAAGGGGTGTAGAAAACGTCTTTCTACTGAAATAAATAGCATTTTTAATTTCATCAAGCAAGGCTCTTAATTCCACGAACCTACAAAGTCGCATCACATACACACAAACACATATATTTTAGTGAAATCTCGATATCAACATTTTGAGTAGAGTGCAATACCTGCTCTCCTCTTATGGTATATGATGGAGAAAGTAAATGTGGAGCGAAAGAATACATTGCATTTTAGTTCCAACTGCATGTTTTAACGACTTATACATTTCAAATAGAGCAAATGTTCATTTATTCGCTATTGTTTTCTGTGTAAATACAAAGCTAATGATTTCCGTCGTGGCGTGGTGTTTTGATTCCCTACCAAGGAATGCGCTTAGGTTCGTTTCCACCCCTGCGGGTAGAATTTAATTCCTGAGTATAGGACCGATGTCCACTCAGCATCCTGCGAAATTGGAGAGCTACGATAGGTGGCGAATCCTGGTTAGAAAGCCAACTTTTCGACTGAGGGTGCGTGATGCTGACCACATTTCCTCCCCGTATCAGTTGGATGATCATCCACCTCTACCTCGCGTATGTGGGCGTGAGGCCGGCAGTCAGGTTCGTAGTTTCTGGCTCGCTGTTATGCGGCTGTTACGCTATGAATTACTAATAAAACTGTATTGAATGAGGGAACTTTAAATGCTATTTACAGAAAATGAAAGACAATAACACATTTAAGAGTGAGATGGTTCCATGGTAAGGGACGAGGTTCACATTCGGAAGGTTTCGTGTTCTACCACACACTCCAACTTGGAAATTTTATGCTTTTCTCTTATCGGTAGGCAAATATTGGCATGATTTTTCTTATACTATAACTTCCTTTCCATCCTAACTCTATCATTCCACGTCCTCATTTTTTCGGTGTGTTCATAGTTTTCGTGGTGTATGATGGTGTCCAGCAAATGGTACGGAAGCTTGATCGATGAAAAGGGCATTCTTCGAGAACATTAATGGGCTGCTTGGTCGACGGGCCGTTCATCGCTCTGCAGCAGAGCCCAAATCTGGAACTTTAAAGACTTTTGCGGGTCGCCATGGCCCGTAGAATGTTGTGGTCCTCTCATGTTATCCCTCTGCTAGCTACAATAAATCTAAGTACGTCCCAGTTTTGGAAATTAACATCGTTGTGGCCACGTTTTTAGAAAATGCAAACTCACAAAACATTTTCCACTAAAGTGTAGGTTGGGAGAAATCTTCACTCCCGTCTTGACGCAAGTTAGACTGAAACATTATCTTTGGTGTTCAATTTACTAAAATGGTATTTTTATTTTTAACTGTGATGTACACAGATCCTCTCTTACTGGACCTATATCATCGGTGACATTTCAACACAATAAAAAATATGTCAATATCTCTAACGTCAACAGAAAATGTTTTCATAATGTTTGTTGGTCGAAGAGCTAAAACCAGTATTTTTTTCTGCATTTTTGTTAGCCACATTATTTTTTCCTTGCAAATGAAATCTCTGTTTTTGACTGAGACAGAACTTGGGCTTATACCTAGAGGAACATAAGGCATGCCTATGTCCAAAAGTTCATCGCCATTATCTCCACTGGAATAACTTTCTGATACTTTCCAGAAACAAAGGCAGAGCACCACACGTAGGCCAATGTGGCTCTCTGTGCGTCAAGCGCTTCAATCCCTTCAAAGGGACGAGGGAGAGACCCGAAGCGCGACTAGATCCCGGAGATGACGTGGACGACGTCCCTAACATTTCCAGATTGAACGCATCCGTCAACGAATCCAGAACCTCCGCCCCATGATTGCTTGAGACAAGCCGCTCACAGAGGGCGGATCCGTCAACATTCTAGTTCCAATGCACCGAGCATTATCACTCGTTCTTCCAACTCTGAAAACAGATGTTGACGGAGCATGTAAAAGAAGACGATCCCCTAGCATTTGCCTTCCGACCCGGGAAAACCACGAAAATTCTATGGTCATGGTTGGCACCAACAATCATACCAGGGACCTTGGAATGCGAGTCTCACAAGTTCCCGTGGACCTATCTTGCTCGGTGATACTTTCCAGAAACTAAATGTTGTTAATGTATGTTTATAAAGGGATAAATAATTGTGCTTTAGAAGTGTGGTCGTCCCAACGATGCTTGCCTCTCTTGCTTAGATGGTAGCGTCTCTGTCTCACGTTCAAGAGGTCCCAAGTTCAAATCTCGGTCACAGTACTGTCTGTGGTGCCGTATGTAGTAAAACCGGACGTTAAACACTGCAAATTTCATTTTTTCGGCCAGAGTGAGTTCTGGATAAGGGCTTTCTGTCTTTTTTTTTCTTATCCTGAAAGATGAATGATGTTTAACTCTAAGTTGTATGCACCCTGGAGTCATTTGTGCATCTTTTCACCCATTTCATTCATTGTCAGATATGACTTAACGTTGAAGTACGTAAATTACCAACAAAAAAGGAAAGAAAAGAAATAACAAAATCAATGAATGTAATTTCTGGAGAGTATAAAGTAAATGTTTGAAAGTATGCAGAAGGTTTATTTTACAAATATCCATGTTAATAACGTGGATACAAATAATTACATGGTTACACAATACAAATGCAATTGGAGTATGAGAAAGAGTTTGGAAACACGAGACGAGGTTCAAATTTTGAGATTCTTCAATATAACGCCTTCATTGTATTGTTTATCGACAGTATTGAGTAATATGAATAATAAGTCTTCTCCTGACACAATGGCCCTTTCCGGATGGAAAGGGAGGGTGAGACATGATCAGTCTACCGAACCTCGCGCGGAACCAGGAGCCGCTACTTTGAATCGGGCAGCTCGTCAATTGACTCCTCGGCACCTAACGAGACTAAGTACACCGGAGCAGTTTTCCTAGAGGGAGAACAGTCCCCACACCACCACCGGGAATCGAATCCGAGTTTCCTCTTGCTAAACATTAGGGCTACCACCGCTAATAGATATAACACTTGAGTGTTGGTAGTAAGTTTACCAGCATTAACACTGGTGACGAGCTGTCAAGCCTTTACCCATGTCTAGTTCATGACTATATAAATAAATGAATAACTCTTACTTAGCTACCGCATAAACCAAATCGTAAGTAAATATTAACAAAGAAAATAAAGATCAAAGTAATATTTAAATGGTGAAAAGCAGATATCGAACATAATTATATTCTACATCTGCAATAATGAATAAATAATCATTTAGAGGATTTAATGTAGCTAATTCACATACGTGCAGTACGTGAAGTATGCAAAACACGCAGGCACTTTATTTTGCCAACACTGACTACAGGAAACTAAACATTGCAACATTGTAGTATACATGGGAAATAAAATTTTAAAAACAATGAAATTTATGTGAATCTTTTATCACTACTTTATATTCAAATCGAAAACTTGTTTTGCAGAATACAAAAGTTGACCAGGAAACTGGCAGAAAATTCCAAGCTCAAAGAAAATTTCTCTACAGCAAAAAAGAACAAAGTATTCATTTGTCCTTAGGCAGCAGTTTTTCCTTTCTTCATTACTGCCTCAAATTAACACCCGGTAAAGAGTAAGTTTAGAAATTAAATAAGAAAGATCTGGCTGGCCCCGTAGCTCAGACGATAGAGCACCTGCCTGCTGTGCTAGCGGTCCCGGGTTCGATTCCCGGCGGTGGGGGTGGGGAATTTTCTCCGAACCAGAGTCTGAAAGTATGAATGAGAGTGTAAATGTGCGCGTGATCTAATGATTAAAAACTAAAGATAACGAGTTAACACCTTGGGTATGTTCCAAAGGAGAACGACCGCCGATATGACCATAGCAGTTAAAGGCGGGGTATAAATGGGGGGGGGGGGGGGGAAATGTGCGGATTCTGCTATTTACAATGTCTTGTTGGCAGTGTGGATTTTCCACCATGATCAATTCAAATTTAGATGTCAACAATGAGACGACCTTACTATTTCAAGCGGCAATACCATGTTGTATTGTCCCGCTGCTGGAACGCTTACCATGGACTTATCTTTGTTAACAGAAACCTCTCAGATAATGCACTGATTGTTCTTGTAAGAGTGAGAGGGGTACTGACTAAGCGTCACTTCAGCCAATGGAGTTCGCAGGAATCAATGATGACAAATAATGTTCACTCCACGTGGAGTAATCAGTTCGTTTTCTGAGGGGTATTTATTACTAAAGATAAATTTATAGTAACCGTTCCAGTAGCGGGACTACATACCAATGGTATCAGTGGTACTTGGCCATAGATATAGGTCTCGTTTAGTTATAGGCTTCTTTAACATATCCCAATATTCATTTGAAGCATCAGTGCTATTTAAGTGGCTCTATTTGAGAAGTCAGGTATGTCTCCTGATGAAAAACAATGATAGCCTTCGAAAGTTCGTTAGCAGGATCACTACAGTTTACATGATTGGTTGCTATTTCCGACTGTGAGCTAGGCTTTACCGTACTCTATCTGTCTGTCTGTCTATTTATTTATTTAATTAATTAATTACGTCCTCCAACGTTAAGTCATATTGGGCGAAATGAAGCTCAAATGAGCCTAGGGTTCAGAAAGCTTAGAGTTACCCGACATCCCATCTTTCAGGATAAGGGAAAACCCCGGAAAACCCCTGACCGTGATTCGAACTCGGGACCTCTTGAACGCGAGGCAGACACTCTAACATCTACGCTACCGAGGCGGGCTAAGATTTGGTTAAGGTCCAAAACCCTCAGTGAGTCGGTGTACAAGCTTCTTTAAATAGCCTTCGTCATTGTAAAGGACCCAATGTGATTAGGCATTTATGGTAAACGCTGTGAGTCTTTTATTTCCTCGACATTCTCATTTTCATCTTATCGGACACCACCAGTTGGTTGTCTATAGCTAATAAATGGGTCTAGTCATCGCTTTTTAGTACTAGGTTTCTCCGAATGTAATAGACTATATAGGCCACACTGGAAACAACAACTTTCCTACAGTCTATAAACGTCTTTATTTTTCATTTACATGAATGACAGAAATTATGGTAACTTACAGTCATTAAAAACATTTAGAACTTTAATTATCCATATTCTCATTACATATTCATGTAGCAGTAGCCAATAACCACAGGAAGTACATTTTATGTTCGTCGTAATAATATTTTAAAATACTGCTGAGAGCAGCGGTGTGCGCAAATCTGCTGTTCAGAGACTCGATTTGAAAACATTCGCTCAAATAGCATTGGGCGAGAAGATTTTCCTCATACACCACTATAATTTTAAAGATTATTTTAGTTTTGTCTTCCAGAAAGAGTTTAATCCGATGTACAAGAGTAATAACAGTGCAGTTAATTATTCAAGCACGACAACTGACCGTGCAAATGCTTAATGTGGACCTTGAAAAACTTAAAGGATCTATTTAGGTTTTTATGCCCTGGGCACCACTTAGAATCGGAAAGGTAGCAATGTAGAATAATGACTCTTTTGCTGAGCACTCACAGGTTTTAAGTGGCAGCAGTAACCTTGTACGTAATCGTGATGCGATGCGATCTCTGAACTTTGCAAACTCGGCATTTACTGCAGGCTTCCGGCCTAGGCTTTTATTACAGCTCCTGACTCCGACGATTGATGACTAAAAGTAATCAAACATTACTTGGTTAGAGTAACAAATCCATATGTCATAGTCATCGAATATTTTCTAATGCATACAAATTTAATATACTAAATTTGCATGACTTTCCCTACAGATAATCGTTTATTACTTACTTAACCCATGGAGGAATTAGAGGACGTTCAATCCACGTAAATCGATATCTAGATTTCATAAGTACAGCTTAATCCAAAACAATAAAATAAAAGACATTTATAGATACTGTCTCATAAGTAATGTCGTTTTCTAAGAAAGGCGATTAATTGAAATATGTACTGACAAGCAATTAACTAATTTTCAAAGTAGAGACCTTAGATTCTATGGTGATTGAGTCATCGCTCAGCGATTTTTATTATTCCACGATGGTACCAGTCTCTCTCTGCTTTTTTATACGAAGAATTCGGTGTTGCTCACTGCACTGCTTCAATGTTGTCAAAACTTCTTCCACGTAGAAAATGGGCCATGTATCGAAAAATATGGTGCGAAATGAAATTTGTAGTGCTTAACGCCCTCTTTTACTACATACGGCAGCGCAAGCGGTGACACTGATGATACATGGAATGAAAATGGAGCACCGGTGGAATGAGCCGGCGGGGGAAACCGGAGATCACGGAGAAAATGCGCCCCAGCGCCGTGTTGTCCATCACAAATCTCACCTAGCGGCCGCCTGATATCGAACACGGGCCGCCTTGGTGGGAGCCAGGAGGTCTAACAGCTCAGCCACGCGCGGCCTCCTGATGGTGCAAGATTAGAGCTGTATGCTGGGTGTGGTAGCAGTTCGATACCTCATTATTCCTGAATGTTTTCCACGGTTGTTCGGGCAGTATGGGCTGTTGCATTGTCTTGTTGTAATAGAAATCTATTTCGATTCATTAACTCGGTTGAGAATAAAGATTCGCGTCAATCGCCCGCTCGTTTGGAACAAACTTTCAATGAATCAAACCTTCAAAATACCACCAGACACACAACATTACTTTGCGACCAATTTTATTTTTATTTTTAGTTTTTCTTTTTAACGATGACTCTCGCACGTTGGCGGGGATCAAGCCACTGTTTCGAGGAATCAGGAGTTCGATAATATGTCCATTTTTCATCACAAGTAAGAAATCTGCCGTCCATGGATTACGGATAAGCTGACGACAGATACCCACGCTACGTTTCAGCCTGTTGAGGTGTCAGTTCATGAAGTACAGATCTACACTTCAGTATGATTTTCAAGTATCTTAATGTGGCGATGTAATTTCTTCAAGCTACTCTATTCTTTTATATCTTCAACAAACATGTAAATATGTAGTGAAATTTTAACTGATTAACAAGAATTATAACGAAGAATGAGGTTGTATAAGAACATTTAATGGAAATGGCAGTGAGGAAAAGTCATTTGAATGCAGCGTATCACAACTTTTACAGAAATTCCTAAATGTTACAAATTTGGTCAATTTTCATATTGTAAAGTGTTTTTGGTAAATAGCTTCTGAATAACTGTGGCAGACGCAAAATTTAATGGCGGTTGGCAGGAGGTGCTGGTTAACACAGCACCCAATCAAATGCTTGTTTATGTTTACTTGATAGCTACAGTAATACTCTATTACTCTATACTGTTTTCATTTCGTCTTGTTACTGCATGAAGCTTCTCCCCGCACTTAGACATATGGCTACGTAGCGCTTCGCTGGTTTTTTTTTATTATTTTTCTTTTTTCCTTATTTAACCGATTTTTCATTATTTCCGTGTATTTTCTTATCTATTTTCCTAGTTTCACAAATATTCACTATAGGTACACATAAACACCCATGCCCAAGGCGGGACTCGAACCCGCGACCCTCTACGCGGCGGAACACTAGAGACATACGCTTTAGCGACCATGGCTACGAGGGCCGGCAAATTGGTGGTCAACGTCTGACATAATTTATCATCAGCATGATACAAGTACGCCTTTGACTTTCTATATGAATTCATTACACATAAATAGCTAATAGACGAAGACAATGAAGTTCGCCTCGGTGGCGTAGTTGGTAGCATGTCTGCCTCACATTCAAGAGGTCCCGAGTTCGAATCTCTGTTAGGGTCAGTGACCTAGCTAGGGGTTTTGTTCCGGATTTTTCCCTTATCCTGATAGACGAATGTCTGGTAATTCTAAGCTCCACGGACCCGGATACATTTGAACATCATTTCACCAATTTCATTTATCGTCCGATATGACTTAACGTTGGAAGAAATTAATTACGAAAAAAAATGAAAAAACTGGAAAGTAGAGAGAAAGCAGGGTTTGAGTGACGAAATCTTTCCTGGACGGAAAATTTGATCGCTTCATTCCACATCGACAAGAATGTCCGCTCGTCCGATAGGACTAAACGTTGGAGAACGTAAAATAAACAAACAAACAAAAAATGTCCGTGGTCGTTAAGGAATGTACCTGTATACCAGAGGTGCGCCAGGACTGTGCTACCTGGCTGAAGTTTTATCCAAGTTCTTCCTCCCTCATCATAACTTGCAAATATCACAGATATAGAAAACTTAGTCCTGAAACATTTCCTTTCTAAATTTCCTTTTGCAATTATCACTTCATTTTATGAATCACTAGAGCCTCTGGTGTTGTATGTAGAAAAAACTGATATTAAATACTACTACAAAATTCTAATGTATCACATTCAGATTACCTACTCAAGCCATTTTTTAACAAGCTATTCTTCTCCTTCTTATTTTTTCCTACTGCACATAAATGCCTGCTCCAATTTCAAGATCTATCGTTTCCTTTGTCTTCCCAGAAATCTTCCTTTCAGCCTGCAGTAAAATGTTTTTCTTGGGGAATGTTTTTCTCTGGTTACTGATCTTAGGAATCTCATCTGAGCAGGCTGTATCTACTGTTTATCAGCTTGCGTTAATATCCATGTTTCAGATACATTAAGGAAAAGAGGCACGGTCATTATTTTGTGAAACTCCCTTCGCATTTCCTATCTGGTTTTGGTTTTCAGACTTCTGTTTATTGCGCCGCATATCTATTGAAATATGGGAAGTTTATTTTTAAAATCATTTTCGTACTTATAGCTAATGTGCGTGCCTAAGAACTTCAAACTCGTGACTTGCTCTAATATAGTATCATTAACTACAATTTTGGTTATTACTGCTGTTTACCTTGCAAGGCCATTGTTTTTTTTTTTTTTGTTTTTTTTTTAACTTGTTTAAATTTTAAAATGACAGTCCTCACATAACTTCTCAATGTATACACGGCTATTTGCAGCTCGTCTTCGTTATACTTATAATTATTTGTTCATCCGCAAATAACATCGTCTTAAAAATGAACTTTCGTGTAATAGAACTGCCTCCACCAATTTTAAACATCCATTTTCTAATAAAATCATCTATATACATTGAAAACATAGGTGATAAATTGCATCCCTGCCTTACGCCTTGATTTATTTTCTTCTGTTTACCTTACTTAAATTTAGTGACTCAGATATCCTCTTGAGTCATAATCTCCTAATATTTTCCCCAGCCTATTTGACCAAATGCTTTTTCGTAATCAATGTTTTCGCTATATGAGCTTTAAGGTTAAATTCCCTTCACTATGTGCTTGACTGTAAAAGTGGTATCTGTGTAAGATCGTCTCTAAAATAAGACCTGAAGCTTTCCTAGCGACGAACATGCTGAAGTTGTTCTCGTTAAAGCCAGGGGAAAAGGCGATTAGAAATCGACGTTCGAGCTATATATGCAGTTTTCCCCGCGATCTCACTCTGCCGGTGCTCCATCTTCATCACATGTACCATTTGTGTTGCCGCCTGCGGTGCCGCATGTAGTAAAAGCGGACATTAATCACTACTCATTTCATAATAATAGGAAGTTTAATATTCAACTACTTACTAAAGAAATGCTTTTCAGAGCACTCCAAAATGTGTATTTTCATTAATATTTGGGTAAATTGCAATACGTTCTCTGCCGTGCACACGGTAAAGAAAGAAGAAAGGAAGAAACGAAAGAAGGAGAGAAAGAAAGCACCTGTCGTGTTAACAACATGTGCAAAGCTGAAACAGGGTGGATTCTATGAAAGTGCAGAAACATTTACCTTCATTTGCCAGTTACCTTCACCGTTTACTGAGCTGCTCCAGTTTAATGAACCTAAAGTTACAATCACGTACCATTCATGCGAACTGGCTGACCTGCTTGCCGCTTACCTGATTGATGTTTGGCATTGTTTATTCCTACCAGAGAGAGTTCTATAGCATGTTGCGTGAGTCACCAATGCCGGCGGCCTCTGGTCCTTGCTCCATCAAACCTGCACTGGACCAATGAGTTTATATGAAAGTAGAAGTAAAAACATTTGGAGTATAGAGCAGTGTATAAGTATTGTAAAATTCAAACAAATAACGAGGAATATCTCCGAAAGTGTTAACTCCAATAATAAGAAATTGCATTTGACATAAGTTGTGCGTTTTGAAATTCTTTTGGTGGTAAGATTTTGTATATTTCTTACCAGTTATCCGAAAGTCATTCAAAATAAAAACTTCGCTGTACCCGTAGCTCAGTTGCTGGAGAACCTGCCTGCTGTGCAAGGGGTCTCGGGTTCGATTCCTGGCTGGGGATGGGGTTGTTTTCCTCCAAGATAATTCCCCATCTTCCCCAGAGTGTGAATGTGTGCGTAATCTAATGATAAAAAATATTAGATACAAGCAACCCAACGTATACAAGTTACCACCATCCATATGTTCTTCCAAAGGAGAACGGCCGCCGATAGGACTATTGCAGTTAAAGGTATAAATGAAACAACAACAAAACTTCAGATGCTATTCCCAAAAATTCAAGATAACTGTCTATTTTAACTGTCACCAAAATAATTTAAAATGCTGTATTTTAATCAGAATCTTTAGGCCCTTTTTGAAAAGCATAATTAAGAGTTCTCCAAAAGTTGCCCATGTAAGTCGAAGTTTGGAGTGGGGGACTTTCTTGAAAGTTTCCATGTTGCTATTTTGTATTTTGGGTCCGGGGATTCAGTAGTTTCAAACATATATTTCAGCTCAAACCTTGCATGCAATTTTTGTATGTAATGTAATACTTCTTCACCTTTTGTTGCAAGTACATAGTAGAGGAGGTAAAAATGTGAATATTTAACGAATTACACCATACGTCGGAGTCGTTTAAGATGATACGGACCAGGATTTTGATATCCTTGATGTCATATTCGTAAGATGTTTTGGCGCTTAACCACGGCCGAACTATGTTCACTTTCGCACATAACCTCACACAAATAGGAACTGAGAAGTCCAGAAATGCAAAACTGATGTGTGTGACAACAAGTAACTTTGGTTAGGTGTCATAAAATTTACCATCGTAATTGAAAAGTCGTATCCCTTCTTCTGGGTGAAAAGGTCACCAAGTTCTGTCCTAAACTACCTGGTCTCATTGTCATCTTTTCGTAGATCTTCCTCTATTTTTGCCGCCAACAAATTGATAATCTAAGGGCATTTTTGAGATACAAGGATTCTCCATTTCAGATGTTTTCCTCAGTTTTGCCTTTATAGTAAAAAAATTTTCACAAAGAAATATATAAATTCATTTCCTATCTCTTAATGTATATCCTCTTGCTTGCTCATATCTGCCATTTGGTTACAATTTTTAACTGTTTTGACTCGTGATTCTTGCTTCTCTTCTTTGTGTGTGTGTGTGTGTGTGTGTGTGTGTGTGTGTGTGTGTGTGTGTGTGTGTGTGTGTGTGTGTGTGTGTGTGTGTGTGTGTGTGTGTGTGTGTGTGTGTGTGTGTGTGTGTGTGTGTGTGTGTGTGTGTGTGTGTGTGATTTACGTCCTCCAACGTTAAGTCATACCGGCCGATGAATGAAATGGGTGAAATGATGCTCAAATGAGTCCCGGGTTCATGGAGTTTAGAGTTACCTGATATTCCTCAATCAGGATAAGAGAAAACCCCGGAATAAACATATCCTGGTAACTGACCCTAACCGAGATTCAATTTCGGGACCTCTTGAACGTAAAGTAAACACGCTACCATCTACGCTACCGAGACGTTATTCGCTGTTACATAGAAGTGTCGATAGTGACATAATTTACCGTGCCGGTTGGTTCAGGCGGTTTCGTCTGTGACTCGCATTCGGGAGGTCCTGGTCGTGGTGGTTTTTTCGAGGCTTTCCCGGGTCGCCAATCAAATTACAACCTCCCAATTTCCTGTCCCTCCATTTCATCTCCATTATCATTTTACATGGTCTCTCATCTGGTGGTCTCTTTCAAAGTAGAAGTGCTGGCGGGAGTCCCAGTGCTGCATGGGAGGATGACATGCTCCTGGTAAACACTTCCTAATCTGGTGGGATTGTCTGCGGTCTCCGAGCCGGCCTGGTGGGCCATTTTAGGACCACGCTAGTTGGATGCCGGTCTCCTCTCGCCTCATCCTTTCTTCTGGGGGTGCCCCCACTTGAGAATACAGGTGCAACAGACCTATTTTGGACCTTAGTGCTGAATCCCCTCCGTAGCCCAGTTCAGTCTAGTGGCATTTTATAGAATGTTATTCCGTGTAATTTTAAAGTTCATATTTACTATATTTATTACACATTAACAAGAATGGACTTCACAGACTACTAAAAGAGAATTTAAGATGTACAGCTGATTAGTCTTGCAAATAGGCATACCATACTTTCATTAAAATTGTTTGAGTAGTTTTAACAACAAAAATGTGTTCTACTCGCATGACTATCTCTACTCCTACACAAATTATTCGCACAAACCTTAATCTTCTACCATGAAGTGTCATGTTGAGCAAGGAAAACTTCTGCAGAAATTGCCACATTGTAGTTTACAACTAGGTATGTTGTGATTAGGGTAATACAGTAAATAACCTCATTTGTACTTAAAATCTAAATACATTCTCAATTAACGAAATCAAAACTTACGCATGAAAAACAGATTACTTCCTTTACTTTCCATTGGAGAGAGGCACAAATGTATTAAAATGTAAACCAATAAAAAACGAAATATCGAAAGTGGAGAATGGCAGGAATAATTGTATTTGATATAAGTAAATGCATAAAGGAGATCTACATTTATTATGGAGCCAGATTTTGTGTATCTCCTACAGTTTAACAGCTATTCAAAACTCATTCGGAATATTCAAGTTAAACATTTCATTTGTCCTGAAAAGATGTTAAACGTGTCACATTTTAATCAATATTGTTGGAGCCATTTCTTACAAAATCAAAATTTTTGCAAAAATTTTCGAAAAGAATATTTTGTATGGGAGATTTTGTTGAAATTTAGATCCTTGAAAAATACTAAACTTAAATACCAGGTTTAGTGATTAAACTGCACTTCTGTTTATTATTTATACCATTCACAGAGACCCACACAGAAAATTTCTAAAAATGCTTATTTTGGATAGATGGGTGTATCCCATATAGTTCAAAACGTGTATTCCGGATGAAATCTCGCGATCGACTTTTTTAATAGTTCTTTCTACTTTGTAGTAAAATTTTTAATTCTGTACCAAGTTGCGGCGACATTTGAAGTTATATCTTTTGTTCTGCGCCAAGTTGCGAAAACCAGTTGAAAGATATTATAATTTTTTGTCCACATTGGGACGCAATTTCAAAGAAAGTTTGTGTTCCTTGTTAAGGCTTGGAAATTCCAAAAGTTTAATCAATTTCCCAGCCGGAGCATGAAGAATCTCATCTTGGGACGTCGTCTCGGGTTGCTGTGTTTATCGATCTCAGGTTGATTTTCCGAAGTAAAATAATTATGTCGTTTCTTTTCTCCATATTTTAAATTTAATAATCGATCATTTGACACAAGATGATGCAACACCAGTTAAATTATAATTACCCTAATAAATTAATTTTCTCAAATTATTCTCGTCATTGCACATTCAACTATCTTCTCTTACGATCGAGCTCCTTCTGATAGCGTCCATTTCTGAATATTATTTTTTGTTCCATATAGCAACCACACGTTTCCAAATATTCACCAAACATTTATGAAGTTCCATATATACATATTGACCATTCTTGTTACAATTTCATTTTCGCATACTTATTATAAACATAATAATAATTTTAAACATTATTTAAATATTCTAAACTTAAAATAACATTATCAAATAAATAACATTGAGTTTCTACGGGGCAAATTAAAACAACTGTTACAACTTAATTTTACGTACGCGGTAGAGAGAGAGAGAGAGAGAAAGAGCATTTTCCATGTAAATTATTACTGTCGCACACTTAGAATATGTGAATTTAAATGTCACACACACACTAACACATACACACACATGAACAACTTTTTCGTAAAATTCCGTTTTGGGGGAGCATGAACCTCTTTTTATTTACGTCCTCCAGCGTTAAGTTATATCGGACGATAAATGAAGCCGATGAAATGATTCTCAAATGAACCCAGAGTCCATACAGCTTACAGTTACCTCACATTCATCTTCCAGGATAGGGGTAAACCCCGGAAGAAAAAGAAAAGCAAACTTATTCAGGTAACCTAGTCTAACGGAGATTCAAACTCGGGACCTTTCTAACCTCTGTAACCATCTATGCCACCAAGAAATGTGGTTCTGTAATTTTGAAACGTGTTGTAGATTAGTTTATTTTAAACAATAAATACAAAAGGTGACAAGAAACAAAAGAAACGTAAAAAAATAAATATATGTTTCAATTGTTTAACAATTTCCATGGGGAAATACAGTAAAGACTGAAGAAAGCTTTCCACACTTGTACTTATTCTTTTCCCGACAGCCTTCTAACTGCATTGTGCTACTCATTTTAGTATTTTCTACACCTTAAGCGGTAATTTATCTGTTAAAATATCCCCTAAATTAGCATATTTTCGTGTACATATTTTACAGAGAGCTTTCATGGCAAAGGTCCTGATATTTTAATTCTGTGTCCGCTGGAATGATGTCAGAGCACTATTCTTTTGTTAGCACAATGTCCAGGATTCCCCTGGCTAGTCATATATCCTCGCACGTACATCCGCGTGTCCGTTGGCAAGGTCGGTGCCTCACTTATTATTCTTCACGTCCTACAATTATGGAACAAAACAATGCGAGTTTATAGCATGTTGTAACTAAATTTGGAATTCCAAGGAAGCAATTGCAATGGTAATCATTATTATCCAAGCCTGCAGAAACAGTGCGGTTTCAATCTCGCAATTGATGGTAATTGTCATTGCCGTTTCATTTTCTGCATCAACAAACTTGCCTGTAAAGCACACAATACGTAGGTAGTGGCAATCAAGCTCAGTGTAAGCGAACTGGAACCGATATCTACTTAAACAGATTGCCTGTCTATGACGTTCTCTGTGTTTATCTGTTTGGAGTTGGACTACGGTATGGAGGTGATTCGAGACTGCGACCAGTCTTCACCTATTGTACCTATGCCCCAAGTGGAACATCCCCAAGAGGAAGGATGAGGCGAGAGGATACAGAGGGCGACCAGCCCAAGAAACCACGACAGCGCAGAGGGCAGGGTCCCATACACTTTACGAGTTGGGATCTCCCTGACAGGTCTGCACAACCGACAGCTCACCCTACTGGGTCCAAAAACGGCCCCACCAGACCGGAGACTTTCCTGCCGGAGGAGGAAGTTTCACTCAGATGATATCATCCTGCCGTGTAGCGCCGTGCACTTCTACCCTAAAAGAGACTACCAGAGGTGAAATGGTGGGAAATGATAATAGAGACGAAATGGAGCGACCGGCAATAACCTACCCAGCATTCTCCTGGCGTAAACCCTCGAAAAGATACCCATGGGTCAGGTAGTTCGGCCACGGGAATGGAACCAACCCTCCCGAATGCAGGCCACAGAGAAACCGCCTGAGTTATCCCGCTCGGTGTTTATATGGTTTTTTTTTTTTTTTTTTTTTTTTCCTAGGAACATATCACTAATGTTCTCCCATAACACCAAATAACTAAAAAATGTTTAAAATTATAATTGTATGTACAAATTTTAAGCTAATCGTTTAAAGTAACTGAATGTATCCACATTTATATAGAATTTTGTTAGAAGTCATATGCTTTACTTTACATGACATTCCCTATTAAAATTTGAATGCAATTTGCATTGCTTTTTCAATTAAAGGGGACCTCAAAACATGTATTTCCAGTGAAAAATTAATATGAAGTTTTTTGGCGGAGTGCAATAAGTACCTCCTCTGCCTACTATGCTGTTCATGGAAAAGAAAATGTGCAATACGTTTTTGTAAAGCAATGCAAGTTGCATACAAATTTTAATAGAGAATGTCATGTAAAGTAAAGCATACGACTTCTAACAAAATTCTATATTGTGACTTTGTGGGTTCGTGAAATGAAAAGTCCAATTTCACCACTCAAAACTGCTCTTTATTTCCACCGACTTACAGTTATACTCTTGCCAGTTACACAGAATTGCGTACTGCACACAATTACAATTCACCAGTTCGTCCGTTACAATTTCACTTGTACTCGCGATTACGTCAACTCCGATGCTCATACACAGTTACGTACAGTCTGCCGTTGCACAATCTTCTCGTTCATTAACACGTCACTGACTAACACTTACACCAAGAACTCTGACTAACTGACCTCACTTCGCTCCGGCAGCCCCTTTTTATAGGAATATCACCGCCTTCTGGCTTCCACAGGAAGGTTCCAGTAGATGAAAGATCCCGTAATTTCCAGAACACAGGTGGAAGAGAAGCAGACCGCACAGTCATGTTTTTCCCCCAGCCATCCCTGTCACCACTATAAGACGGACGAGGGGGAGGCGTGCCTAACACGGACCTCCCCTGTCTTCCGCTCTCAGCTGCTTCCATAGGGTGTTCCAACGCCCGGGTGACAATATAAATGTGGACATATTCAGTTACTTTAAACGATTAGCTTAAAATTTGTACATACAATTATAATTTGGTAAAACGTATGTGTGTGTTTGTGTTTCTTTTTTTCAACAGCATAGCTCAAAAGCAACTATGCATTTAAATTCTTTTTCTTTCCTCAAATAAGAAGTTATTCCTTTTTTTATCTTTTGGCGATGCAAAGAGAATAATTTCAAAACCACCAGTAGTGATCATCTCTTAAAAATTTAACTATTGTTGATGCCTACTGTACTCTTATCATCATTGTACCTACATGTAGTAAATAGGAAAATAAAGGTTTGTAGGAATAGTTTATTGATCAATAGGCATAGAAAAGCGTGTGAATGTAAGATATCAAATTTATTTCTATTTAAATGGTGGACGGAAAGGCACTCCATTTTTTATGAACTGAGCCACTGAGGTTTGATGCTCTGTGGAGATAGTAACACTTTACTCCAACAGGTTGATCTGTTAGTAAGACCTTTGTTAATTTACTACAACTTTATTGATTACACATTACTTGTCTAAGTTATTTTTAAACTCGCTGGTATACTATGGGGGGATCTATACTTTTCATCTTGGCAT
The DNA here is from genome assembly GCA_030765055.1 of Mantis religiosa. Lineage (NCBI taxonomy): Eukaryota > Metazoa > Arthropoda > Insecta > Mantodea > Mantidae > Mantis > Mantis religiosa. The sequence continues at coordinate 223,996,375 of CM060948.1, forward strand.
TTAGGGTTTCATCTTTAAAAATAGGGCAAAATTTGAACATGGTCGTTCATGGCGTTTCTCAAGAAAACATTCCTGTTGCTTGGAATGACTGGCCTGGCAACAACCCAGACTTAAATCCTGTAGAATTCCTGTGGGCCAGACAGTAGGTTTCAGTCTTCAAAGTACTGCGTCCAGCAAGAGACCAGTTTATTGCACGTATTCAGAGGAATTCAACAGTAGCCTGTCACTCGCGGAGAGTCTTGGCACGAGAGTTGGATATCTTCAGGGATGCCATACAAAATACTGAGAAAGTGAACAAATGAAATACAAAATGATTTATCCAGGTGTAGAAAGGAGTATTTGTAAAAAGGAAACTTGTGTGTAATAAAGTTGTTCTAAAAAACTTAAGGGTGGAACTTTCCGTCCATCCTGTACTTCATGTTCACCGAGATAAACTTTTTCAGAAATTAAATTCATTGCATATTTTGTTATAAGCACAAAGTAGAAAAAAATCTGGTGTATGTTTGAAATTGAATAGGTATATTTTTCCATATGATACCGAAATTAAAGGATTGAAATAAGTAAATAATCATGGTGGATTTCAAAGTAATGTGGGTTCTTTGTTACAACACGTGCAGGGGCAGTTGAGTCCAATAGATGTTGGGGGAGAATAGTTGTTTTAACAAAAGAAACTTAGGAAACATTGTCCTTAGCAGATTTCTAAAGGGTAGTACTTGACTTTGTTGAATGGGCTATTCTTCGGACCCTTAATAATGTCATGACAAAATAGTCACAAAGGGAATCTTTGGTTGAATAAAGAGGGCTTCCAGAAAGTGAAAGTCACTCAGACACCCACGCGCAGCTGTGGACCACAGTTTGTGGCTGGGAGCCGATTAGGGTAGTCCACTGTCTTGGTCGAGGACAGACCAGAAGTGATAAGAGAAGATATTTGTCGGTTTACACGTAACTAATTAAGAATTATCGAGTAATAGGCATTCCGCCTTCAGTAACTTTTAACAGTGATATTGGTAATCCTTGGTCGGCAACTTCAAGTTCGATGTTCTGACAAAAAGAAGCAATAAATAAACCAGTTTGAAACCGGCATTCCAGTGTCATTAAAACCATCCTTCTCATCCATATTCACGCATACCCGGAGATAAACCTCATTGCTTTACCCTGAGCTAAACATTATTGTATCAAACTGTAGCGGAAAGTGGAACTGTGTGCCACCCATTTTATTATTGCTACAAACTGTCCCGCCAAAGTGGAACTCTTTGCTCGCCAATAAATTTACTTCAAATAGCACTATAGGACAATTGAAAGGCGAGGGTTATAATAATAATAATAATAATAATAATAATAATAATAATAATAATAATAATAATAATAATAATAATAATAATAATAATAATAATAATAATAATAATAATAATAATAATAATAATAATAATAATAATAATAATAATAATAATAATAATAATAATAATAATAATAATAATAATAATAATAATAATAATAATAATAATAATAATAATAATAATAATAATAATAATAATAATAATAATAATAATAATAATAATAATAATAATAATAATAATAATAATAATAATAATAATAATAATAATAATAATAATAATAATAATAATAATAATAATGATGATGATAATGATAATGATGATGATGATAATGATAATAATGTCACCCAATTAGCGGTAGGCTTGAGGGCAACAGCTGTCAGGAAACCAAAGGGCAGCCGTGCCACGCCTCCCATTAGTCTCTGTCACTAACTGAAGGGATGGTTAGGGGAGGGATGTCGGGCCCCTGAGCCGTCTCTTGACCCTTCTACTAGGGTCTGGAAATTACGGGACATTCAATTTAATCGAGAACCTTCTAGATGGGCAAGCGGACCCTATATAAGCGACACGTCGTGCAAGGGGAGTCAGTCAGTGTTTGACGTGCTAGTGAAGTAGCGCCGTGTACGTGCATCGGAACGATAACGGACGAACTGGTGAATCGTAATTGTGTGCATTACGTAATTTTGTGTAATTGGCAAGTGTTTAACTGTAAGTCGGTGGAAATAAAGAACATTTTTGAGTGGTGAAATTGGACTTTTCATTTCACGAACCCACAAAGTCACACTGGCGTCAGAAGTGGGATATAACTCAAAGTCACACTGGTGTCAGGAAGCGGGAAAACATCACCGAACATTACAACCATGGACGCGGCATTGGAAAAGATTTTGGAGAAAATGATGGAAATAAAGACGGCCAACGACAACCTCACCGCCGAGTTGAAACAAATGAAGACGGCAAATGAAAACCTCGCTGCAAAAACAGAAACGGCTAACAACAACTTGGCCACGACAATGACCTCAAAGATGGCTGAACTGACCACGGAAATGAAGGTGGCGAACGAGGCTCTCGCCGCCAAACTTCAAGAACAGTTGGCCGGCGTGAGGGATGACGTGACGGAGCTGGGCAAGCGGATGGGCCAAGTAGACGACCGCCTTAATGATTTAGAGGAAAAGGCCGACAATAACGCCAAGACCCTGGACGCCGTGGTGGAAGACGTCGAAGACCTTGCGAACCGCATTAACAACCTGGAAGGGAAGGCTGACAGCAGCGTCAAGTCCCTGAACGCAATGGTGGAGGACGTCGTCGGCAGGAGGTTGAAGGATTTGAAGCCCGACGCGCCGGGACGCGACACAACATCTGCGCGCGTCAAACCTCCCAAGTATGACGGCGCGTCAACGTTTGAAGTCTTCCGCCGCCAGTTCGACACAGTGGCCAGGCACAACAGGTGGTCACCGGAGGAGGAGGCTACACAGTTAATAGCCAGCCTCCAGGGACGGGCCGCGGAAGTGCTAAACGCGGTGCAGACGATGGCGGCGCCCAAGGACATCTGGGAGGCCCTGGAGAATCGCTTCGGGAACCACCGCTTAGCCGCAGCATACCGAAGCCAGCTAAAGGCAAGGTCGCAGCAGCCGGGGGAGACGCTGCAGGAGTTCGCCATAGCCATCGAGCAGCTGGCTAGCAAGGCCTTGGTTGACCTGCCACTGGAGTTCGTATCCCGGGAAGTCGCCTACAATTTTGTCGACGGGGTACGGGACACGGAGATTCGTCAGCGCCTAATGCTCGGCGAATATAAAACCATCCACGAGGCGCTGACAGCGGCATTAAGGATGGAGGCGGCCAAAATAACATCCCTCCCGACGTCGAGAACGAGGAGCGTCCGCTATTCCGGAGACAGAAGACCAGCTGAGGGACGCCGGCGAACACCTAGTGGCCTGTGTTGGGGGTGTGGACAGCCCGGGCACCTGCAGAGAGACTGCCCACACCAGGAAGAGCAGCCGGAAAACGAGTAAGGGCCGTCGTGGAGAGGGGCACGTCGGCGCCATCACCTCCATCCCCTCGAGTGACACTGCGCGCCGTCAGCCGGCGTATGGATGACAGCCTCATCGCGGACGGTCGGATAAGAGGAAAGCCGTGCCGCGTGCTGGTGGACACCGGGGCGGCCGTGACCATCATCAGACCTGACGTGGCGAAGGGTTTGCCGACAAGGAAGCCAAGCCGGCCATACCAGCTTGTCACGGCATCGGGCGACACCTTGCCTGTGGAGAGGGAGGCCCTGCTGGAGCTGAACTTGGGACGGAGTGCCGTGCGTCTGTGGGTGTTCGTCGCGAAGGTGGCTGAGGAGGTGATTCTGGGACTGGATGCCCTCAGGAGCCACGAGGCGACGGTCGACGTCGGCAAGAAGGTCCTGCGGCTTAACGGAGAAGAGGTTATAATCCGTCAACCCGAAGAGCGCCTTGGAATTTGCAGGGTCGTCTTGGACGAAGACGTGGTTGTCCCCGCGAGGAGCGAGGTGGTGGTGACGGCGCGACTGGAGGGCCAGAGCACCAGGAACATGATGCTGGACCAGAAGACGCCTGTAAACGGACTGTGTGTAGCCAGGGCATTGCTGCCGTGCCGAGAGGAGGTGCCCGTGAGACTGCTAAATCCTACGGACGCCGATCACGACGTCCAGGCCGGGACGGAGTTGGGAATGTGCGAGCCCGTGGTGAGCGTAACAGCTATCGACGAGACACAGGAGCCGGCGCCGAAGCAACACCTGGGGCCCCGGCTAGAAGGCTTGGTAGAGAGGGCGGCCGACCACCTGACCACAGAACAGCTGGAGAAGGTTCGACAACTGCTAAGGCGGTACCAGCGCGTCTTCAGCCAAGGTGATAGTGACTACGGCCGCACGGACAAAGTGCTTCACCGCATCGACACCGGGGACGCCCGGCCTATTCGGCAACCACATAGACGCGTTCCGCTGGCGAAGCAAGGGGCGGTACAAGACATGCTGGAGGACATGAGATCCAGGGGAGTGATTGAAGAGTCTGTCAGCCCTTGGTGTTCCCCTGTAGTCTTGGTGACGAAGAAGAACGGAGAGCTGCGCTTCTGCGTAGACTACAGAAAGCTGAACGCTGTCACCCGGAAGGACTGTTTTCCCTTACCCCGGATTGACGACACCCTGGACACGCTAGCTGGTGCACAGTGGTTCTCGACCCTGGACTTGAAGTCGGGCTACTGGCAGGTAGCTCTAGACCCGAGAGACAAGGAGAAGACTGCATTCTCGACGGGCCAAGGGCTCTGGCAGTTCACGGTTATGCCCTTTGGCCTCTGCAATGCACCAGCTACCTTCCAGCGCTTCATGGAGTCAGTGATGAGAGGGCTCACTTACGATGCCTGCCTGCTATACCTGGACGACATCATCATCGTCGGGAAGACTTTTGAAGATCACCTCGAGAATCTGAGTAAGGTGCTACAGAGACTGCAAGCGACCAACTTGAAGCTGAACGCGAAGAAGTGCCAGCTCTTCCGCAAGGAAGTTAACTACTTGGGCCACATAGTCTCAGCAACCGGAGTGGCCACAGACCCCGAGAAGACGCAGGCTGTGAGAGATTGGCCTCGCCCAAAGGATAAGAAAGAATTACGCAGTTTCCTGGGGCTGTGCAGTTATTACAGGCGCTTCATAAAGAGGTTCTCCAACATCGCAAAACCCCTCACCCGCCTGACAGAGGAACACCGGCCTTATGTGTGGACGGAGGACGCAGAAGACGCTTTCCAGCACCTGAAGCACAGCCTGTGCAGTGCTCCAATTTTGGGTTTCCCACAACCGGGTGGCACCTTCATTGTGGACACCGACGCCAGCGACCATTGCATTGGAGGTGTCCTGTCGCAGATCCAGGACGGCCATGAGCGGGTGATAGCCTATTACAGCAAGACGCTATCCAGGGCAGAGAAGAACTACTGCGTCACCCGACGGGAGTTACTGGCGGTAGTAAAGACATTGGAGCACTTCCACAAGTACCTGTACGGTCAGCCATTCCACCTGAGGACTGACCATTCCGCCCTAACCTGGCTATTGACCTTTAAAAACCTGGAAGGCCAGACAGCACGTTGGGTCCAGAGGCTGCAGGAGTACGACTTCACCTCGGAACATCGTAGAGGGAAGAGCCACGGTAACGCAGACGCCATGTCCCGAAGACCCTGTCCAGAAGAGTGCGGCCAGTGCACAAGAGTGGAAGAGAAGGAGCGTGCCGCAGCAGTCCGAGTAGTTGTGGCAGTGCCTGCTGAAGGCTGGGATAGCGCAGGCCTCAGGAGGGAGCAGCTGGCGGACGCAGACTTGGGGCCACCCTTGAGGGAAGTGGAGGCAGGGATGAGACCAACCTGGGAGGACATCGCACCGAGGAGCGCCACCTACAAGTCGTACTGGGCCCAATGGGACTCGTTGAAGACCAGAGAGGGCGTGCTGTTCCGGGTATGGGAATCACCCGATGGGAAGACGCAGAGAGAGCAGTTGGTACTTCCCCGGAGTAAGGTCCCGGAAGTCCTGGAGGAAGTGCACGCCGGTACTACGGGAGGACACCTGGGAGCGAACCGAACGATTGACAAACTACGGCAGCGCTACTACTGGCTGAGGCTCCGAGCAGATGCTGAGAGATGGTGCCGTCAGTGTCACGTGTGCGCGGCGAGTCGTGGCCCTCAGACTAGGAGCCGGGGTCGCATGCAGCAGTACAACGTCGGAGCGCCATTCGAACGGATCGCCGTTGACATTGCTGGACCGTTCCCAGTTTCCGACCGAGGCAACAAGTACCTAATGGTGGTCGTGGACTACTTCACCAAGTGGCCGGAGGTGTATGCCATCCCAAACCAAGAGGCAAAGACAGTCACAGACTGCCTCGTGGAGCAAGTATTCTGTCGATTTGGGGTGCCGTTAGAGCTACACAGTGACCAGGGTACCAACTTTGAGTCCAACCTAATGAAGGAGGCACTACAAAGGCTTGGGGTGAACAAGACTCGCACTACGCCTCTACATCCCCAATCGGATGGCATGGTCGAAAGGTACATCAAGACCTTAGAGGAACACCTTAGGAAGGTCGTGGCCAGCCATCAGCGAGACTGGGACGTCAAGGTGCCACTGTTCTTGCTGGCCTATCGCTCGTCTACACACGACACAGCTGGGATGACGCCAGCCAGCTTAATGTTCGGCCGAGAGTTGCGCCTCCCTTGTGACCTGGCTTTTGGAAGCCCTCCGGAAGCGAAACAGCCAGCGACCGAGTATGTGGAGAACTTGGTGGACCATCTCCACGACATGCACGAGATGGCTCGCCAGAACATCCAGAAGGCGAGCGACCGCATGAAGACCAGGTATGACAGGCAAGCCAACAGCCAAGGGTTCCAGCAAGGTGACCTGGTCTGGTTGTACCGCCCTACCCGGACCAAGGGACGCTGCCCGAAGCTCCAGCAGCCATGGCAAGGACAGTACCGGGTGGTGAAGAGGATTAACGACGTGGTCTACCGCATCCAGAAGGTTCCCCGAGGAAAGATGTTGGTGGTACACCTGGATCGACTAGCCCGCTACGATGGTGCTGTTCGGGACGACCAGCTTTGAGGAGGGAGCAGTGTCACCCAATTAGCGGTAGGCTTGAGGGCAACAGCTGTCAGGAAACCAAAGGGCAGCCGTGCCACGCCTCCCATTAGTCTCTGTCACTAACTGAAGGGATGGTTAGGGGAGGGATGTCGGGCCCCTGAGCCGTCTCTTGACCCTTCTACTAGGGTCTGGAAATTACGGGACATTCAATTTAATCGAGAACCTTCTAGATGGGCAAGCGGACCCTATATAAGCGACACGTCGTGCAAGGGGAGTCAGTCAGTGTTTGACGTGCTAGTGAAGTAGCGCCGTGTACGTGCATCGGAACGATAACGGACGAACTGGTGAATCGTAATTGTGTGCATTACGTAATTTTGTGTAATTGGCAAGTGTTTAACTGTAAGTCGGTGGAAATAAAGAACATTTTTGAGTGGTGAAATTGGACTTTTCATTTCACGAACCCACAAAGTCACAATAATAATAATAATAATAATAATAATAATAATAATAATAATAATAATAATAATAATAATAATAATAATAATAATAATAATAATAATAATAATAATAATAATAATAATAATAATAATAATAATAATAATAATAATAATAATAATAATAATAATAATAATAATAATAATAATAATAATAATAATAATAATAATAATAATAATAATAATAATAATAATAATAATAATAATAATAATAATAATAATAATAATAATAATAATAATAATAATAATAATAATAATAATAATAATAATAATAATAATAATAATAATAATAATAATAATAATAATAATAATAATAATAATAATAATAATAATAATAATAATAATAATAATAATAATAATAATAATAATAATAATAATAATAATAATAATAATAATAATAATAATAATAATAATAATAATAATAATAATAATAATAATAATAATAATAATAATAATAATAATAATAATAATAATAATAATAATAATAATAATAATAATAATAATAATAATAATAATAATAATAATAATAATAATAATAATAATAATAATAATAATAATAATAATAATAATAATAATAATAATAATAATAATAATAATAATAATAATAATAATAATAATAATAATAATAATAATAATAATAATAATAATAATAATAATAATAATAATAATAATAATAATAATAATAATAATAATAATAATAATAATAATAATAATAATAATAATAATAATAATAATAATAATAATAATAATAATAATAATAATAATAATAATAATTAATAATAATAATAATAATAATAATAATAATAATAATAATAATAATAATAATAATAATAATAATAATAATAATAATAATAATAATAATAATAATAATAATAATAATAATAATAATAATAATAATAATAATAATAATAATAATAATAATAATAATAATAATAATAATAATAATAATAATAATAATAATAATAATAATAATAATAATAATAATAATAATAATAATAATAATAATAATAATAATAATAATAATAATAATAATAATAATAATAATAATAATAATAATAATAATAATAATAATAATAATAATAATAATAATAATAATAATAATAATAATAATAATAATAATAATAATAATAATAATAATAATAATAATAATAATAATAATAATAATAATAATAATAATAATAATAATAATAATAATAATAATAATAATAATAATAATAATAATAATAATAATAATAATAATAATAATAATAATAATAATAATAATAATAATAATAATAATAATAATAATAATAATAATAATAATAATAATAATAATAATAATAATAATAATAATAATAATAATAATAATAATAATAATAATAATAATAATAATAATAATAATAATAATAATAATAATAATAATAATAATAATAATAATAATAATAATAATAATAATAATAATAATAATAATAATAATAATAATAATAATAATAATAATAATAATAATAATAATAATAATAATAATAATAATAATAATAATAATAATAATAATAATAATAATAATAATAATAATAATAATAATAATAATAATAATAATAATAATAATAATAATAATAATAATAATAATAATAATAATAATAATAATAATAATAATAATAATAATAATAATAATAATAATAATAATAATAATAATAATAATAATAATAATAATAATAATAATAATAATAATAATAATAATAATAATAATAATAATAATAATAATAATAATAATAGATATTCTAAAAACGGCTCAAACCACAAAATAGTTATTTATGATACAAGTGGGAAAAGGAGAATAAAATTACTTTGAACGCGAGTGGCATATAATATTTCTTAGATAGTGCTGAACATTTATAGATATATTGTCGATAGTGAATAGTTTGTTTTACCTATTTCGGACATCTGAAGCTTGACGTGCTGCGGTGTTGAATTATTGGCTTGATTAGCATCAGTGTTGGCACATGACGAAACATGGTATATGAAGTCTTACATAAAGGAGGCAATGAAACTAATGAAACGAAAATAATATAATAGCTTGGATATTTTTTTAATTTGCACCATTGCAGAAATTTCTCGTATGCTATATCGTATTGCTTTCTTAATTTTCTTGGTAACAATCGCAATTTTTCTCTGCTCGCTACCCTTAAAATACGTATATTCTGGTTCTGCATACTCACTACATTCCATGTTGACATTCATGTCATCCGCCATTTTACAGATCGATACCATAACCTGCGATCAATCGAACAAGATCTACCTGATTGATCTATCAGTTACATTGCTCAAGAAACTGAATCTGGATACATTGGAGTGTTAAGAAGAATTTTAACACTGCGTGGTGATACCGTCCCTGTTAGGCGTAACATTAGCATAATAAGCGTGAAGGTCACATTAAATGCATAATTAAGTGCGGATAGCTATCACACTATGAATTAAGCTAAATTATAACAAATATAGGGGAGACTGATCTAACATGCAGGTGCAGAAACTAAACAGCAATACCAATACACACATTTTATAGCAAGCACGTGAACCCAACGAGTAAATAGAGCCGGGAAAATGAACACTTACCCTTACAGGAATGTTCCTTGTGTTAAGCGACCAAGGGGCATTGTTCGAGTATCACCCAAGGCTAGACCTAAGCGACAACTCGTCGCCCGTCTTAGCTTTGTTTTGCACATGATACGTGATGTAGAGAATAGACACCAGGTTTAAGCTACGCTTTTGCAAGCGTGATTCCGCATTAATTACCTAGACAGTGGGTAAGAGAAAGCTGCATGGAATACATGCCTCAGAAACTCAAAATTGCGATGAAATTTAAGAGTAGAGATCAAACGCAACCTATAAGGAACGAGTAATGGCTCACATGACTCCTAAAATGTCCAACATTAGGCGAAAGGAAGGGGAAATTTGAGCAATGGCGACGTTTTATATTTTCTAGGAAAAACAGTTTTGGCTAGTGAAAGGCGCAACACGTACTGAAAGTTCATCAAAGTCCGTGTTCACGAATGGACGGAACAACACACATTAGGTAGTTATCGAACACTCTGTGATAGCGAGGGACAGAAACAGCACACATTACAACATTATCAAGATTTTACCAAACTCTGTTGTTGTATAATCCTCCGTAAATACTCTAGTGCGCGAAGTAATGCTCTCGAGTCGTCCAGAAACGACAACGCGTACACGACTTCATACATCACTCGTCGCGTCCTAGAAATTTACAAGTTCACTCGCGACTGTGAGTCCAACTAGCCCTCATGTCACGCGCACAGCAACGGGCGAATCCTAAGTCTCGTGCCTAATGTGCGAATTACAACAACACAACAGTGACGAGCTGAGAGGACGACTTGTACAAATAAACCTGCCATTCAACGGTCGTGGTGTCTTCTGTGTGATAACACCCCTACACTGTCAGGACGCTCCCACTTCCTGAAACCCAAAAGAGAGAATCCATTCAGACGTACCCTGAGAAAAAACCCCTACCTGTTGTAAACCTCCCATCCGTAGCCCTCACCCGTCACATATCCTATCATATGAGGTGTTGAGTGCCGGTAGGGCTCAACGAGGTACTTAACGGGCAACTACCGCCTCAGTGGCAGAATGATCTTCTTTTAACACTACTCAGAGATATCCAAATCCAGGCTTTTAACGTCAACTGTCTAAAAAAGTTATTCAAAATAATCTGGGTATTTTTGGCACGTGTTGTGCAGTACGGGTTCTCTGTCTCCACTGTCTTCCTCTGTCTCTCTTTACGCTTGCCAGTTATACAAAATTAAGTAAGGTTTCTTCCTAATGCACAGGCTATTTCCAGAGTATTCAAGAAATACGAGGCGCATCCAGAAAGAAAGATTTCCTGTTGTTTTTTTTTTTTTTTTTTTTTTTTTAACAAAGGCAACATTGTTACTTGAAACGCTGTATTAGCAACAGGTCTAGAAATGTTTGAGCTATTTTTAAACATAATCACCAGAAGAATTGCGATACTTGTCATATTGTGGGATCAACTTTTGCATTCCTATTGTCACACCCTACATTAGAATAGATTTAATATTTATTAGCTTTGGGGGGGAATCCGTAGCGGTAGAGCTAAACCATCTCAACAAACACTAGTTACACCACGCGGTAGGGTGGACATGTTATTTTACTGATAACTAGCTTACCTGCATGGTGGTGAAAGGTGGAAGGTCCAGCGAAGGAAAACTCACAAATGCATTTTAAAAAGAGGTTTAATAATTCCAGACAACTTACATTCAATGAGGTTTGTGTTCCGGAGGGTTGCTACCAACACATCCTCTCTCTCTGGTGGCGGCTGGTCGTCTGGGGGAAGAGGATATGCCATCCCCCCTCCCCAGCGCAGCCAACGAACAAAGTTAAGCCAGTCGCCAGGTCTGACAACCCATACAGGGTTGCCACACCTCCCCCCGGACCACAAGCTGTTGACCCAGGGTCAACAGAACAATTAATAACAAATGAAAAGAAACTCGCTCGAGTGATGGAACAAAAAAAATTAGCATACAAACATCACAAACAGTATTATACACATAAATCTTGTCTCTTGACGTTACACATTCGTTTCTTTACTCCAGTGTCTGTCTATAACTTTAATTAAAAAGCCCTAAAAGAAAAATAAATGAAGTTCAGCACTTTTCACCACTACTGCACCAAGCAAAAAAAAGTTTCACAACCTGCCTGAACAGTACATTCCATTCCCACTGGTCTCACAAATGTAATAAAAAAAACTTGAAGCTTGCACTGCAGTCACTGATAAATAAAGACCACTGAATTGAGCACAATTGTACTTGCTCTACACTGAATAACAATGTGGGGCATTAATAGTTCTTCTGCCCCCAACACAGGTACGAAGTGACAGCACTAATAGCTGCCAAAGCTCTGACGAACAGTGGTCATAAAGGGCGGACCAGAGCCCGATGACACAAGGCAGTGTGGCAGGTTTAGCACTCCCATGGTGCAAACAGTTCGGTAGGAACAGTGTGGTGCAGCAGGAACGCAGATAAATAGGGCTGACTTGATACGTATCATCATACTACAACATTATTTCCAAAAATATAAGTGTACGTCAATTACAGAAGACAACTACATCATTAAAACAAACTTCGCTTCTGAACAATAATAAATAATAAAAAAAAATTAGGTGCACCCCATCTGGGTAGCAAGATACATGATAAAACTAAGATAATTTCCATCACTCGGCAATATATAGAGCTTACAAATTTTGACAAGATAAATCAAATAATCTTCACAAAATAATCTTCACAAAAGAATACATAAAACGTAGGAATGTCGCAATCAAAACTTTACAAAAACCCCTTAGGGTAGAAATAATACAATACACACAGCACAAAATAATTTGACCTTCCAAAACATTGAATAAAAATATTACAAATTTTCAAAATACCAAAACTTACAATTAGAGGGGTACCCCAAAATGTTACACGTGGCCATAAACTTTTTAACAAAACTGACGTGTACACTTAAACAAAAATGAGCTCAGTTTTTCTCTTTGTTTTACCATTATAATTTCAATCATATTTATTATGTGCGCGCACTACTTAATATCATCAGTACTACTACCTTTCAAATCAACAAAACTACTTACAATCTACTAACATCAACATTTTGCATGCCAACAAAACTACTGTCACATTACTACACCAACAAAAAAAAACAAAAACAAAATCGTTCTACAACACAATACATAGAACAAAACTGAAAGAAAAAATTAAGTTCTGGGGCCTCAAAATTTCACATCCTAGATACACAAAAGAGAAAATATAGTATCATGTCTTAGCCTATTCTAAAAACTTTTGTATACATTGAAGGGTACTTTTGCTTTTCCACATAAAACTTAGAATTCAATAAGCCATTAAAGTATACTGGTAATCACACAACTCCAAAATATATCACTCTTAATCCAAAACAATTTTATCAAAATGTTCAAACTATTAGCATCCTGCAATAAAGAGACAAAGTAAACATCTGTACTAGTAATGTGCTATCTCACAAATACCTGGTAACTATGGCGAGGATGACAAACAGAACATCCCCAGGTCTCAGCTTCATAACAGTCATTCACAAACCTCTCTGTGATTCAGGTTTTCCTCATCATCTTAGCATGCACATTTCAGCACCAATGCTAAACAAAACTCAAAAAAATACACTTAATTACTTGCATCGATAAGCACATTTCAGCCATTTTATCGAGCCTAAAACACTGGATTAACGGGCACATTACAGCAACCCCATTAACCAGATAAACTTTACCTCTACATCTTTCACATAATCACACATAATTTCAATCATCCTTCTTATCGAGGTAGCACAGCACTATTCCAAAATGTAAACTTAAAATTAATAAACAAAATTTCGATTTTTCTAATCGTTGCAAAATTTATCATAAAATGAGGTTATTCAACTCAAAACAGTTATTAGGGAACATATACTTTTAATATCAATTAATTGTGACTTTCAATAATAACAATTGTATGTTCAACTTTTGACATCTAATTCATCAAACATCTATCCAAGTATTGCCATTTGCCCATAATATACATCATATTCCAAAACAAAATAGCTTAGCACACTATACACTAAATCTCAAAATTCACACTCAGAAATCAAGAGGCAATAAACTTTACATACAACCTTTTTACATTTGATGTGACACAAAAGAAAAGCAAAATGTATTTACAGTCTATATGGTCCCACAGGATCAAAATATGGGAATATCCTAGAAACATGTACTGATTGTTCCTTAACTCTAGGAGCATTTGGTCGTCGAACCACATAAGTAACAGGAGTAATTTGTCGAACAATTTCAAAAGGCCCAAAATATCTATGAAGCAATTTGGTACATTTTCCTTTTTTCCTAATTGGAGTAAAAATCTTAACAAGCTGACCTACTGCAAAATGAGTATCTCTATGCTTAGCATCATATCTTTCTTTCTGTTTAATCTGTTGCTGATTAATATTATGGATGGCTACTTCACGAGCTTTCTGAATCTCTTCCAAAGTTTGCCGAACAAATAAATCATTTGAAGTGGCCTGAAGTTGCACCTGATTTGGTAAGGAAGGTTCACGACCATATATCAAATAGAATGGTGAAAATTTTGTAGTTTCCTGAACAGAAGAATTGTATGAAAAAATCACATATGGTAAAACATTAGACCAATTGCGCTGATTTGAATCCACAAAATGACTAAGACAATTTAGTAAAGTCTGGTTAAATCGTTCAGTAAGGCCGTTGCATGCAGGGTGGTATGAACTAGTAAAATGAGGGGAAACTGACAAAGCTTTCAAGAGTTCCTGGGTTACTTCACTCAGAAAGACACTACCACGATCAGACAGTAACATGGCAGGGGCCCCATGCCTGCAAATAATCTGATGTAAGATGAACTTAGTAACCTGGGGAATGGTAGCCAAAAAGAGAGGGGCAGCTTCAACCCACCTAGAAGCATATTCTGTAGCAACTATGATATACTTATGACCCGACGTAGAACGAGGTAAAGGGCCTAACAAATCTATTCCCCAACGTTCTCCAATAAAGTTAACTGGAATAGGCTGCAAAAGACCAGCAGGTTTTTGATTCTTAGGTGCCTTCCTAGACTGACAACTTGGACAAGTTTTCACAAAATGCTCAATATCTTTTTTCATACCTATCCAGTAGTATCTTGAATTAATCTTACTAAAAGTTTTAGAAAAGCCTAAATGAGCAGATAGTGGATCATCATGACATGAGGACAAAATTTCATGCTTTAACACATCAGGAATGACTAGTAAATACAAGGGACCAGTAGAACCCGAATTTTTCCTGTACAAGACATCACTTTTCAAAATATAGGTAGAAGCTTGACGTTGAACCTTAGCAGGAGCAGATTCAGGATTCTTAAGGGCATTAATAATTGGAGTCAGAACTGGATCATCATTTTGTTTCTGAGCAACCTCAACTGGTGATAGCAAACAGGTAATTAGCTCATCAAGTTGTTCAATTTGATGCTCTTCAGGCTGTAACACAGGGAACCTTGACAAAAAATCTGCGTCATTATGTTTCTTACCAGATTTATAACATATATCATAATCAAATTCCTGTAACTTTAGACTCCATCGAGCCAACCGGCCTGTCAAATCCTTTAAATTGTTCAGATAACAAAGGGAGTGATGGTCTGAAATAACATGCACTTTATAGCCATACACAAAAGTCCTGAAATGTGTTAAACCAAAAACGATTGCCAAAAGCTCTAACTCTGGTACACTGTAATTTCTTTCACATTTTGACAAAGTTCTAGAAGCATATGCAATAGGTCTAAGATTATCATTTACTTTCTGTAGTAAAACACATCCTATTCCTAGACCACTAGCATCAGTGTGTAATTCTGTATAGGCTCCAGGATTATAATGAGCCAACACAGGGGCAGAAACAAGAGAGTTCTTTAACTGCTGGAATGCTGTTTGCTGATCCGGGCCCCAAATAAAACTTTGACTTTTCTTGGTCAGCTGAATCAATGGATGGGCAATGTAAGAGTAATTCTTAATAAATTTCCTGTAGGAATTGAACAAACCCAAAACTTTTCTCACGTCTCTAACATTCTTTGGGCGTGGTAGTTCTTTGATCACTGTAACTTTCTCAGAATCTGGGGAAATTCCATCTTTAGATACTTCAAAACCCAATAACTTTATCTTTTCCATAGCAAAGAAACATTTCCCAGGTTTCAGTTTAAAATTATGCATTTCCAAACGTTGAAAAACAGCTTCTAAGTTTTCTAATAATTCTTCAAAAGTTTTGGCAAAAACAACAATATCGTCCAAATATGCTAAAGCTTTCTTAAATTTCAAGTCTCCTAACAATTTCTCAGCAACAAAACTGAAAAATCTTGGTGCATTAGCAAGCCCAAAAGACAAACGTTCAAATTCATACTGCCCTTCATGAGTAACAAATGAGGTATACTTTTTACTATTCTCCTCTAAAGGAATTTGAAAGTATGCTGACAACAAATCTAAGGAAGCAAACCATTTAGCTTCTCCAAGGTAACTAAGGAGGTCATCAATAAGAGGCAAGGGAAAGGCTGAGTTTACTGTAACCTTAGTTACAGTTGACGATAATCTACACAAAACCGCATAGAGCCATCTTTTTTCTTTACCAACACCACAGGTGATGACCAAGGTGACTGAGAATCTCTAATAATACCAGCATTTTTCATTTCCTCTACTTGTTGGGAAATAATCTCTTTCTGCTTATGAGCTACCCTATAGGGTCGTTGCTTAATAGGTTTTTCATCCTTTACCTCTATTTTAAATTCCGCTACATTAGTTGAGCCTAAATCTTGCAATGAAGTGGCAAAAACATGTTCATATTTTAACAACAGATTATGAAGATCTGACTTTTGAGCTTCAGTTAAGTTGGTATTAACATTAAATTCAAACTTTGGAGCGTTCAATGGAGTAACATCCTTAGGTGAAACTGAGTTACTTTGAACAAATGCAACTTCATGAGCATTAGCTAATACAGTTTTAGCAAAAAGTGTTTGAGGAACAGCTGAATTATTATGTACTGGTATCACAAAGTCCTTTGAAGATTTGCAAACTACAGGTGGAATAGAAATATTCTTCTTATGCATAATACTGGTAGAAGGCTCGAACATAACCTCATTTGTAATATCAGCTGAAGGCTGCACTGCCACAAAACAAGTAGTAAGCGGTGGCAATTTAACATCTTTTACAACAGAAACTTTATTAACTATCTGTACCTCATCGTTCAATGGAATCACAGCAATATCTGTAAAGGGACCACCACATGTTGTTTCAAAAGGAATGTGTACCATTTCTCCCTCATGAGTTTGAATCTTAACTTCTGCACAAGAATAATCAATGGTAACTTTATGTGAAGTTAGAAAGTCATTACCCAAAATGAGATTATGTGCCAAGTCTTTTACCACTAACACATCTTCCTGAAAAACAAAGTCATTAATTTGAAATTTCAAATTTGTTTGATAAGGCGCATCTAATAACTTGTTACCAGCTGTTTTAAGCAAAATCTCGACAGGTTTCATTTTAGAAATGTCATTGATATGAGCTGCATTCACAATGCTAACTGCACTTCCTGTATCCAACAAAATTGGAAGTTTTGACTCCCCAATGGACCCCAAAATTTGCAAAATTTGACCTGGAAGAGAAACAACATTAGACACAACCTCTAGGTTATGTCGTTGGAGGCTGGGCCTCTCGAGTTTTTTTGAAGCAGATGGTGAAGTCCAGCAATTACGTGCCATATGACCACTCTTGTTGCAATTGTAACACACAATAGGTGCCTGCTGTCTCTTTTCATGATGTCTTGGAGGCTTAAGTGGAGGTGGCTGCACAGTAGATGCAGCAGCAGTGAATTGAGACTGAAGATGTTGCATTTGGGTAGCAAGTTTAGTGACCTGTTCATTCAATGTGGAAACAACATTAATAACTGGTTCAGAGTGATTTACACTTTCAAACCGTGATAAAACAGGTGCAGATGACACAGGTGGTGAAGTGTAAGTTGATGTTTGTGCTTGTACTAAATGTTGTCTATGTTGCACATAAAAATTAGCTTTATCAACGCTTTTAATAATTTGTAAAACCTCCTCAACTGTTTGTGGATTTAATGGGAGCAAAGCTTGCACATACTGAGGTTTCAATCCTTTCACTAAGTTTTTTACCTGCTCCATTTGTGTCATTGCAGCGTTAACTTGGTCACACAAGGATAATACATCATAAATGTAATCTAATACAGGTTCATTTTCTAATTGTACCCTCTGCCTAAGTTTAATTTCCAACAATTCATCTTGATTGGACATTTGAAAAGCTGCCAAAAACTGTTGAGTTAGAAAATGCCAATCATGCTCAGGGTGTCTATGGCAAAAAGTTCGGTACCACAGTGCTGCTGTGTCTCGCAAGTAACATGGGAAAAACTTCAACTTTTGTACATCTGACCAACCATTTGCTGTAGAAACTAAGTTAAATTTTCTCAAAAATTCTGAAGGAGATATCAGTGCTATCCTGTCAAAACAGGGTGGATCAATAAAAGGCCGAGAAACTTGCATTGTCTGAGTCTGATTAACATTAGGTGCCATGGATACTTCTAAATTACTAGGTACATGTGCACTTTGATTAGCTAAAGCAGAAGTCGAAGCTATTACATCATGTGAATCCATTGTAACTGGCACATTGGATGATTGCCGCGTTTTCTTAGGCATTTTGACTTACTTTTAAGTAACACTGGACACCAGAATAAAATAAGCAGAATTACCAACTGGAATGAACACAAAAATGAAGTGCATACTTCACAAAAACACCAAAAAAGAAACTATTTACTTTGAATTTTACTGCCAAAACTCACACAGCGTCCCTTGAAAATCAACACGTGACCACGTGGTGTCCATTATCAATTTCCATGTAGTTATAAAAAAATTTTAGCACAATATTATGAAATAAGTTTACTATTGAAGAAATCAAATAAAAAACAGACCAAAAGTTAAAGGATTACGAGACGATGACCAGATTAGAATTTCTAACTAATTGAACACCACGCGGTCGGCCATGTTTCCTCCATCTTTCACCACCGTATACATTCAAATTTTTTTCATAAAAACCGGACTAAAGCAAGGAGAAAAAAAAATTTTGAGATCTTACCCGCGTCTCCACCAATATGTCACACCCTACATTAGAATAGATTTAATATTTATTAGCTTTGGGGGGGAATCCGTAGCGGTAGAGCTAAACCATCTCAACAAACACTAGTTACACCACGCGGTAGGGTGGACATGTTATTTTACTGATAACTAGCTTACCTGCATGGTGGTGAAAGGTGGAAGGTCCAGCGAAGGAAAACTCACAAATGCATTTTAAAAAGAGGTTTAATAATTCCAGACAACTTACATTCAATGAGGTTTGTGTTCCGGAGGGTTGCTACCAACACATCCTCTCTCTCTGGTGGCGGCTGGTCGTCTGGGGGAAGAGGATATGCCATCCCCCCTCCCCAGCGCAGCCAACGAACAAAGTTAAGCCAGTCGCCAGGTCTGACAACCCATAATGGGTTGCCACACTATGTTGTACAAATCTGCCGCTTGTAAATCGAACCACCGTGTGACAGTCATCTTCATCGTTATCGAAACTTTGTACAGAGGTCAGAAATTTCTTGAGGTGCAAGAAAAGGTGGAAATCGCTGAGAGCAAGATCAGGACTGCGTGGTGATCAATCAAACAACTCCCAGCCGAACTTCTGCAAATGCATTGACTGCTGCTTGGTTTCCGGGGTAAACTGCGAAATTCATGTCTCATCGACCATGACGACCCTATCCAGGAACTCGTTGCTATCATTATGATACCGCTGCAGAAATGTCAGTGCTGCTCCTAAGCATACCGTTTTGTGCTTGGGTGTCAGGTTATTCGGCACCCACTTGGCACAGAATTTCTTGAACAGCAGATGCTTAGCGACAATTTCATGTAACCAGAATCGGGATATCTGCGGAAAATGGCTGTCGCGATCGTTCTCCTAGATGCGCTGTCTCACCAGCGCAACCAGGTAATCATTGATGAGGGACAGTTGCTCACTGCGCCCTTTATCATGAACTCTACGACCAGCTTCAGACTAGCGTCGCACCATCTGTTGGCTCATGATGTTCTACCCCTAAACCTGACAGAGCTGACATGAATTTCGATGGGCGATATGTTTTGTGCGTTAAACAACTTTACCACTAACCCCACTTCGCAGACGGCGGAAGAATAAATAAGAGACGCCAATTGGGGGAACCACCACCGCGCTATTAGCTCTAGACAAAACCTGTCTGTACAGCATATGCTTGTTACGTCATAGATGTGTTACGCTTGCCTAATGTTCCCGGCTAAATACGATTGCTTTAAGAGAAACAGAATCGGTAAGCTTACTTTCTGGATGCGCCTCGTACATGATATAGAAAATAGCCGCAATTATAAAATTTTGCATACTGCGGGAGGGTGAATTGTATATTGTTAAAAATGTTGGTATGCATCTTTGGAAGATACGGTCTTAAATACCAAGTTCGATATTTATCACTCCTACACTGCATTTACACACACAAACACACAGGGTGGGTCTTTTTCCTAAACAAGTTACATTCACATTACATATTTCTCTCTACTATCGTTTATACATATGTATAAACCGCACCATTCGAGCACCATTCTTAGAAAAGACTATTTTTCTGTCTATGAGTACTTTATTTTAACTGAGACAAACCTGTAACGGGAATTTGTTACTTGGACTATTCATAGCTAATTCTGATTTCTTTCTTGTACCCTCCTGTACAAGGCATTCACGCCAACATCAGCTCCAAAATTATGTTCGTACGTTCACTTTCATGATTATTTTGAAGTGTCAATCGAATTCTAAATAAGTCATGAGACATATGTGTTTCAAGGCGTGGTTCGGAATAAAGAAGTCAAATTCTATAATTGGTTATATTTATACGGATTCGAACTACAACTTAAAACGTTTTTGTTCTTGCAGCGGTATGCATCACATTCGTCGTTACAGCAAAAATCTATTTCTCTTTATAACAAGATTATTAACTTATCGTAATGTAACAAAACTGAAGAAATATCTGTCTCTTAAAGCTTATTATTGACTTCTCGTAACTAAACAAGACTGAAGAACATATCTGTCTCTTAAAGATTATTAAATTATCATAACTATCGTTACTTCTACTTAATTTTGTGATTGGCCGATCCAATGGCACGTCACCACATTACGTCATATTACGTCATATAATTATTATTCCGGCCTATCACACGATTACATACATTTTTACATATTTAAATTATTAAATATATTTACATAATCAGTTTTTATAAATTTATAAACCTTTCATACTTCAAACACAACCCAAAAGTACTGTTACAACCCTTTGCGTAAGTCCTCTCCTTAGAATGGTTTTAGTGCTGCTGCTTACTAAGTGGGAAACCCGGATGAGGTGAATGACCTCCTAATTTTGCTCAGAAGCCTCTTTATCAGATTTGCTGTTCTTTCAAGTGACATGGAGGTAGTGGTCGTGGTGGTAGTGGCGGGATTGGTGGCGATGGCTCTAATAACTAAGATTGAGTTACGAAACTTGTAATTGACGTTTCAGCAACTTCCCAGGATGCAACACATCTATTTTCACAAACTCAGACCAGGTTTTGAACGGCAAAAGAATTTTTTTTCTCGAAAGCGACTAGAAATATTTCGGATAAAACATCCAAGCACAAGATACTACTTAAAAATGCAATTAGTAGATTCATTCACTGTAAATATCCTGATAATTTCAGCCCGTTCTTTCTGAATTTTATCACCAGAAATACCGGCATTACATTGTATTTGTAATGCCTCAAATGCTTTTCATTAACCATCTTATCCGCTATTCACTAGTATAGCAAATAAAAATAGAAAATATATTGGTAACCGGAATCTCTAATTTTAAATAAAGTAATTACCTTTTCCTGATTTTACAACAGCTAGATAATAATTTATAGCTATATTATTTACGATACGAGTTTGCAATGACCGAATGCTCGACGTTTATTAATTTGACACGGCTGATCACCCGCGAAGAGTTGATTAGTAATCCAAGATGCATAGGAAGTATCAGGTACGTACATTTTAATTGGCGAAAAATCGCTTGTTGCAAAAACGCGTCCAAAATCCTTTCTGCTAATCGTGGATATGTCACTCAATTATGTGAGTTTTATCCGCAAGGTTATACAGTTTATGTTAGTAATACTATTTGTGATGTGAGTCAAAAATAAAATGAATCTGAACACCTACGTTTCTCTCCACTCAACCCTCCCTCTCAAACCACAGAAGACTAGAATCTTAGTTGCGGTGCTCTGTCCAGGTTTCGGAGGCCGTTCCGATAGTCCGTACCGTTTTACATTATCTAAAATTGATGATTCTCTTCAAATTTTATTGTTACTAATCACAATAAAATATTTGCCTGCTTCAGTATCGTAGATGGAAGCCAATCTGCCTCACGTTCAAGAGGTCCTGAGTTCGAATCTCGGTCAGGATGAGTTGCCTGGATAAGGTTTTCCCGGGGTTTTCTCTTATCCTAAAAGAGAAATGTCAGGTAACTCTAAGCTCCATGCACTTCGGGCTCATTTGAGCATCATTTCACCCATTCAATTCATCGTCTGATATGATTTAACGTTGAAGGACGAAAATTACAAATAATAATAATAATAATAATAATAATAATAATAATAATAATAATAATAATAATAATAATAATAATAATAATAATAATAATAATAATAATAATAATAATAATAATAATAATAATAATAATAATAATAATAATAATAATAATAATAATAATAATAATAATAATAATAATAATAATAATAATAATAATAATAATAATAATAATAATAATAATAATAATAATAATAATAATAATAATAATAATAATAATAATAATAATAATAATAATAATAATAATAATAATAATAATAATAATAATAATAATAATAATAATAATAATAATAATAATAATAATAATAATAATAATAATAATAATAATAATAATAATAATAATAATAATAATAATAATAATAATAATAATAATAATAATAATAATAATAATAATAACAATAATAATAATAACAATAACAATAATAACAATAACAATAACAACAATAACAATAACAACAATAACAATAACAATAATAACAATAACAATAATAACAATAACAATAATAATAATAACAATAATAATAATAATAATAATAATAATAATAATAATAATAATAATAATAATAATAATAATAATAATAATAATAATAATAATAATAATAATAATAATAATAATAATAATAATAATAATAATAATAATAATAATAATAATAATAATAATAATAATAATAATAATAATAATAATAATAATAATAATAATAATAATAATAATAATAATAATAATAATAATAATAATAATAATAATAATAATAATAATAATAATAATAATAATAATAATAATAATAATAATAATAATAATAATAATAATAATAATAATAATAATAATAATAATAATAATAATAATAATAATAATAATAATAATAATAATAATAATAATAATAATAATAATAATAATAATAATAATAATAATAATAATAATAATAAACCTGGTTATGAACAAAGTAAAGGCAGAACATACCTGGCAATGATGCACTGATTCTGGATAGGAGCTACTGTGCTTTCATGACTTTAAAACTGTCATAGAAGAAGCTATAGATACGATGTACTTATAGCAAATATTTGGAGGGCTGAGACATAAAATACTTCTACTAAATTATTTGAAATGTTTCGATTTTTTTCGTATTTTCTTATCATCATATTTGGGAGTTGAGGACCACCATGCAATGTACTCCCTATGCAACTCCTAAAAGTATGCAACTCCAAAGAGCCTTGTGAAGTTGCTTACAAACGCTTATTCCTCTATTTTCTTCATGTTACTTGAGATGAAACGTTGCAGAAATTGCTTCATTGTGGATTTTCCTGTCGGTATAATGGATATAGGGAAATAACATGGGCTTCAA
The DNA here is from genome assembly GCA_030765055.1 of Mantis religiosa. Classification (NCBI taxonomy): domain Eukaryota; kingdom Metazoa; phylum Arthropoda; class Insecta; order Mantodea; family Mantidae; genus Mantis; species Mantis religiosa. The sequence continues at coordinate 224,020,370 of CM060948.1, forward strand.
GTTAGGAAACACTAGATCGTCTCCCGTGCACTATCAATAGCTTCTAAGAATACCGAGTTGAGGGGAAAGTTTCACTTTCTCTGTATAGTGCGCGACAGATTTTTTAAGTTAAACTTAGAATTTACGGATAACAATCAGCTCATTCAGTATTTAACTTAAAAGCGTTTTCTAATTAATACTGCAAATTTAATGAACCAAGTCATATTTATGAAATGCAAACACATCAAAGAGGAAACACCAGGAGTTAGGTTCTTACAAATTGGACTAAATATTATTTTAATATGGATGACAAAGAAATAACAATAAACCAATTGAACCAAACGTGTCACAGGTATTGCTCAAAATGTTGACCATTTTTGCATCTGCAAGTTTCCACCTTCTTGAGCAATTACTCCAGTAAAGGCACTTTAATTGTTCCGTATTTCCTCAGCACCCGGATGAACGTGTTGTTTCAAAGATTTGCTTTCCATATCCTCCAGCAGGAAAGGTTCAGTGGATTCACGTTTGGTGATATTGCTGAACAATTATTTTATTTAATTAACGTCCTCGAACGTTGTCATATCGGACGATGAATGAAATGGGTGCTAGGATGCTCTAATGAGCCCAGGATCCAAGGAGCTTATTTATAAGTGTAGGGAAAACCCCAGAAAAACATCCAGATAAGGCTACCTAACCGAGATTTGAGCTCGGGACCTACTGAAAGTGAGGCAGGATCCCTCACTATCACCTATGCTACCGAGGCGGGCAACCATGTGGTGGATAGTAGCATCGAATCCAACTGCTAGAAAAGCACTGCCTCATATTGCGAGTAATGTGTGATGGGAGAGCATGCAAGGATCACGTAGGGGAACATGGGGTAAGACCGGGACTCCAGGCAAACATGAACAAAACATTGCTGTTGTAATATATTCACTATTAGAAATTGTGTTTACAAGAACAACGTAACGTTTTATACGTAATGCATGCAGTAACATAAAATACATATTCTATTTAATATATATATATATATATATATATATATATTATTTTTACCGTTTTTAAGGTTTTATTTGTTCACTATTTGTCTTCTGTGTTTTTACACACACACTATATACATAAACACCGATTGCTAAGGCGGGACTCGTAACCGCTACCATATACGCGGGGAACGCTAAATGAGAATGGCAATACACTTAGCAAAATACTTTTTTGTCCCGTACCGAGGGCAGAACCAGATTCTCAATGATACAAAACCGGGTAGTACTCTTCTTTAAATATTGCACACACAGGAATAGAGGCATCAGTTGGTGCTCTGCTCCTGTACGTGTCCATTTGTTTTTAAAATATATTTCAGCAGTGTTATAGTGGAGGTGCAGAGAAGTAGTGTTGAAGTACCTTAGCACCTCGACCTAAGTCTTTAATATTACTACCTATCTCATACTATAAGTCCAGTGGATTTAACACTGGAAGAATAACCATTCTTACAGGTCCCACACCAATGGGTGAGTTCGAATCTGGAAATATTCTGTGGTCGAGAATCAAGAGCTGCCACACTCCAGCCCATTGCGCCTCATAAAGGACAGTTTCTGCCAAGTGTTCAACACAGGTAAGCCCATTTATAATAGGTTAATAATTTAATGCAATTATAACTGTACTACGACAAAGCATTTTTGTAACTTTCTGTGTAAGGCATCTGTTTGAATGCAAATTTTACAAAAGTGATTCTTTTGCCTAGTGCAAAAGTACCTAATGTGTGTGTGTGCTTGTGTAACTAAAGGAGCGTCTTAAAACTAAGGAAAACAATAATAGTCTCTGTATACGTAAACGCTGCTAAGAGCATTATTCTATAATAGATTTGAAATGTGTAAGAATAATAAAGCTAGACCGGAAAAATGTTACGTACATTATTTATAATGACACTGTTACCCTTAACTCTTACGTCTGGAACTGCTGTATCCGAAATATTTGCTCTTTGTATCGTACATAAGTTTGTTGACACACTAGGACATAAGGTGTTTTAGAGTATTATATAATTACTGCCCTTCTGTCTATGTATTTTTCTTATATTAATTTCATTTTTGGGACTCTTGTTTTTTTATTTAGTTCTGACTCCTTCCTCACGTATCTTGTGAATGATATAAATACATATTATATTTAAATATATAGCTATTACTTTTGAAATACAATGCAGAAGAATTTAGTTATAATATTTTTACAAGGCATGTTGTTTTCCATGCACTTATGGATTCGAGTATCACACCAGAAAAAAAAGGAAAAAGATATTTAGTTATAGCAATTTAAACGAACACAATTTTTCTAGAGACATTTTCCCTTAATTTGGTCCAAAATATACTTAACAGTCCGTTAGTTTTCACTGTGTAGATATTCTGGATATTTCACTTCACTGTGAGGTTGTTTATGCGGATTAATGAGTGTAATGTTTTACCTGTTGGATGCTTTAGTGTACGGACTATGCCACTTAAGTGTAACACTTCCTTTCTTTCCCTTTTTTTCTTTTCTGAAAAGGGGACTGATACACCTTTTTCTGTAAGGTCGGTGGTATACCTGGGATGTCATGTGAAGTAGATAGGGAGAGAAGCCTGTATTTTTGTTTGGCAGATCACCAAATACGTTTTCAATGGGCGGAATGTGTCTTGTCTACGATGGGTGATTATTGGCGGGGAAGGGGGCGGCTAAATCTGTAAATCTCACATGTATCGGCTCAAATGGATTTGAATGGTGAGTGGTAGGCACACCATAGAACTGTATATCTCGATCCTTTGAGGCTTTATGTTATCCACAAACTTTTCCATATTTGTTGATTGAAGCATTGCCCACAAGAATAGCGTCCATTTTCCCAAAGCTTGATATAGGTGTGCGTATGTGTATGTGTGTGTCTGTGTGTGTGTGAGAGAGAGAGAGAGAGAGAGAGAGAGAGAGAGAGAGAGAGAGAGAGAGAGAGAGAGAGAGAGAGAGGTATTTTTACTTTTCTCTTTTAGATTTTTGTTTGGTGTGGCTCTTTAAATCGAAGGCTTTTTCGGCTTCCGTCTTCGTGTGATACCTCCTTTTGAAATATGAGTGTGATTAATATAAAATTGAGGAACCTATAAATTGTCAATAAAGGAACTTTAATGAGACCTAATATATCCCAAAAGGAAAGTAATACCTACACATTAATAAACTAATTTCCGATACGATATTTAAGTAATAAGGTGGAAAGTAAAATATTTTAGTGATGTGCAACACATAGAGCGAGAAAAACTGTATGTAAGATATATCTCTTCTGTTTCAGCAACCAGCAGTGGACATTCTGGGGAAAGAAATTGAAATAGATATGATTAGATCATGCTTGGCTTCGTTACTGAAATTCAACTTCAGAAAGCTTACCTCAGTTGGCGCTGCAGTGTACCACAGCAGTCATCTCTAACTTCTTAGGTATAAAGGATCGTATTGTATTCTGGCGGCACATTGAACAATTTCTCTCCACATCAACAGATATCATTGGTGCATACTTGAAACGAGTGCAATCTCAGGGAGAAAACCTAACAGGAATTTAGAGAGGGTTTACTAGTTTCCTTATTACTGTTCAAGCCTAATGGGACGTTTACTTTATATGTTCATTATATTTCATGATACAATTATTCTTGAATAAAATTCTCTGAAGCAGGTTGTACAATGCTATGAGTTGTACAATTGAAATTTCCATAGTACTCACAAAACCAATCTGGACATTTCGCAATTGTTTTAATCCCATTAATATTGATTTGATCAAACCTTTTTCATTTATAAAGCTCACTGCTGTTCACAAAATTCATGCACAATTAATTAATATAGATCTTATGATATTACAGGATTAAGGACCTTAGCTTCTTTCACCTCTTCAACTACAGCACAACTTGTATGAAGACTTAAGTAATCTTGAGAAGAAAATATGGTTTATTGAACTCTTGAACATAACATGTCAAAATTTCGAACAGTTTTACACTAATAGTATATTAATAACAAAACAAAAATGAGAGTATAAACATTCACGTTATTTTTACTAACCTGTCCTTATAATAAACTATTATAATAAAAATGAATCAAACTAATTTCTTTTCTGGTGTCCAATGATAAACAGAAATGTGATAAACAGCTTTGTTTTCTTTCTTTGGAAATTATTATTTTATCTTAAATAACTGTATGAATGTTATATAAATTGTGTATCTAAGCATACTTCTTAACATGAAAAACACAAACAAAAGATATGTCTTGCAACTATAACAAATAATAATGCAGATCAAAGAGAACCAAACAAGCTTTTTGCTATTAACTGAAGGTTCATATTAATGAAAATTAAGCGTGAATGACAGAATAGTACTTCAAGAATGTTGAACGCTTACATCATATGCAATTTCAGTTGTTTTTTGAAACAACATTTTCTTTACAGGTACCACTTCCTTTCTGCTTCAAATATAATCTCTTAATCAGGACGCTGAAAATCACATTTAAACTAATATTGTATTTCATCTATTTAAGTTACATAACAGAATACCAATGGATTTAATTCTTCAGGGTGGAATATTAGGGGCGTACAATAGTTAAAAAAATTGGAAAGCTTCATTTTATTGTTACCTCTTCAACAGTTCTGTTCGCGTTTGGTATTTCTTTCCTCGGCCTGTGCTTAACAGCATAGCAGAATCAGCTTCTCTTCCACAATTGACAACAAAAATGATCATTTCCGTTGGTTGAATAACTTGTTGTTATTCACAGAATTTACCTGCACCTAAACTGGTTTGAAAAATGCCAAAATCCACTTGAAGGTGAAAAGTAAATAAAGGACTGGTACATTAACTTCAAGTATACATCCTTAACTTTTTTTAATTTGCTTGAGCCAACACACTTTTATTTCAGGATGTCCTTACCTAGTGACAGCATTATTTTCAGTAATTGTTAGTGCCTATGGTGCTGCACCTAACGTGACTTTGCTGCCTAGGCTGCACCACGTTTCCTGCATCATCTTCCAGCGCATCTCAAGCTGGGTATGAGTTGGAGTTCAGTCTCGGGTCAGCACGTCTGCCTAAGCCGCCACGACAACGATCACGGCCCCTTCCTCTGCCTTGGCCTCTCATTGTATTTCCTCTACCTCGAACATTTCCTCTATTCATATCAGAATTATAACCTTGATCATTGCTCCTTTGCATTGACTGTTGGTAGTTGCGGAGCTGTTGGCCTCTTCCTCTGCATTGGCCTCTCATTGTATTTCCTCTACCTCGAACATTTCCTCTATTCATATCAGAATTATAGCAATGATCATTGCTCCTTTGCATTGACTGTTGGTAGTTGCGGAGCTGTTGGCCTCTTCCTCTGCCTTGGCCTCTCATTGTATTTACTCTACCTCGAACATTTCCTCTATTCATATCAGAATTATAGCCATGTTCATTGCTCCTTTGCATTGACTGTTGGTAGTTGCGGAGCTGTTGGCCTCTTCCTCTGCCTTGGCCTCTCATTGTATTTCCTCTACCTCGAACATTTCCTCTATTCATATCAGAATTATATCCTATATCTCTTCTCCTTTGCATTGACTGTTGGTAGTTGTGGAGCTGTTGGATTATTTCAAGCTTACTCTGCCTCATTGCTTTTACTTCTTTCAAATTTGCCAAATGATATTCCAGAAGAGCTTTTGCATGAGAAATGTTCTCCACTGTGCCCACAAAAATGAAAGGATATTTACCCTCTTCATGAGGAACTGTAGGCCGTGGTTCATTATGACCCTCAATTCTTAGTCGCACCACTCCACTTCGGTCCACTATTTCCTGTACGACTCGGCAATCTTTTCCAATCACTTTTCTCACCACGGTTCGTGGAATTTGAATTAATTCTTCACTGTACTCCAGCAAACTCCGCGCTTTCTTCACTGACTCCTTACTTACTCCGTATATTCGAAAGATGTTTGAATTTCCTCTGCGTTCTATGCTAATTATTCCCTCAACTTTACGAGCCTGCTGAATGTTGGCCCCATTAGCACCTATAGCCAAACACATCAGATGCTCCCGAACACTAAATTCTTCTGAATAAAATCCAATATTATGTAATTCTGTCGCTTCTACATGTCTCGCTGCTTGCTCAGAGAGCTGTAAGTGTAATAATCTCAGACTTAGATTTCTCATATGCACCTCCTGCAACAGTGATGGACGTTTATTTGAATTATCACTTCTAGGAAACATATTTAGTACACCCTTTTCAGAAATATAGCGACAAAATACGACACCAATTACTTCCTGAAATTTGTCATGGACGTTGTTGTAGACGACACTGTTCTGATATAGTGATATCAGGAGGCAGTGGAGAATGTAGATAGTAAAAAATTAACAATTGAAGAAAAGATTAAGAAATATCTCGTAAACACTTTAATATTAAATCTGTAAAAATTATTATCTATGGGAGGATTTTGGCTTTTAGGTCTTAATCTTTCACTGGGCACAATTTTTGTGTATGTACTTTTCCAACCCAAATACTAAACTACATGAATGTCACCTCTTATCTTTATTAATGCCTTTCACCACAGAACATATACTTATTAGAAGTGAACCTCCAATGTTAATCGTTGGCAACACGAGGTGATCGCACCGTCCCTATTTTCGAGTGGCGAACTAAATTATAAAAAATCGCGCATCCAAAAATGTTACGTTCCCGGCTCATTAATGTAACAAATTAATCTGACATTTACTTAAATAACATGAGTAATTCAACTAAATCAATTACAAGGAATCTATAGAACAATACTAACTATAACTCAAAACACTTAAGTGATGCAGCATGGCTAATTCATGTAATGACAAAGAAACTTTAACAACACATTCTGTATAATATTATACACATTTGTAAATCATATGAATAACTCAGTAAACTTTTCCATTTAAAACAAAGACACTTTAACATAAAACTGCAGCTGTTGCGCAAAGTGATATAAATGACAGAAATGATAAACTTGAATATTTTACAAATAAGCTCTAACGTAATGTTCTGTAATAACACTGTAGGGATTGCTGAAGGGTTTAAAGTGATGAATAAATGAGTAATTCATTGTATTACATGGAAAGTTTAGAATAACATTATAATATCTTAGCTATGTATTATACATAACACATGTTTCAATCTTAATGAGATTAGTTGCCCCATACATTACCTGGCATTTACCTAAGGTTAAGGAAACACCTTTGAGAAAGAACCTCAAACATGTAATGAAATACACAACTAAAAGTAAAAAACAAATCAATGGTATTACACTATACCACTCTCATTAAGCAGTTTGAGAGGAATGAGTGATTTTAGGGAAACGATTAATAATACTAACTACTAGTCATCCAGAAACTGTAAACATTATACATTAAAAATAAAAGTTAAATGCAGCATTTCAAGAAATAACTTTTATTAGGCCATTTACTACTTCTATAACTGTCTAAATAAATTTAAAAATGCTGAAAATCTGGAAAACAATATCAAAACAACTATCACTTAATTGGTCAACAAAAACAAATACCAGAACGGACTGATATTATACTGATCTTAATATTTTCATCTTTTTTCATGGCATGTGGTAGAAGACTTTTTTTCAAAAATGCTAATTTTGTTATCTTTAATGTATTCATAAATTAAAAATGGGACACATGTCTTTATTATATCATAGACATACACAGTTGTGTGCTATTCCTCTTTAATAATAGTTGCTTTTTCAGAAGGGTTTGCATTCTGCTAGGGATACATAGGGAACCTTCCATGACATTTAGGCTACCTTTCAGAGGCATTTTGGGTGTTGATTCAGCTATTTCATAAAAATAACCAACAGATTTCAAATTATTTTCAGGATATTTCAGTGCTTCTAAAAGAATTTCTAACACTTATAGGACTACTTCGAGTTACGATACAGGTATCTTGAGTATTGTGAAGGCATGTTGGACATTGGGACAAGTATTCTAGCTACTTTATGGAATACTCAGAACATCGGAGCAGGTATTTGCTCACCTTTTAACGATTTTTATAGTTTTAATATGGACATTTTTCAGACTGTTAGTGGTGTTTTGGATTTTTTAGGGTATTTCATTAAAATGTTTGATTAATTTCTGTTTTACTTTAGTTGTTTTATGGCTTACTTCACATATTTATTCCTTTAGTAGGGTATTTTCATGCATATTTTAGTATCGCTTAATGCCTCTGACAGGCTTTCAAAATCTTTCATAACGCTTTCCGAATTCTTTTCGAAATTCATTCACGGAACCTCAAACAACGAAGGCCGCGCCGTGACTCAGTGGTTAGACCACTTGGCTCTCACCAAGACGGCCCGGGTTCGATACCAGGCGACCGCAAAGTGAGATTTGTGGTGGACAACACGGCGCTCGGGCGGTTTTTCTCCGGAATCTCCGGTTTCCCCAGCCATCTCATTCCACCGGTGCTCCATCTTCATCTCATGTATCATCAGTGTAATCGCCTGCGGTGCCGTATGTAGTAAAAGCGGGCGTTAAACACTACACATTTCAAACAATGAAACGATTATACATCTTGAACTGTGGAATTTTAAATGAACCTATTTTTAATATATTCAATTCATTTCATTCTGTATCCAAGTTTCCACTTAATCATATGACGTCTACCTTGAACTGACTTGCCATGTGCGTATCTTGAAGATGCTTGAAATGGTTTTATTACTTATATTACACTTAACATGTATATAATGCTCATAATCTCAGTGGTTGGGTATGTTTTGGTTTAACATAATCAACTACATTGAAAAAACACATGATACACCTCCACAATTAACGTATACATAATTGCTACTTGCCTTAAAAGTTGTGTTTAGAATGTTTCTGAAGTACTCTCTAACTGTTCCCCTTGGTCACGAACATAAGATCTCTTAGTATGTGTTATATCAAAATAATATTAAACAACATATATATTTTATACTGATTATTTTGCAGCAAAAGGAAATACATAACTATTACAGAAAAACACATTATAGTAGATAGGGCATATATATATAAAATAAGAAGTGTTTGATGGACTAGAAATGTAGATGAACGGAGAAACAGAAACATGAGGTCCTTCAAGGTTGAGAGCACAGGTCGGTCGGCTTTCTTCGTAACAAGGTTCACCCCTAGGAACAATACCTGCGAACCATGTGGAGGGTCGGTCTGTCGCTCTGTATTCTCTTTCATGGCAATACGTGCGTGATCGATACAATGGCCTTGTAGATTAACTGAATTCCTAAACTTTCGCAGCGCACGTGCTTCGGAATTAAGTAAGTGGAAGCTGTGGGGCGCACATACAACATTCGTACCATAGTTCACACTCCAAATTGAAACCAACCAATTACAGTGTAGAACTTACACACTTAAATTACACAAAATTCAAAGTGTAACTATAGAGGGGGAAATCCAAGGGATAGTGGATTCGTGAGTTTGATAACAGAAACACTTATTCTCTTTCGTCGGGGCGTAATGAAGTCACGTTATATATACAAGTGCGGTAAGAATACACAGAATACACAACACGTGTAAACAACTCTATTGTTACCGCCATACACATCACACGAGACTGCAAACAGCGACTTTTCAGGTAGCGAGTGAGGTATCTGATTACAATTGTGAATAAATCGATTATGGAACAGTCGAGGTGTTTTCTTCGCTAATCACACCACACCTAGTCAGGACGTATCCCAGACCCTGGAACAAAGCAGAGAGTCCATGCAGAGCGAGCTCCGAGGAAAACCCTGACCTTTCCTGTAAACCTCCTCCATCCGTAACCCTGACCCGTCACCTTTCCTACTTTATGAGGTGTTGAGTGCTGGGAGGACTCAACCAGGTTCCTAACGCAAGGAGTGCCTCATAATTTGGCACCCAACGTGGTTATCTAAGTCTTGACCGTACCAGCAACCATTTGGCGACCAACCTGGATCACGAAGTCCTGAATACGGCGTCATAGTTTTTGGCGACTAACGTGTATTTCTTCGAAGCCCTGAGCAATGTGTATGACCGCTGAAATGTGAGACAACGTCATAAGGTGGCAACTGTGTGCTTGTTTCGGAGTTCTGACCGACGTGGCAGGGAAACTACAGCATCCACGGAGAACAACAGACGCAACGGAGTTCGAGTTCTGTAACACCGGCGGAAGTTGACGACGGAGACGACACAGCGGCTATCACCAGCAGAACAACCCCAGGAAACATCAACCTATATCCCTCTCCAGTGAAAGCGTCAAATCAGTGTTATTCCCCTACCGAGGATTACCCTAACAACGGACATGGACATCAACGAGTAAGTGCAACCAATTTCAATTGTATACTTAACAGTCTTATAATCTCGTGTCAAACCATTTATACATACATACGCTGATGCTGCCAGTAATAGGGAAGAGAATAGTGTAACAAAACAAGCTGTTTTCCTTTCTTCAAGAAACTAGTCAGTAATCGCTGTAAGTGAATGATACTTAGGAATAGAAAAGTAATAGGGAAACTTAACGAAATGGCTGATGACAGGTGTATGATAATGAACAGTTGATTTCGGGCTACGGAAACTAATGTAAAAATAGTCCCAGAGATAGAAGTTAGAAGGGCAGAGCAATCTCCTCCCCTTGCTGACCCAGGACTAAGCAGTATGGATAGCTTAATGCATCAATTGATAGAAAAAATGAATATCTCAGACAGTAAAATCACAGCACAGGGTAATGAGAATGCTGCTAGAGTTGATACGTTAGACTGCAAAATCACAGCTAGAGTTAGCACATTAGATAGTGAAATTACAACGCAAAATACTGAAATGGAGTTAAGGTTAAGTCAACAACTTAGGGAGCAAGAAGCAAAATTTTCGGAGAAACAATGTGAGCTGAGCTCTAAGTTAGAGAAGCGACTAAATAGAGTAGTGGGTGAGGTTAATTGCGTCAGAGATACACTACAAGTAGAAATAGGTGTCATTAAGAGTGAAATGGGGTCCACGCAGGAAGAAATAAACCAGATATTATCTGAGTGTAGAAACGAAGTTGGCAGCATCAGAGAGACAGTGGATGTAGCTCTAAGAAATAATTTAGAACAAGTAAAGTCCGAGGCGAGAACCATATGTGTCACTATGGAAGAGATACATAAAGCATTGGAAATAGTAATTAATATAGAACTAGAGGGATTGAAAACTGTAATGAGTTAAAACCAAGGCTTAAACCTTAGCTAAATTAATAAAGTAAGGAAGAAATGGCACACGCCGTTGCCGCCCAGTACGACAAATTGCAAGAAAACGCAAAGGAAGTTGCCGGAACTGAGATACGAGCAGCGATTTTTTTTGTAGTTTTACATCCTCCAACGATAAGTCATATCGGACCGGAGCAGCGATGAGGCACGAAGCCAGTAATATGCAGTGCCATGCCTCAACGGTGCAGTGGTATAAGTGTCGAGGGAAGAGTATGCGATCATGTCAGCGTTCCATTGTTATCTCCTAAAAATAGTTACCTACTTCAAGGTACCGAGACACGCCCACCTCCGTCTATGCCCATGAATTGCCTTAATGAACTTCCTCTACCGACCTTCGACAGCGCTCGTGACATTGCGAAGCGGTTTATTAATGATACTGAGTCCTATTTGGCGTTGAGAGGGATACCCGACAATTATAAAATGGTCATAATTCAGAGGAGGTTAACTGGGTCTACTTTAAGCTGGTTTCGTCTAACAGTCGGCAAATTGGCGCAGTACGAACACTCTAGAACTGAATTCCTACAGAAATATTGGAATGCGGTCGCTCAGTACAACGTTCGCAGTCAGATTAATAACGGGAGATATCAGCGTGCTAACAACGAATCCATGACTGACTACTTCTTAAGATTGAGTCAGTTGAGCAAATTACTTGATCCTCAGCTTTCTGAACATGATTTTACTAGCGCCATGTTTAGACATTACCCAAATATGATTTGTCACCATTTAGTTGTTGCAAGGCCCCTAATCATCAGCAAGGCTATTGCAGAGTCATGAACCGCAGATAGAAGAGCCGGTCACGTGGCACATAACAAATACCCGTCCCACTAGACAAAATAATGGCGGAATGAGGGCAGAAGGACCTCAAAACAGGCATATTGACGCAAACTGGTCCAATAGACAGTGATCCTCTAGGCCATACGACCGACGAGAGAGGAATGAGAGGACGAATTACACCCATAATCGCCCCCATATAACTATCCCATTCCGTACATGTCATTCAACAGGCGAGAAAGAACGAACCAGGGCAATCCACAAAGAAATTTCCACAATGAATATACTAAGCCAGCCCATCGGCCCAGAAGTCCATTGAATCCAACAAATACAAACACTGATATGACACTTGAGAGGGAGGTGCCACGCCCACCAAAACCCCCATCCAACAGTTTGTTGTTTTGTAATTTACGTCCTCCAACGTTAAGTCATATCGAATGATGAATAAAATGGGTGAAATGATGCTCAAATGAGCCCGGGGTCAATAGAGCTTAGAGTTACCAGACATTCTTCTTTCAGGATAAGGGAAAACCCCGGAAAAACCTTATACAGATAACTCACCGTGACCGAGATTCGAACTCGGGAGCTCTTGAGCGTGCGGCAGACATGCTACCACCACGATACCGAGGCGGGCCCCATCCAACAGTGTCAACTACAATACGAACTATGTAAATTCTCAGGCGCAAGCGACTCAGATTCGAACCCTGACACTGCCGGATAACTAGACACGAGACGTATGGAGTCTCCGCATCCTTCCCGGTTAGAAGCCATCCAGAGCCCTCAGTCTATAGGGGACACTAATGATAATGATATAGTAACACAAAAAGACGTAAATTTGAACATTTGTGTGAGGGAGAAAACACAAAATTCTAATTGTACTCTAACAGAACTATCGGTTGCGCAGAATTTATAGTAAACCAAGAAATAATGGAAGCTCCAAGAATAACTGCTGAAATTGCAGGCAGGGTGTCCCAAGTTATTTTAGACACCGGATCTTCAGTCACGCTCTGCAGCGAGAATTTGTACAATCAACTAATTAAGTTGGACATAAAATTGCAGTCCCTCCCAGTCAAAAATGCAATGTGCACGGGTGCTATCGGCAAAACAAAACAAAGGATTTTGCAGCATATTTTAATAAATGCAAATATAAATGGATATGGCGTAGATCTTATATGTTTAGTCGTAAAAGACCTAGCTACGGATATCATTATCGGAAGTGACCTATTAAACGCACTATACTCTGTGATTGATTACGAGCACTCGCAGGCCACATTCACCATGGCAGTCGTAACAACTCAAATACCATTTACCTCTCAGTCACAGGAAAACATGTTTTTATCTGAAGAGGAAGAAATTCAAAACGAAGAATTTTTCCTTGAACTAGTAAACATGGAATATGATGCCGAGATAATTAGGTTAATGGCACAGAATTTACAAGACGTGGTTGAGTACAATGACGTAGTTTTAGAGGCAGCAGGTGTCAAAATTGAGACAACAGAGACAACAGTGAATGTAGAAAGTAAACAAATGGAGAACAGGAAGAGAGAACCCTTCTCCGAGCAGGTGAAAACTCGCATCAGAGGGTTAACTGAGTTGAGTGAAATACAAAAGGAACGCCTATACCAGCTAATATTGACACACAGAGAAATTTTTACTAACCGTATAGGCTTATGCAACGCATACCAGTATTCATTTGAAATAGCAGAAATGCCAATAACCCGTCACAAGTGCACAATGATCCCTTTGGCCGTGAAAGACGCGGTGTCTAGTAAAATTGACGAAATATTGGAACAGGGAACTATAGAGTTATCAGACACTCCATGTGTGCAACCTTTGTGTATCCTAAAACGAGATGGGGCAGTGAGCTTGACAATTGATTCGCGAAACTAGAACCAGTATGTAACTTCCGACAAAATGCGCACAGAAAATATCGAAGAAATTCTGGCTGGTATTGGAAGGTAGTGAGATTCACGTCACTTGATTTAACTAATTCTTACTTACAAATCGAAATTGATCCAAGACTCAGGAAATATTTAGGATTCGTCCACTAGAGAAGAGGTTATCAATTTTGTAGTTGTGCATTTGGACTGAGCGTATCTGGAGGTGGTTTCTTAAGAGCCATGCACACCATATTTGTTACACAATCAGAAGGATACATATCTCAATATATGGATGATATATTGGTTCATGACATGAGCGCCGACGAACACCTTGCCCATTTGGAAATCGCGTTTAAAAAATTAAAACAATTGTGGTATGTCAAAATTGGGAAAAATGTAAATTTTTTGAAACATCAGTGAAATTTTTAGGCTATGTAATTTCAGAAGAAAATGTATCACCAGACATGGAAAGAATAGAAGCAGTACTAAAGATACAGCGTCCAAAAAACGACAAACAAGTAAAAAGGTTTCCAGATATTTTAGGCTATCCAAGTAGATTCCTTATAAATTACGCCAAGGAGACAGCACCGCTTAGAGTTTCGTTAGTTACGAATACAAAATGGCAATGGTCTGACGTGGAAGAGACAGCCTTCCATCGGTTAAGAGATTTATTCAGCAACTCCATTCTCCTCACACGCCCGCGAATGAACTTAATACTCCTTATACACATCGATACTTCAATGGTAGCGTACGGCTGCATCCTAACGCAGGTATTCCAAGATGGCGAAATGTGCATAATTACCACGGCATCCATATCATTAAGCCAAACGAAACGCATTGCCTGCGTGACCGAACAGGAAATTAGTGATATATTCTTTGCAATACAGAAATTCAAACTTTACATGAACAACAAACAAATCATAGTGTACACGGACCATATAAGCTTCTCTTTTATAAAGAACTGCAAAATGACCAGTAGTGAGCTATCGCGTTACATCCATGAAATTATGTCTTACAACGAAAAAATCAGGCATATCCCAGGGAGCTTTAACGTTTTCAGTGACCTAATATCCAGGATTAAAGTAGGAGAGAACCTTCCGGAAACAATATTAAGCTCTCAAAGAGGTGAAAATATTTAAGCTAGACCTACATTTAAATAACCGTGTCGCAAAAGAAATGAAATTGGTGCAGGAATATCAACAGGAAGACAGCAAATTAGCTGCAATATGGGAGAACGTGCCACCTATCTGTCCTGAGAACAAAACGAAGTTTGGAAAAATGGATGGCGTAATTCACAAGATAGCAGGTAAGCATGCCCCAGCATGGAAAGCATATGTACCAGCGGCTCTGGAAGCACTAATGATAGAAGCCTACCATGTTGCACTGATTCACGCAGGTGTGTCCCGCCAAATTGGAACTCTTTGCTCGCCAATAATTTTGCTTCACATAGCACTATAAAAACAATTGAAAGACGAGGGCTAATAATAATAATAATAATAATAATAATAATAATAATAATAATAATAATAATAATAATAATAATAATAATAATAATAATAATAATAATAATAATAATAATAATAATAATAATAATAATAATAATAATAATAATAATAATAATAATAATAATAATAATAATAATAATAATAATAATAATAATAATAATAATAATAATAATAATAATAATAATAATAATAATAATAATAATAATAATAATAATAATAGTATTAAAATGTTGGATCATGCAATTTGACCTTGAAGTTCATGCCATTTCACCTTGAATGACCTTTTAGGTCATGCAATTTGACATCGAAAAATTTGACCTTGTAAGTCCATGCCAAACCGGAAGTCGGGTTCATGCCAATCCGGAAGTCAGAAAAAAGCGGGAAATGCAAAAACACCTGGATCATACAATTTCATGCCAAACCGGAAGTCGGGTTCATGCCAAACCGGAAGTCAGAAAAAAGCGGGAAAATCCAAAACACCTGGATCATACAATTTGGCGTTAAAGGTCATGCCATTTGACCTTGAAGGTCATGGTGCGCCCTCTGGACTGGTTGCATGCCCCGGCGCACCACGCGCACCCTGGACTTCCTGCATCCCTTAACCACCCCGCGCAACCCGACGCACTTGACTCTCTGCATCTGCCACTCGCCCCCGGCGCACACCTTGGTGGAGTAGGTTTTGGGGAAAAGGGGTTATCTTTATTATTTTTATTAAGAATACATTGAAATAAAGGTTACGTGACTTTAGGAGAGGGAAAGGAGACTGACTGTTGGGCGGTCAAAGCAAGAAATTCAGGTGAGTACATGATTGAAACTGAGGCAGGAAGTGACGTGTAAGATTTTGATTGGTTAAAATAAGAATGTCTTTGATTGGCCTATGCAGAGCCGGAGGTCGACCAGCTTGACAATAGATCAGTGGCGTATTGGGTCGATGGTTCTGGCTTTGCTTAGGTCAGCTCATTCGCTTTTGGTATATTTTCTTTCTTTTTTTATTCAGAATATACATATACAGGATGCACTTTTATTTTAATGATAAATACGAAATCTACTACTACTACTTACAGGAAAGGACGCTGAAGATATTACACTTTATACTTCTTTTGCTACAAAATATTTCATATTGTTAAAATTGTTTTTGAATGTTCTTTGAATGCTGATTGAATACAGGAAATATATCCACTGATTATGAGGCACCTTTTTTCACACACACTGCTTTTTGACTTACTATGAGCACAAGAAGAAAGCATTTTGCAAGTGACTATGCGTTGGTGAAGCCGACGACGAAACCTTTCAGTCCACTTCGAAGTTTGTCCTCGCCCTTGTACATGATGCAGAAAGGGGTAGAATTTAGGTTTTCGATGAGTTCAGGGGTGGCTATGCCGAATCTGGATGGTAGGAATACTTCTGAGTTGTCGTCTAGTTTAACAACAGTTTTGGTTCTGTGAATAGTATCGATGGATCTGACGCCTACCACTAGGTACGGCACGTTTTGTTGTAGGGAGGAGACGCTAAGGATGTCGCAGCTGTTTGATAGATCCTGAAGCGGGTGTAGGGCGTCCATAATTACTTTTTGCAGAAAATGCAGTTTTTAACGAACGGTGGAGGTCCGTCGATATGGTTTGTATGGGGAAGGTAGGTTCCAATGCTGCTCGCACCTTCTGAATGGTGCACACACTCGCTGTATGTCTATGGGAAGTTGCTGCCAAACGACGTCGACGTCGGTTGGAGGGTAACGTTTGCGTTTTGTAGGAACACTCGTTGTTCTGTGGGTAGGAGCACTCGAAGTTGTCTGCCATTGTCGATGAACTTTAAGAAGACGGAGAAGCACCCGCAGGGCATAAGCTGTTTCTACGGGCGTTGAATCTGAAGGTTGAGATCAGCGAGGTCTTCGTAGAATCCCTGGTAGCAGCGCTGACACAGGTGGGTGAGACGACCACGGAGTTGGCAGCTGCACGTCGAGTGAAAACAGAAGGAGCAGTGTTATACCGCACATTGTTCTAACGACATGCCACGACGAGCCACAGACTGAGTGTTGAGCGGAGCATCTATATGTAGGGAAGTAGGGGGAGGGATGGAAAAGCGCGTAAGAAGTGGTGGGTGGAGGGGAAGTTCACAGCATGAGATCTTTCTCGTCTTATTTTAAAAATATAATTTTAAAATTGGTGATACATGGATTTTGGTTATTTTCTTCTTCAGTGATGCATTTGAAATGAATGTGAGAGAAGTTGAGGTGAGGTTGAGAAGAGGGTAGGCACACAGGAGTAAGAAAGGAGGAAAGGAAAGAATGGGTTGGTCGGCGAAGGATAAATGATGTTTTGGATCAGTGTCGAGCTCCAGTGATATTTTTAAAGTGACGAACTGAATTTGATGATGGCGGCATTTGAGATGTTGAGTTAGACGGTGAAGATCTTGCAGGCTCCAAATCGATCGATGTTGGTGGAGATTAAATGACGGCAACGAGGTTCCCAAGGTCATCTAATTGTTCGAAGATGGAGAACTTAATGCAGGCCATTAGTTTATGCCCTAAAAGAAATAAGGAGCCGAATAAGGGTAAAACGAATGGTGGGGAAAAAAACAAGATGAAAATACTGATGAACTTACCGATATCGAAGAAATCCGTGGTGCAAGTCATGGCAAGGGAGGGATTTCGCTGGAGTTGAGGATATGCTTTTTGTATTTGTTGGTGTTTGGAATGTGCTGTATGGCTTTGTAGGTAATAAGGAAAGGACCTGCGTTGAGTTGGGCTATGCAATCTTCATCAAGGCCGCTGTAGGCAGAAGGTAGGAAAACCTCCCTGCCGTCCTTAAGCTTGAGTACAGTTGTCCAACCAAACTGAGTGTTTATAGCCCGGGTTCCGACGACGTTGTAAGGAATGTTTTGATGAAGGTCCTTAACGCCGATAATGTGAGGAGTCTGTCCTCTGTTGGAGATATCCCGTAGCACACTGCGCAGCATCTTTACTCTACCACGGCAGGAAACGAAGTGAGGGGAGGGTAAAGTGCAGAAGAGGGGGTAGGACAAATCAAAGCAAGAAGGTGTCTTGTTGATTGTTGTTTAAGCTTGTCCATTCCTGTTTGAGCGCGTTGATTCTTGTCCATTCCTGTTCGTTAATGGAAAATCCAGCAGTTTGAAGAAGATGGCGGGCTTTCCAAATAGACGCTTGAAGTGAAGGGAAAGGGAATCAGAGATGATATGCTTCGAAGATGGTAGCTTAGAGTTGAAATGGGCTTCAATTTTTGGACCAAGTTCTTTGACGAAACGAATCCACTGCTCGGGAGAGAAGGTTACAGAAGCGGGTTTAATGCACCTAGAGATGGTGACGTCTGTAGAGGAGAAGGAGATGCACTTAGAACAAGACTCGTTGAGGAACTGCACAGGAGCCCTGCAATGAAAAAAATTTAATAGGAAAATGGAAAACATGAGTAAGAGACAGAGAGAGAGCAAAACCGGGGAGTACTTACATGGTTGAAGGCTGGACGAC
Organism: Mantis religiosa; assembly: GCA_030765055.1. Classification (NCBI taxonomy): domain Eukaryota; kingdom Metazoa; phylum Arthropoda; class Insecta; order Mantodea; family Mantidae; genus Mantis; species Mantis religiosa. Next base: position 224,039,198 of record CM060948.1, read on the forward strand.
GAATAAGCGACAAGCGCACGGACGTGTATTTAAGATGAGAGGGTTCTACATATTTGAGCAGAGGAGGAGGAGGAGGAGGAACACCGTATGCGATGTGTTTTAGAAATGAGTTTATCGTTGAAATGATAATCGGAAATTTTGAATTGAGAAAAGAAGAAGAAAGGATAAACATGGCAGCATCGGTAGGCAAGGAATGCTGTTACGTAATGGCCGCAGGTGGAGGAACGGTTTCCTTGCAAACGCCGCGTATTGTACTCCCAATTAGGACCGCAATACCCATTGAGAAGATGAAGGATGGAGGGAAGGAGAGGAGGTAAAGCGTAACTGTCGAAATATTCGCCATAACCATTTTTGGAAACGAAGATGCAGACCCAATGTTGTCCTGGTTTAGAACTTGGATCGGTGTTGATCACAAAGCGATGGGAAGTGGTGGCAGAAGCAATTGGTTAGGAATTTTGATCGCAAGCAAAAACGCCTAGGAAAGCTTTGAATTTGAGCAAGCAGGAGTGAATTTGATGGGTATTCATGTCACGAGAATGGAACGGTTGAAATCGACTTGAACGGATCTGTAAATTTCGGAGATGACGTGAAGGCAGACGGGTTCAGCTAAAGGATGAAGAAATTCGAGATTTATACCGATATTACCGTGATGTAGACCGCAAATGTAATTTCGATCTGCGGACATGTCAGCCGTGAGATCAAATGAGAAAATGGTGCATCCGTTAGGATATTCGGATCTAGATATATTGATGCCCTTGTTATTGAAAACTTTAGCGAGAGCAATAACGAGAGTTTGATTACCTTGGAGAAAGAAAATTTTATCAAAGTTGAGAACGACGGCGGGGGAGGGGACGGGACGGTTGTTGATAGCGAGTTGCAAAGAGGAGAGGTTGAAATGTTGAAAGTTGAAAGGATTCTTCGTGATATCCCCAGAGTGAGCCTTATCTATCGTCATGGCCAAGGAGATGCGCCTGGGTACCTTTCCAATGAGAACGTTGGGAAACGATACCGAGGTACTTCCCGAAGATAAGCTGAGAGCCTGATAATCCACGTCCTTGAAGGGCATGATGACGTTTGCTTTAGCGAGCGCCCCGTGATGTGCCGTCTTTATGGATGCAGTGGGGCGAGCTCTCTTAAGATAAAGATGAGAACCAATAATTTTTGTGTATCCCTTAACGAGGAATTTGCGGCTGTGAGATGAAATTGAGAAGGTGATGGAGTGAGAGTGATAGTGAGATCAACGTTATTGAGGAGAAGCAAATCCTGATTAAAGAAACTGTGGGATAGACATCCCATGAGTTGAAATGTATTGCTTTGTTTGGTGTATTCAAGACGTTGTTTAAGACCAAAATTGTTGTCAAAATCGTCAAACTTTCCAGCGGTGTCTTTGAACCATAGGGACATTTGCAAGCTGTTATTCATGACGTCAGAGGAGTAGTTGAGAGGAGTTTCAAGATAGGTTCTGTAAGGGTAAGCTTGCTGAGACAAGGCAATATTGACGTTATTGAGAGAGGCGTTAACCTGGCTAAAGAGAGCGTTGAGAGGATTGTTAATTGGTGTGAATTTTTCGTCGGCAGCAAGAACAGAATGGTCGTTGTGCAAAATTTGAAGAAAAACCTCTAGAACGACGTAAGATAGGTCAAGGCCTTGGAAGAGTAGTGAACAGTTATGGGAGAATTCTTAGAGGTGGCATTTTGCGGATTAATTTGAAGAATTTGTGTTTCCTCAATGTTGGTTTGAACGGGGAGTTCTCTAAAGAAGTCTAATTCAGAGTTCATGAAAACCGTGCCACTCATGATGAAAAGATGTCCTTACGTTGAACACGTCTGGTTCGAGACTCTTTCTTCTTGTCTTTGGATTTTCTTTTTATCTTCTTGGGTTTTCGTTTTATCTTATTCGTTTTTCGCTTTCGACCCTACCCTATCATAGAATCAATTTTAGTTTTGGCTTTGCGCTTTAAATTGGATCCTGCTTCTCTCAGATGGGTTTGGAAGGCTTGTTTAGGAGTTGCAGAGGTTGTGGCAATGTCGGCAAGAATGTTGTTACCCATTTTAGTGCTTCTTTTCCGACCACTTTGGCACCGCTCTCGATGAGGGAGAACAGTGTTCTAAATAATCCTCCAAGAGCACTGAATAGACCGCTGCCCTTTTGGAAATCAGAGCCACTGTAAAGTTTGAAATTGCGATCTCCGTGGCCGGCCTGATTGATATAGTAGCGAGGAAAAACGGAATCGTTGGAGTTCATGGTTTGGGTCTGAAAGATAGAACTAATGCAGAAGAAAATCCGTCGGCGAATGGAATAAGATTCCCAAAACCGTCTCTTAAATCGATGTAAATGACGTTTAAATCGTGGCGAAATAAAGGAACCCAGTTTTGGGGAAAGCAGGACTGCTCCATCGACAGACGTTTAGAGACCTCTGGTTCAACTACGATGACGGTACACTCTAGCACTTGGACGAACGAGCTTCCAACGAGCTGAGGGACAACAATATTGCAATAGATGAAGACTTCGAACGGAAAACCCATGTAGGGATCTATCAAATGTGTGGCCTTGGGGGAACGCACCACATCCGTATGTGGTAAATATCCCAGCATTCTGCAAACCATCGGCGATAGAACCATGGAAGTCACCACGCGCCTGGGTTCTGCTTCTTCGTCATTCGCTTTCTTCTTACACTTTTTGGGCGGTTGGTCGCTGAGCTGAATGTCTGCAGGAGTTGATTCTGCATCCGGCCCAATAGAAGGAGAGGAGGAAGAGGAAACCGGTGTTAATTTATGAGGGATAATGATTTCTTCGGGAAGGACGTTTGAGACGGATATTTGAGGCAATGTGGTTTCCATACCGGTTTTTTCTTTTTCGACGGCTACCTCCTCCTTTTCGATGGCGGCTCGGTACAGGTTCTCCCTGTCGTCTTTGGCAAAAAATAATTGTTGCACATTGATTTCTAGAGTTGAACAGATATGGAAGGTAACCCTTGCACTTCTGAAGCTGAAATGTTTTGGTGAACTGTGAAAGCGCCATAGGTATAAAATTTAGAGTATCGAGAAACGTTACGTTTAAGTATCTTATTCGATATATTCTGTTCCCATTCATGATCAGTTCGGGTTTCCATTTCAAAGTGCTCACCATATGTTTCAAAATAAATTGGCCATCGTAGGATCGTAAATTGTGGGCCAAAACGACTGCATCCCATGATTTAAGGGACACCGGGACTGAAATTTCTATTTTCTATATTTCTATACCTACAAACTTCAAATTCTGCATGCCTAAAGGGTTTTATATTAGAAAACACCACACCAAGTTTCAGTAATTTCTGATGATTAGTTTTGAAGGAATTAATTTTTTATTATTGTTTTAATTAAATTTTATCGCAGTATTAAAATTAATGCATGCGCATCACTAATTATTCTATTGCAATAACTCTGTTATTTTTTCATGCCCACTAACTATATAAACAACTGCAGTCTCTGTCTGGAAGAACAATACATTACTTTTAGGGAAATTATTTTTTTAATTATGCAGAACATTGAATTGAATTTTTTAAATATTTTTTTGCATTTAAAATTTTGTTACAGCCAAACCAAGCCTTAAATCCTATAGCCAGAGACTGAAGTTGTAGACCCATACATGAAGCACATGCTGAAAGAAATTCAGAGCCATAGCTCAAAAATTAATGCGTGTGGATCAGATAATGTATTAAAAAATGTAAAGTGGAGACAAATCAACTTTTCTAAAAACATGCACCAAAAATAAAGTGAACAGTACCTTACTACATTAGAATTGCCCTGAAGCATATGTGAGACCCTCCCTCTTTTGTCTGGCAAGCTCTCTCTGCATTTTTGTCTGTTTTTCTTTGAGGCGAGCTGTTTTCTTATGTTGTAATGAAGATCGCGTGCTCTCGTATATTCTGCGTTTGTCACGTCTCTTCACAATTTTCTTCTGCACACTTGTCACTGCACTGGTGGTTAGCTCACATTTTAGTTCCTGAGTTGCAGAACAGCCCATATTAAACTCTGCTACTGCAATTGCTGCTGCAATTTCTATTCTCCTGCGGGATACAAAAGTAATTTTGGGACATTTTCTCCAAATTAGTGCATGTAGTGACTCATTTTGATTTTGAGTAGCACCACGCACACACCTTGACAACAGTTCATCACTTGCTAGTCTTTGATAAACAGGTAATATTTTGCAAACTAACTGCTCTGTTAGTTTAACAGGCATCTTCTGATGGCTCATGGGTGTCTTTCCTTGTGCAATGCTTTTATTGTAAAAACACCAGGAGTCGACACCTTGGGGACACTTGCTATGTTGAGGCTTGGAATCCATTGAAACATAATGACTAAGGGTTGCATAAATGGCTTCTTTCATTTTAGGGACACTAGGTATGTTGTTCACTATGGCATGTCTATAATAATTAGTTAATTTGGTAATGGTGGCATTGGTAAGTGTCCCAGATCCTCGCCCACCAAGTTTTACTCCCTTTTTCTTCCATGTTTCTACAGTGTTTCGCAGCCCACTTCCCATTCTTTTAGCAACATGGTTTATGCACTCCTCTTTGTGCAGGACAACTGTGTTACCATATATGTTTTCATTTGATAAATGATTAAATGTTTTTGAATCACCATCTGATAGTACAGTTGTGTAGCGCATCTTACACTCTGACACTGAACGTTTCCATAGTATGTCTGCAGCAAAAACCTCCATTGATGTGGATGAGCCCTCATAATTTTTGTTGCATTCACCACTAGATGAATGTCCCTCAAACCAAATGCAAAACTCTGGTGAATCATGTCCCAATTCTGTGGCTGTAATGGCACACATTGCACAATATTTGGAAACTACTGTGTAGTCCAGCACCATTCCAGTTAGAATGTCCATCACAATTCCTACATTATAGTTGGATGTATATCCCCGCTTGTGCCATGAACCATCATAACTTACAGAAACATCAATTACATTGTTCTCATCTGCAGTTTCATCAGCACCATTTAACTTCATGTACGCTCTTCTCACTACCTCCCTGGACTGAAGGAGAGCTTTTTCTTTTAGTTTTTTACTGTAAAAAGCCACCTCCTTCATATGACTGGTAAATGTTTTGGAATCCATACCAGACATACCTAATGCACAACAAAATTTTTCTAAGCCACTGTGACCTACACCCAATCCCAAAAAAGCATCCACAATTTTCCTGTTCACTTCAAAGGGAGGTCTCTTAGACTTTTCATCCTCAACTCTAGGACTAGAATAACTCTGCCCTGGGCTGAAACCACACTCACTGCACTTTAGCACTAACTTTACTGCAAAGCCATATTTTTCTCTAAATTGCAGTGTAAGTGAGCATTTAGTACACTCCCCACACTTTACATTGCTCAGAAGTTGATTCAGAGAACTGCTGTGCACCAAAATATACTCACTGTTTGCCCCTGCATTACCACAAATATATTCACTATTTACACTGTCATCTCTCTGAAATCTTGAAAATTTCTCCTGCGTTTTACAAATACTTACAGTTTCAATTACAGTAGCCTGCTCACCTATGTCCATTTCCAAATGTGAAGATGAAGTACTAGCATGTTCTTCTGTGTCCAACTGTGTATTTGAGATGGAAATCTGGTCTACAGGTTTCTTATTCCATCTGGCTAAACCACGTTTTTTTGCAAGGTCTCTTTTTTTGTTATTTCTACTCACCGGCTTATGCCAACGTGAAGAAGTAGCATGCATTATGCTGTTTATATATTTCACAACACACTACACCTTAGAAAAATCAACTAACTTGCTTACACACTTATTTCATAAACAGAAGCACATGTAAACAAAAGCACATTTCTCTAAAGGATGACGCCATAATACATTGAACCAAACACAGGAGTTAAAACAAGAATGAATCAACAAGTATTCTCTAAGTTTATTGCAAAAAACACAGAATAATCACATAGATTAAGAGTTGTTTTGCATTTTCTTAGTTGCGAGAACACTCAAAATATGTTGACAATTTTTTGTATGGCATTTATGCTTTGATATTTTCTGAATAAAGACTTTGTATATAATACGTAGTAATAGTTCACCGAAGTGTCGCCAGATAGCAGCAAAAAGCTCTGCTGCAAGATTATAACACAATTTTAGAGGAAAAACCAGCCAAAAAACGATTAAAATTGGCAAAAAGAGTCCATCATGCTGGATAAGGAAGAAAGGGGGCGTTTAAATGGCCAGGCTCCGAGCATTTAAACCCTGCACTAGACCTTTAAAAATGGCAGAAATCAAAAACTCTTACACAATTCAATATAGGAAGGTTTGGGGAACATTTATACGTATAAATCTAAAAATCGTAAATTTTGAGATTTTTGGCCTATTTTTCAGTCCCAGTGTCCCTTAAACCTAACTTGCGTAGCATGCTCTAAAATTTGCTTCACCGTGTCCTTATCGTACACCCACTCCCTCACGCCACATTGAGTACAATAGACAGTGTTTTCATTTTCGTTAATACACATTGAACATGCGTGATACAAGACACACAAGTTGGGCTCATGCACCCACACTTCAGGATTTTCTGCATACTCGGCATCCTGTATACATTTAAAGTCGATAAACATGACTATGAATGGTTTCTTGGATAAGGAGGCCTTATACGGTTGAATGTAGCATAGATGATTCCCCTCTACGTGTTTCTTACAGTTCGTACAATATATCTCTCCGCACTGGTGCTGCGTTTTTCTGTTTCTTGTACTGTACAGTTTATCGCACTTTAAATATACTTTGTCAACATCATATATGGAGAACTGCTTAAAATAAACGGCTCCTTTCTTCAAATGGTTTTCGAAGCACTGCCGCCCATTAAACTGCCGGTTACAAACATCGTATGGCACGTAGGTTTCAATATTGGGATGGTAGTCAAGGTGACATTTAGTACATTGTTTATCGCACCTGTGCCTTTCCTGTTCGACCTTACATGGAACACTGCAGTATCTGCAGTACCAACGACATTTGAAAGCTTTGTGCAATTGAACAATGGCATTAAAATGACCTTCGTGGTACATGATATCAATACATTTATCGGTAAGCGTATTTGGTTTGTACAAAACATTTTTTCAGGTATGATCTCCGAACACTGTAATGCAATACCCGGGTAAGATGCCTTCGAAAGCTTTCACATCGTCCAAGGAACATATTTCATCTCCCTTCCCTTTAGAACGGCATAAAGCTTTCGCTATATCCAGTTGCATATACTTCCTCCTCTGAATACTGAGGTAAGCTTCATCGTGGTCTATCTTAGCTTTGCAAACGGCTAATGCTCTAGTCAAAAACATTCTGTCTGCGTTTCGTATTTCTATTATTCCTTTATTCGTTTTGCATTCATCACACATTCTAAAGCAGGAACCCCGGACTTACTTCGTCCACACACAGTTTATTTTAAGGGGCCCCCTCATTAAAAAGTCCCTGTTACATTGCATAACTCGGTCAATAGGGCGCAAAATGACATCCGGGTCTACCTGGTCAAATTTTCGAACGCTCATGTTAAATGGTCTATCGGGATGTTGCCCATCCGTTATGGATATTCTCAACCACCCTGGCGAATTTTGTAGCAGGTTCTCGTAAACAAATTGTAAAAATTGCCAAAACACGCCATGAACCCAGTCCCTTGGATTTACACCGTCAGGTATCGAGCGCACCACTATATCGGTTTCCGAGTATCCAGAATACATTTCTTTCATCGTTCTTTGCCTATGTTCTATAATATCAAATTGCGGTTCCTCTCTTACCTCATCATCTCCTATCTCACCCTCCTCTCTCCCCTCCTCCTCCTCGGGTTTGGATTCTCAATCACCCCGAACTTTCTAGATGCATTCTTCTCCTCCTCGAATTTGGGTACCACATCATCTGGAATAGGAATATCGTACTCATTCACGAAATATTTGGATAAGTCTTCCTCCTCCTCGGGTTTGGATTTCACGTCACCATCGAAATTTCCAGATGCGTTCTCTTCTTCCTCCTCGGGTTTGGGTAGCACATCTTCGGGTATAGGTACATCGTACTCATTCACGAAATATTTGGATAAGTCTTCCTGCTCCATCTGTCCTAACTTGAAATACCATGCGCGCTGTCTTTCGCTACACCCTTTTACACTCGAAGTTACGTAACCGAAACCCCCACGCGTGTTTGGGAACGTCAGAAAATGCAAAGGAAAACTATCCAATCAGCAGTTTATGCAATGGTTTATGTTTTCCTGAATAAGCAAGATCTTCTCTCGTTAATTCTGCAATGTCATCTCCCGTGTAGGAAGTTGTGTAAGCCGAAACACCCATGCGTGCCTAAATAGCATAAGGACTGCATAGTCACATGATCCAATCAGCAGAGGAATAAACATTCTACATATAGTTTGCAGCGGCTTAGGTTTTGGAAAATCAGCAGAATCGACTATCGTTAAATCCGCAGCGTCATCACCGTGCAGGAAGTTGTGTAAGCCGAAACACCCCACACGTGCCTGATAGCAGGGTAAAATTATCCAATCAGCAGGGGAATAAAGTTTTCTTTTATATAGTTTTGAAATGGTTTGTTTTACAGAATAAGCAAGTTCTGCTATCGTTAGATCTGCTACGACATCAGCTCACAGAAAGTTGAGTAAGCAAAATCACCTACACGTGCCGCGGAGTGTCCGAAATGTGAGGTGGGAAATTCTTGTGAGAGTGCTAATTAGGACAAAAAAGGAGCGTCATTCATGCAAAAGTGTAAATTGAAGGTCTTAGATGACAAATTCATGTAAATGTTTGAATTAGAAAATGCGAAATTCATTCATTAGACCTTTGAGTTGAAAAATTCATGTGACAGTAATTTATATAACTTTTCCCTCCAGTTAACCCTTCCAAGATATTCCTTGTTATTTGTCTGAAATTTCCAATCGTTCTCTTACGGATATAGCCGTTCAAAACAGACCAAAGTGCAACTGCACGCTCAGATATCCACGCACCTGCTGCAGGACACACTTTTGTAGACTTGCATTTTTTTCTGTGACCCGTAGGTGTTACTGCTTTAAATGGCACACACACAAGCAGTTTTCTTTTCTGTAGAGTAGCGGACGTGCAAGGTAAAAGCCAAGACAACAAACATTGCTGGAATGTATTCAAATACAATATAGGGAAATGTCTACTTTTCACACTCTCATCACTTACGCACCACGTACTTTAAACTTATTATTGGTCTAATTCATGTTAATGCAGCTAAATGTTATTATATATTTCCGCTGAATGCTCTTTTAAAAGGATGTAATGCACACATAAGCAATTTGCTTTCTCACAAATCTGCCTTTACCCCTCTCGACCAATCAAAGACATTCTTATTTTAACCAATCGAAACCTTACACGTCACTTCCTCCTATTGCCGGTAGTGAAATGTGAAGCATCGTGTTTTCTGTGAAATTGCTGAAAAAACTTCTAAATGCGCATGAAAAGCAGTTCTCACGGTAACAGGAAAAAAGACGTGGGTGTTTTGGTTACGTAACTTCCAGTATAAAAAAAAGGTGGGGAGGAAGTCAGCGCGCAATAAAGGAGCGCAACACATATTGTATCAAAAATATTCTTTATGATGAAGTTCTATTGTTAATCAGCTGTTTCTTGCACGCGTGCGCACCCGGTGCGTTTTCTCTAATTTTTTTGATATATTAAAAATTATTTGAAAGTTCTAAATTTTTTATTTTTTGAAATATTAGCTACTTTTGAAACTTTAGCTTTATTAACTTTTTGGCAATTTATGAAATTTTAGGCAGTTTTAAGAAGTTTAGGCATTTTTTGCAAAAATTGGGCATTTTTAGAGGGTTTGAGAAATTTTTGGAAATTTTGGAATGTTCAAAAATATTTTGAAATTTTAGAACTTTGTAAAGTATTTAGAATATTTTAATGTTTAGCAGCTATTTCCTAAAGTGTGCAGGCATTTGTGTAAGCCGAAACAGCTACACGTGTCGCGGAGTGTCAGAAATGTGAGGTGGGAAATTCTTGTGAGAGTGCTAATTAGGACAGCAATTAGCGTCATTCATGTAAATGTGTAAATGGAAAGAACCAGAAGCGAGACTCATGTGAAGGTTTAACTTACAAGCCTCAGGTAACAGATTGATGTTAATGCAGCTAAATGTTATTGTATATTTCCGCTGAATGGCATAAGCCGAACGTGGCGCTTGCAGTACGACAATTTTGATTGTGTGTGCATTTTTTCTGTAACACGGAAGTCTGACTCTTTTTGAAAGGATGGAATGCACACACAAGCAATTTGCTTTCTTCTACAACAACGGACGTTCCAGTTAAAGACCAAGTTCACAAGCATTGCATAAATTTATCCAATTTGAATATAGGTAAAAGCGTACTATTCATTCTCATATTACTTCCTCGTCACTTTCTGCTAATTTGCATTTTATTTCCCCCGTATTTCTTTGTTCCAGTTTTTTTTTCAACCAATCACAAACCCGTTTATTTCTACAAATGAAAAATCTCCCTTTATCCCTCTCGACCAATCAAAAACATTCTTATTTTAACCAATCATAGCCTTACACGTCACTTCCTGCCTCAGTTTCAATCATGTACTCACCTGAATTTCTTCCTTTGACCGCCCAACTTTTCAGTCTCCATGCCCTCTCCTAAAGTCAGGTAACCTTTATTCCAATGTATTCTTAGTAAAAATAAAAAAGATAACCCCTTTTCCCCAAAACCTACTCCACCAAGGGGTGCGCTGGGGGTGAGTGGCAGATGCAGAAAGTCAAGTGCGTCGGGTTGCGCGGAGTGGTTAAGGGATGCAGGAAGTCCAGGGTGCGCGTGGTGCGTCGGCGCATGCAACCAGTCCAGAGGGTGCACCATAACCTTCAAAGTCAAAT
>CM060948.1:224055049-224057549 GCA_030765055.1 Mantis religiosa
TTATAAAATTTTCCATACTGCGGGAGGGTGAATTGTATTATCTTAAAAATGTTGGTATGCATCTTTGGAAGATACGGTCTTAAATACCAAGTTCGATATCACTCCTACACTGCATTTACACACACAAACACACAGGGTGGGTCTTTTTCCTATACAAGTTACATTCACATTACATATTTCTCTCTACTATCGTTTATACATATGTATAAACCGCACCATTCGAGCACCATTCGAGCACCATTCTTAGAAAAGACTATTTTTCTGTCTATGAGTACTTTATTTTAACTGAGCCAAACCTGTAACGGGAACTTGTTACTTGGACTATTCATAGCTAATTCTGATTTCTTTCTTGTACCCTCCTGTACAAGGCATTCTCGCCAACATCAGCTCCAAAATTATGTTCGTACGTTCACTTTCATGATTATTTTGAGGTGTCAATCGAATTCTAAATAAGTCATGAGACATATGTGTTTCAAGGCGTGGTTCGGAATAAAGAAGTCAAATTCTATAATTGGTTATATTTATACGGATTCGAACTACAACTTAAAACGTTTTTGTTCTTGCAGCGGTATGCATCACATTCGTCGTTACAGCAAAAATCTATTTCTCTTTATAACAAGATTATTAACTTATCGTAATGTAACAAAACTGAAGAAATATCTGTCTCTTAAAGCTTATTATTGACTTCTCGTAACTAAACAAGACTGAAGAACATATCTGTCTCTTAAAGATTATTAAATTATCATAACTATCGTTACTTCTACTTAATTTTGTGATTGGCCGATCCAATGGCACGTCACCACATTACGTCATATTACGTCATATAATTATTATTCCGGCCTATCACACGATTACATACATTTTTACATATTTAAATTATTAAATATATTTACATAATCAGTTTTTATAAATTTATAAACCTTTCATACTTCAAACATAACCCAAAAATACTGTTATAAATGCCCCTCTTCAAAATATATGGAAAAATAACCAAATAAGTTAGTTAGTTACTAACACTCCCCACATGGCAGCCTTGGCCTTCGGGGTAACCTCACCCCACCAAGTGATGACCGGACCCATTTCTCAGGTGGAGGCACCCAGAGGGCGGTGTCCATTACCTCCGATGATAGGGTGATAGTGAAGATGGCGGTGAGGTGAGAGGACCTACAGTTTTTACCGTGGACTCCGAACCACGTTGGGCATAGGGGATACTTCACGTGTGCTAGACAGAGGTGAAGGCGTGGATAGGGCCGACTTAAAATCGCCAACCCCAGAGCCGGGAATCGAACTCGGGACCCTTAGAACGGGAGCCGCGAATGAAACCACCGCGCTACCCCGGCGCCCAAATAACCAAATAATGAAATTAACAATCTGTTTCCATATATTTCGAAGAACGCCCCAATTAACAATGAACTGTAACATAAATATAACATACATAAAATATAACAATAAACATACATTGAATGATAATATAATAATAAATGAACGTTTAACAACCACTTAGCATTATTATAACACATTTTTTAAAAAATATATATCTTTGATTTCATGTGTGGGTGTGCCCCGCCCCAAATTTGCATTAAAGCATTTTTATATTTAACAATTTTAAATTATTGACTGTGAACAATCCTGCTATAATATTATACAAATATTTTAACAACTATTTGTAAACGAACATATATAATTAAAATGAAATAATTGCATTTTAACCAATTTATATACAATTTATATGCAACAGGATTCTCTGTTTAGTTATTCATGTTGGGTGATCTGTCCACATAATTAATTTTTCTTGCTGTCCTGTATCAATACTCGTAACTTTTGAACAGTTAGTGTGATACATTTTTCAAAGTTGGCTAACCTGATCTTTGCAAGCATCCAGAAATTGGTAAATCCATCTTTTGTTTTTATGTACATCATAACGTAGTTTGAAGGTTAGGTTAGTTGTGTGTTCAAATCTTTTAGAAAACATTAACAACATTATTTTGTGTGGTGTATCATACATGTGACCACTATGACCTTCATTATGTATTTGTGTTTGTGTGAATATTTCGTGTACATATACATTACCCTATTGGTTGAACTTACAACATACCTATTCTGATAATCACCAGTATTATAACATTCATTGTTTGGTAAGTCAACATTTGTCTGTAAATTTCTTATTTCTTGTTTCACAATGTCCTGACCTAACCTAGTTTCTTGAATTATTTCTCTTAATTCCATAATTTCCTGTATATCTTCATTCTTATTCTGCTCTATTGTTTGCAATAACCTTTCCATATTCTCTTTACATTCTTTTCTTCCCTCTCTAATTTCTTGTGCTATCTCACCGTTCAATTCCTGCTTTAACTTTTGTGACAAACTAACATCTAAATTGTTCACACTTTGTGTCAATTTATCTCCTAATTCTTCTCTCAATTAATTTATATTTTGTTCAAGATCTTGTTTTAATTATGATTTTACATCTCCTATTTTAGCATTTACATCTCCTATTTTA
>CM060948.1:224062549-224125049 GCA_030765055.1 Mantis religiosa
ACCGCTACCATATACGCGGGGAACGCTAAATGAGAATGGCAATACACTTAGCAAAATACTTTTTTGTCCCGTACCGAGGGCAGAACCAGATTCTCAATGATACAAAACCGGGTAGTACTCTTCTTTAAATATTGCACACACAGGAATAGAGGCATCAGTTGGTGCTCTGCTCCTGTACGTGTCCATTTGTTTTTAAAATATATTTCAGCAGTGTTATAGTGGAGGTGCAGAGAAGTAGTGTTGAAGTACCTTAGCACCTCGACCTAAGTCTTTAATATTACTACCTATCTCATACTATAAGTCCAGTGGATTTAACACTGGAAGAATAACCATTCTTACAGGTCCCACACCAATGGGTGAGTTCGAATCTGGAAATATTCTGTGGTCGAGAATCAAGAGCTGCCACACTCCAGCCCATTGCGCCTCATAAAGGACAGTTTCTGCCAAGTGTTCAACACAGGTAAGCTCATTTATAATAGGTTAATAATTTAATGCAATTATAACTGTACTACGACAAAGCATTTTTGTCACTTTCTGTGTAAGGCATCTGTTTGAATGCAAATTTTACAAAAGTGATTCTTTTGCCTAGTGCAAAAGTACCTAATGTGTGTGTGTGCTTGTGTAACTAAAGGAGCGTCTTAAAACTAAGGAAAACAATAATAGTCTCTGTATACGTAAACGCTGCTAAGAGCATTATTCTATAATAGATTTGAAATGTGTAAGAATAATAAAGCTAGACCGGAAAAATGTTACGTACATTATTTATAATGACACTGTTACCCTTAACTCTTACGTCTGGAACTGCTGTATCCGAAATATTTGCTCTTTGTATCGTACATAAGTTTGTTGACACACTAGGACACAAGGTGTTTTAGAGTAACATATAATTACTGCCCTTCTGTCTATGTATTTTTCTTATATTAATTTCATTTTTGGGACTCTTGTTTTTTTATTTAGTTCTGACTCCTTCCTCACGTATCTTGTGAATGATATAAATACATATTATATTTAAATATATAGCTATTACTTTTGAAATACAATGCAGAAGAATTTAGTTATAATATTTTTACAAGGCATGTTGTTTTCCATGCACTTATGGATTCGAGTATCACACCAGAAAAAAAAGGAAAAAGATATTTAGTTATAGCAATTTAAACGAACACCATTTTTCTAGAGACATTTTCCCTTAATTTGGTACAAAATATACTTAACAGTCCGTTAGTTTTCACTGTGTAGATATTCTGGATATTTCACTTCACTGTGAGGTTGTTTATGCGGATTAATGAGTGTAATGTTTTACCTGTTGGATGCTTTAGTGTACGGACTATGCCACTTAAGTGTAACACTTCCTTTCTTTCCCTTTTTTTCTTTTCTGAAAAGGGGACTGATACACCTTTTTCTGTAAGGTCGGTGGTATACCTGGGATGTCATGTGAAGTAGATAGGGAGAGAAGCCTGTATTTTTGTTTGGCAGATCACCAAATACGTTTTCAATGGGCGGAATGTGTCTTGTCTACGATGGGTGATTATTGGCGGGGAAGGGGGCGGATAAATCTGTAAATCTCACATGTATCGCTCAAATGGATTTGAATGGTGAGTGGTAGGCACACCATAGAACTGTATATCTCGATCCTTTGAGGCTTTATGTTATCCACAAACTTTTCCATATTTGTTGATTGAAGCATTGCCCACAAGAATAGCGTCCATTTTCCCAAAGCTTGATATAGGTGTGCGTATGTGTATGTGTGTGTCTGTGTGTGTGAGAGAGAGAGGGAGAGAGAGAGAGGTCTTTTTACTTTTCTCTTTTAGATTTTTGTTTGGTGTGGCTCTTTAAATCGAAGGCTTTTTCGGCTTCCGTCTTCGTGTGATACCTCCTTTTGAAATATGAATGTGATTAATATAAAATTGAGGAACCTATAAATTGTCAATAAAGGAACTTTAATGAGACCTAATATATCCCAAAAGGAAAGTAATACCTACACATTAATAAACTAATTTCCAATACGATATTTAAGTAATAAGGTGGAAAGTAAAATATTTTAGTGATGTGCAACACATAGAGCGAGAAAAACTGTATGTAAGATATATCTCTTCTGTTTCAGCAACCAGCAGTGGACATTCTGGGGAAAGAAATTGAAATAGATATGATTAGATCATGCTTGGCTTGGTTACTGAAATTCAACTTCAGAAAGCTTACCTCAGTTGGCGCTGCAGTGTACCACAGCAGTCATCTCTAACTTCTTAGGTATAAAGGATCGTATTGTATTCTGGCGGCACATTGAACAATTTCTCTCCACATCAACAGATATCATTGGTGCATACTTGAAACGAGTGCAATCTGAGGGAGAAAACCTAACAGGAATTTAGAGAGGGTTTACTAGTTTCCTTATTACTGTTCAAGCCTAATGGGACGTTTACCTTATATGTTCATTATATTTCATGATACAATTATTCTTGAATAAAATTCTCTGAAGCAGGTTGTACAATGCTATGAGTTGTACAATTGAAATTTCCATAGTACTCACAAAACCAATCTGGACATTTCGCAATTGTTTTAATCCCATTAATATTGATTTGATCAAACCTTTTTCATTTATAAAGCTCACTGCTGTTCACAAAATTCATGCACAATTAATTAATATAGATCTTATGATATTACAGGATTAAGGACCTTAGCTTCTTTCACCTCTTCACTACAGCACAACTTGTATGAAGACTTAAGTAATCTTGAGAAGAAAATATGGTTTATTGAACTCTTGAACATAACATGTCAAAATTTCGAACAGTTTTACACTAATAGTATATTAATAACAAAACAAAAATGAGAGTATAAACATTCACGTTATTTTTACTAACCTGTCCTTATAATAAACTATTATAATAAAAATGAATCAAACTAATTTCTTTTCTGGTGTCCAATGATAAACAGCAATGTGATAAACAGCTTTGTTTTCTTTCTTTGGAAATTATTATTTTATCTTAAATAACTGTATGAATGTTATATAAATTGTGTATCTAAGCATACTTCTTAACATGAACAACACAAACAAAAGATATGTCTTGCAACTATAACAAATAATAATGCAGATCAAAGAGAACCAAACAAGCTTTTTGCTATTAACTGAAGGTTCATATTAATGAAAATTAAGCGTGAATGACAGAATAGTACTTCAAGAATGTTGAACGCTTACATCATATGCAATTTCAGTTGTTTTTTGAAACAACATTTTCTTTACAGGTACCACTTCCTTTCTGCTTCAAATATAATCTCTTAATCAGGACGCTGAAAATCACATTTAACTAATATTGTATTTCATCTATTTAAGTTACATAACAGAATACCAATGGATTTAATTCTTCAGGGTGGAATATTAGGGGCGTACAATAGTTAAAAAAATTGGAAAGCTTCATTTTATTGTTACCTCTTCAACAGTTCTGTTCGCGTTTGGTATTTCTTTCCTCGGCCTGTGCTTAACAGCATAGCAGAATCAGCTTCTCTTCCACAATTGACAACAAAAATGATCATTTCCATTGGTTGAATAACTTGTTGCTATTCACAGAATTTACCTGCACCTAAACTGGTTTGAAAAATGCCAAAATCCACTTGAAGGTGAAAAGTAAATAAAGGACTGGTACATTAACTTCAAGTATACATCCTTTAACTTTTTTTAATTTGCTTGAGCCAACACACTTTTATTTCAGGATGTCCTTACCTAGTGACAGCATTATTTTCAGTAATTGTTAGTGCCTATGGTGCTGCCACGTCTGCCTAAGCCGCCAAGACCACGGCCACGGCCTCTTCCTGTGCCTTGGCCTCTCATTGTATTTCCTCTACCTCGAACATTTCCTCTGTTCATATCAGAATTATAGTCTCGATTATTGCTCCTTTGCATTGACTGTTGGTAGTTGCGGAGCTGTTGGCCTCTTCCTCTGCCTTGGCCTCTCATTGTATTTCCTCTACCTCGAACATTTCCTCTATTCATATCAGAAGTATAGCCATGATAATTGCTCCTTTGCATTGACTGTTGGTAGTTGCGGAGCTGTTGGCCTCTTCCTCTGCCTTGGCCTCTCATTGTATTTCCTCTACCTCGAACATTTCCTCTATTCATATCAGAATTATATCCTCTATCATTTCTCCTTTGCA
This sequence comes from Mantis religiosa, assembly GCA_030765055.1. NCBI lineage: Eukaryota > Metazoa > Arthropoda > Insecta > Mantodea > Mantidae > Mantis > Mantis religiosa. The sequence continues at coordinate 224,066,693 of CM060948.1, forward strand.
TTGACTGTTGGTAGTTGCGGAGCTGTTGGTCTATTTCAAGCTTACTCTGCCTCATTGCTTCTACTTCTTTCAAATTTGCCAAATGATATTCCAGAAGAGCTTTTGCATGAGAAATGTTCTCCACTGTGCCCACCAAAATGAAAGGATATTTACCCTCTTCATGAGGAACTGTAGGCCGTGGTTCATTATGACCCTCAATTCTTAGTCGCACCACTCCACTTTTGTCCACTATTTCCTGTACGACTCGGCAATCTTTTCCAATCACTTTTCTCACCACGGTTCGTGGAATTTGAATTAATTCTTCACTGTACTCCAGCAAGCTCCGCGCTTTCTTCACTGACTCCATACTTACTCCGTATATTCGAAAGATGTTTGAATTTCCTCTGCGTTCTATGCTAATTATTCCCTCAACTTTACGAGCCTGCTGAATGTTGGCCCCATTAGCACCTATAGCCAAACACATCAGATGCTCCCGAACACTAAATTCGTCTGAATAAAATCCAATATTATGTAATTCTGTCGCTTCTACATGTCTCGCTGCTTGCTCAGAGAGCTGTAAGTGTAATAATCTCAGACTAAGATTTCTCATATGCACCTCCTGCAACAGTGATGGACGTTTATTTGAATTATCACTTCTAGGAAACATATTTAGTACACCCTTTTCAGAAATATAGCGACAAAATGCGACACCAATTACTTCCTGAAATTTGTCATGGACGTTGTTGTAGACGACACTGTTCTGATATAGTGATATCAGGAGGCAGTGGAGAATGTAGATAGTAAAAAATTAACAATTGAAGAAAAGATTAAGAAATATCTCGTAAACACTTTAATATTAAATCTGTAAAAATTATTATCTATGGGAGGATTTTGGCTTTTAGGTCTTAATCTTTCACTGGGCACAATTTTAGTGTATGTACTTTTCCAACCCAAATACTAAACTACATGAATGTCACCTCTTATCTTTATTAATGTCTTTCACCACAGAACATATACTTATTAGAAGTGAACCTCCAATGTTAATCGTTGGCAACACGAGGTGATCGCAGTGCCCCTATTTTCGAGTGGCGAACTAAATTATAAAAAATCGCGCATCCAAAAATGTTACGTTCCCGGAATACAATAGCTGTGTTTTTCAGACTTGTCAGCTGGTGATATGTTCCAATACCGCATTGCTACAGATGCACAAAGATAATTACGTGAGCTTTGAGCGTTGTGACTGCAGTTTCGAATTTGTTGCATTTTCTAAAAGCTCACATAATTATCTTATATAATCTGTAGCAATAGAGTATTGGGACATAAACAGCTGAATCTTGCAGTGAATTTTCTGCATGGCACCTGCATTATTTTCTACTTCAATTAACCTAAAATGTTGTATGAACTTTCAAGGAATTAACAATAGGATATAGTATTTGACAGGAAAATTTGAATAATAACATTGTTTTGACAGTTACTGCTTCCTCTTATTATTCTGGCTCATTAATATAACAAATTAATCTGACATTTACTTAAATAACATGAGTAATTCAACTAAATCAATTACAAGGAATCTATAGAACAATCCTAACTATAACTCAAAACACTTAAGTGATGCAGCATGGCTAATTCATGTAATGACAAAGAAACTTTAACAACACATTCTGTATAATATTATACACATTTGTAAATCATATGAATAACTCAGTAAACTTTTCCATTTAAAACAAAGACACTTTAACATAAAACTGCAGCTGTTGCGCAAAGTGATATAAATGACAGAAATGATAAACTTGAATATTTTACAAATAAGCTCTAACGTAATGTTCTGTAATAACACTGTAGGGATTGCTGAAGGGTTTAAAGTGATGAATAAATGAGTAATTCGTTGTATTACATGGAAAGTTTAGAATAACATTATAATATCTTAGCTATGTATTATACATAACACATGTTTCAATCTTAATGAGATTAGTTGCCCCATACATTACCTGGCATTTACCTTTGAGAAAGAACCTCAAACATGTAATGAAATACACAACTAAAAGTAAAAAACAAATCAATGGTATTACACTATACCACTCTCATTAAGCAGTTTGAGAGGAATGAGTGATTTTATGGAAACGATTAATAATACTAACTACTAGTCATCCAGAAACTGTAAACATTATACATTAAAAATAAAAGTTAAATGCAGCATTTCAAGAAATAACTTTTATTAGGCAATTTACTACTTCTATAACTGTCTAAATAAATTTAAAAATGCTGAAAATCTGGAAAACAATATCAAAACAACTAACACTTAATTGGTCAACAAAAACAAATACCAGAACGGACTGAAATTATACTGATCTTAATATTTTCATCTTTTTTCATGGCCTGTGGTAGAAGACTTTTTTCAAAAATGCTAATTTTGTTATCTTTAATGTATTCATAAATTAAAAATGGGACACGTGTCTTTATTATATCATAGACATACACAGTTGTGTGCTATTCCTCTTTAATAATAGTTGCTTTTTCAGAAGGGTTTGCATTCTGCTAGGGATACATAGGGAACCTTCCATGACATTTAGGCCACTTTTCAGAGGCATTTTGGGTGTTGATTCAGCTATTTCATAAAAATAACCAACAGATTTCAAATTATTTTCAGGATATTTCAGTGCTTCTAAAAGTATTTCTAACACTTATAGGACTACTTCGAGCTACGATACAGGTATCTTGCGTATTGTGAAGGCATGTTGGACATTGGGACCGGTATTCTAGCTACTTTATGGAATACTCAGAACATCGGAGCAGGTATTTGCTCACCTTTTAACGATTTTTAAAGTTTTAATATGGACATTTTTCAGACTGTTAATGGTGTTTTGGATTTTTTAGAGTATTTCATTAAAATGTTTGATTAATTTCTGTTTTACTTTAGTTGTTTTATGGCTTACTTCACATATTTATTCCTTTAGTAGGGTATTTTCATGCATATTTTAGTATCGCTTAATGCCTCTGACAGGCTTTCAAAATCTTTCATAACGCTTTCCGAATTCTTTTCGAAATTCATTCACGGAACCTCAAACAACGAAGGCCGCGCCGTGACTTAGTGGTTAGACCACTTGGCTCTCACCAAGACGGCCCGGGTTCGATACCAGGCGACCGCAAAGTGAGATTTGTTGTGGACAACACGGCGCTGGGGCGGTTTTTCTCCGGAATCTCCGGTTTCCCCAGCCATCTCATTCCACCGGTGCTCCATCTTCATCTCATGTATCATCAGTGTAATCGCCTGCGGTGCCGTATGTAGTAAAAGCGGGCGTTAAACACTACACATTTCAAACAATGAAACGATTATGCATCTTGAACTGTGGAATTTTAAATGAACCGATTTTTAATATATTCAATTCATTTCATTCTGTATCCAAGTTTCAACTTAATCATATGACGTCTACCTTGAACTGACTTGCCATGTGCGTATCTTGAAGATGCTTGAAATGGTTTTATTACTTATATTACACTTAACATGTATATAATGCTCATAATCTCAGTGGTTAGGTATGTTTTGGTTTAACATAATCAACTACATTGAAAAAACACATGATACACCTCCACAATTAACGTATACATAATTGCTACTTGCCTTAAAAGTTGTGTTTAGAATGTTTCTGAAGTACTCTCTAACTGTTCCCCTTGGTCACGAACATAAGATCTCTTAGTATGTGTTATATCAAAATAATATTAAACAACATATATATTTTATACTGATTATTTTGCAGCAAAAGGAAATACATAACTATTACAGAAAAAAACATTATAGTAGATAGGGCATATATATATAAAATAAGAAGTGTTTGATGGACTAGAAATGTAGATGAACGGAGAAACAGAAACATGAGGTCCTTCAAGGTTGAGAGCACAGGTCGGTCGGCTTTCTTCGTACCAAGGTTCACCCCTAGGAACAATACCTGCGAATCATGTGGAGGGTCGGTCTGTCGCTCTGTATTCTCTTTCATGGCAATACGTGCGTGATCGATACAATGGCCTTGTAGATTAACTGAATTCCTAAACTTTCGCAGCGTACGTGCTTCGGAATTAAGTAAGTGGACGCTGTGGGGCGCACATACAAAATTCGTACCATAGTTCACACTCCAAATTGAAACCAACCAATTACAGTGTAGAACTTACACACTTAATTTACACAAAATTCAAAGTGTAACTATAGAGGGGGAAATCTAAGGGATAGTGGATTCGTGAGTTTGATAACAGAAACACTTATTCTCTTTCGGTCGGGGCGTAATGAAGTCACGTTATATATACAAGTGCGGTAAGAATACACAGAATACACAACACGTGTAAACAACTCTATTGTTACCGCCATACACATCACACGAGACTGCAAACAGCGACTTTTCAGGTAGCGAGTGAGGTATCTGATTACAAATGTGAATAAATCGATATTGGAACAGTCGAGGTGTTTTCTTCGCTAATCACACCACACCTAGTCAGGACGTATCCCAGACCCTGGAACAAAGCAGAGAGTCCATGCAGAGCGAGCTCCGAGGAAAACCCCGACCTTTCCTGTAAACCTCCTCCATCCGTAACCCTGACCCGACACCTTTCCTACTTTATGAGGTGTTGAGTGCTGGGAGGACTCAACCAGGTTCCTAACGCAAGGAGTGCCTCATAATTTGGCACCCAACGTGGTTATCTAAGTCTTGACCGTACCAGCAACCATTTGGCGACCAACCTGGATCACGAAGTCCTGAATACGGCGTCATAGTTTTTGGCGACTAACGTGTATTTCTTCGAAGCCCTGAGCAATGTGTATGACCGCTGAAATGTGAGACAACGTCATAAGGTGGCAACTGTGTGCTTGTTTCGGAGTTCTGACCGACGTGGCAGGGAAACTACAGCATCCACGGAGAACAACAAACGCAACGGAGTTCGAGTTCTGTAACACCGGCGGAAGTTGACGACGGAGACGACACAGCGGCTATCACCAGCAGAACAACCCCAGGAAACATCAACCTATATCCCTCTCCAGTGAAAGCGTCAAATCAGTGTTATTCCCCTACCGAGGATTACCCTAACAACGGACATGGACATCAACGAGTAAGTGCAACCAATTTCAATTGTATACTTAACAGTCTTATAATCTCGTGTCAAACCATTTATACATACATACGCTGATGCTGCCAGTAATAGGGAAGAGAATAGTGTAACAAAACAAGCTGTTTTCCTTTCTTCAAGAAACTAGTCAGTAATCGCTGTAAGTGAATGATACTTAGGAATAGAAAAGTAATAGGGAAACTTAACGAAATGGCTGATGACAGGTGTATGATAATGAACAGTTGATTTCGGGCTACGGAAACTAATGTAAAAATAGTCCCAGAGATAGAAGTTAGAAGGGCAGAGCAATCTCCTCCCCTTGCTGACCCAGGACTAAGCAGTATGGATAGCTTAATGCATCAGTTGATAGAAAAAATGAATATCTCAGACAGTAAAATCACAGCACAGGGTAATGAGTTTGCTGCTAGAGTTGATACGTTAGACTGCAAAATCACAGCTAGAGTTAGCACATTAGATAGTAAAATTACAACGCAAAATACTGAAATGGAGTTAAGGTTAAGTCAACAACTTAGGGAGCAAGAAGCAAAATTTTCGGAGAAACAATGTGAGCTGAGCTCTAAGTTCGAGAAGAGACTAAATAGAGTAGTGGGTGAGGTTAATTGCGTCAGAGATACACTACAAGTAGAAATAGGTGTCATTAAGAGTGAAATGGGGTCCACGCAGGAAGAAATAAACCAGATATTATCTGAGTGTAGAAACGAAGTTGGCAGCATCAGAGAGACAGTGGATGTAGCTCTAAGAAATAATTTAGAACAAGTAAAGTCCGAGGCGAGAACCACATGTGTCACTATGGAAGAGACACATAAAGCATTGGAAATAGTAATTAATATAGAACTAGAGGGATTGAAAACTGTAATGAGTTAAAACCAAGGCTTAAACCTTAGCTAAATTAATAAAGTAAGGAAGAAATGGCACACGCCGTTGCCGCCCAGTACGACAAATTGCAAGAAAACGCAAAGGAAGTTGCCGGAACTGAGATACGAGCAGCGATTTTTTTTTTTGTAATTTTACATCCTCCAACGTTAAGTCATATCGGATGGGAGCAGCGATGAGGCACGAAGCCAGTAATATGCAGTGCCATGCCTCAACGGTGCAGTGGTATAAGTGTCGAGGGAAGAGTATGCGATCATGTCAGCGTTCCATGGTTATCTCCTAAAAGTAGTTACCTACTTCAAGGTACCGAGACACGCCCACCTCCCTCTATGCCCATGAATTGCCGTAATGAATTTCCTCTACCGACCTTTGACAGCGCTCGTGACATTGCGAAGCGGTTTATTAATGATACTGAGTCCTATTTGGCGTTGAGAGGGATACCCGACAATTATAAAATGGTCATAATTCAGAGGAGGTTAACTGGGTCTACTTTAAGCTGGTTTCGTCTAACAGTCGGCAAATTGGCGCAGTACGAACACTCTAGAACTGAATTCCTACAGAAATATTGGAATGCGGTCGCTCAGTACAACGTTCGCAGTCAGATTAATAACGGGAGATATCAGCGTGCTAACAACGAATCCATGACTGACTACTTCTTAAGATTGAGTCAGTTGAGCAAATTACTTGATCCTCAGCTTTCTCAACATGATTTTACTAGCGCCATGTTTAGACATTACCCAAATATGATTTGTCACCATTTAGTTGTTGCAAGGCCCCTAATCATCAGCAAGGCTATTGCAGAGTCATGAACCGCAGATAGAAGAGCCGGTCACGTGGCACATAACAAATACCCGTCCCACTAGACAAAATAATGGCGGAATGAGGGCAGAAGGACCTCAAAACAGGCATATTGACGCAAACTGGTCCAATAGACAGTGATCCTCTAGGCCATACGACCGACGAGAGAGGAATGAGAGGACGAATTACACCCATAATCGCCCCCATATGACTAACCCATTCCGTACATGTCATTCAACAGGCGAGAAAGAACGAACCATGGCAATCCACAAAGAAATTTCCACAATGAATATACTAAGCCAGCCCATCGGCCCAGAAGTCCATTGAATCCAACAAATACAAACACTGATATGACACTTGAGAGAGAGGTGATACGCCCACCAAAACCCCCATCCAACAGTTTGTTGTTTTGTAATTTACGTCCTCCAACGTTAAGTCATATCGAATGATGAATAAAATGGGTGAAATGATGCTCAAATGAGCCCGGGGTCAATAGAGCTTAGAGTTACCCGACATTCTTCTTTCAGGAGAAGGGAAAACCCCGGAAAAACCTTATACAGATAACTCACCGTGACCGAGATTCGAACTCGGGAGCTCTTGAGCGTGCGGCAGACATGCTACCACCACGATACCGAGGCGGGCCCCATCCAACAGTGTCAACTACAATACGAACTATGTAAATTCTCAGGCGCAAGCGACTCAGATTCGAACCCTGACACTGCCGGATAACTAGACACGAGACGTATGGAGTCTGCGCATCCTTCCCGGTTAGAAGCCACCCAGAGCCCTCAGTCTATAGGGGTCACTAATGATAATGATATAGTAACACAAAAAGACGTAAATTTGAACATTTGTGTGAGGGAGAAAACACAAAATTCTAATTGTACTCTAACAGAACTATCGGTTGCGCAGAATTTATAGTAAACCAAGAAATAATGGAAGCTCCAAGAATAGCTGCTGAAATTGCACGCAGGGTGTCCCAAGTTATTTTAGACACCGGATCTTCAGTCACGCTCTGCAGCGAGAATTTGTACAATCAACTAATTAATTTGGACATAAAATTGCAGTCCCTCCCAGTCAAAAATGCAATGTGCATGGGTGCTATCGGCAAAACAAAACAAAGGATTTTGCAGCATATTTTAATAAATGCAAATATAAATGGATATGGCGTAGATTTTATATGTTTAGTCGTAAAAGACCTAGCTACGGATATCATTATCGGAAGTGACCTATTAAACGCACTATACTCTGTGATTGATTACGAGCACTCGCAGGCCACATTCACCATGGCAGGCGTAACAACTCAAATACCATTTACCTCTCAGTCACAGGAAAACATGTTTTTATCTGAAGAGGAAGAAATTCAAAACGAAGAATTTTTCCTTGAACTAGTAAACATGGAAAATGATGCCGAGATAATTAGGTTAATGGCACAGAATTTACAAGACGTGGTTGAGTACAATGACGTAGTTTTAGAGGCAGCAGGTGTCAAAATTGAAACAACAGAGACAACAGTGAATGTAGAAAGTAAACAAATGGAGAACAGGAAGAGAGAACCCTTCTCCGAGCAGGTGAAAACTCGCATCAGAGGGTTAACTGAGTTGAGTGAAATACAAAAGGAACGCCTATACCAGCTAATATTGACACACAGAGAAATTTTTACTAACCGTATAGGCTTATGCAACGCATACCAGTATTCATTTGAAATAGCAGAAATGCCAATAACCCGTCACAAGTGCACAATGATCCCTTTGGCCGTGAAAGACGCGGTGTCTAGTAAAATTGACGAAATATTGGAACAGGGAACTATAGAGTTATCAGACACTCCATGTGTGCAACCTTTGTGTATCCTAAAACGAGATGGGGCAGTGAGCTTGACAATTGATTCGCGAAACTAGAACCTGTATGTAACTTCCGACAAAATGCGCACAGAAAATATCGAAGAAATTCTGGCTGGTATTGGAAGGTAGCGAGATTCACGTCACTTGATTTAACTAATTCTTACTTACAAATCGAAATTGATCCAAGACTCAGGAAATATTTAGGATTCATCAACTAGAGAAGAGGTTATCAATTTTGTAGTTGTGCATTTGGACTGAGCGTATCTGGAGGTGGTTTCTTAAGAGCCATGCACACCATATTTGTTACACAATCAGAAGGATACATATCTCAATATATGGATGATATATTGGTTCATGACATGAGCGCCGACGAACACCTTGCCCATTTGGAACTCGTGTTTAAAAAATTAAAACAATTGTGGTATTTCAAAATTGGGAAAAATGTAAATTTTTTGAAACATCAGTGAAATTTTTAGGCTATGTAGTTTCAGAAGAAAATGTATCACCAGACATGGAAAGAATAGAAGCAGTACTAAAGATACAGCGTCCAAAAAACGACAAACAAGTAAAAAGGTTTCCAGATATTTTAGGCTATCCAAGTAGATTCCTTATAAATTACGCCAAGGAGACAGCACCGCTTAGAGTTTTGTTAGTTACGAATACAAAATGGCAATGATCTGACGTGGAAGAGACAGCCTTCCATCGGTTAAGAGATTTATTCAGCAACTCCATTCTCCTCACACGCCCGCGAATGAACTTAATACTCCTTATACACATCGATACTTCAATGGTAGCGTACGGCTGCATACTAACGCAGGTATTCCAAGATGGCGAAATGTGCATAATTACCACGGCATCCATATCATTAAGCCAAACGAAACGCATTGCCTGCGTGACCGAACAGGAAATTAGTGATATATTCTTTGCAATACAGAAATGCAAACTTTACATGTACAACAAACAAATCATAGTGTACACGGACCATATAAGCTTCTCTTTTATAAAGAACTGCAAAATTACCAGTAGTAAGCTATCGCGTTACATCCATGAAATTATGTCCTACAACGAAAACATCAGGCATATCCCAGGGAGCTTTAACGTTTTCAGTGACCTAATATCCAGGATTAAAGTAGGAGAGAACCTTCCGGAAACAATATTAAGCTCTCAAAGAGGTGAAAATATTTAAGCTAGACCTACATTTAAATAACCGTGTCGCAAAAGAAATGTAATTGGTGCAGGAAAATCAACAGGAAGACAGCAAATTAGCTGCAATATGGGAGAATGTGCCACCTATCTGTCCTGAGAACAAAACGAAGTTTGGAAAAATGGATGGCGTAATTCACAAGATAGCAGGTAAGCATGCCCCAGCATGGAAAGCATATGTACCAGCGGCTCTGGAAGCACTAATTATAGAAGCCTACCATGTTGCACTGATTCACGCAGGTGTGTCCCGCCAAATTGGAACTCTTTGCTCGCCAATAATTTTGCTTCCCATAGCACTATAAAAACAATTGAAAGACGAGGGCTAATAATAATAATAATAATAATAATAATAATAATAATAATAATAATAATAATAATAATAATAATAATAATAATAATAATAATAATAATAATAATAATAATAATAATAATAATAATAATAATAATAATAATAATAATAATAATAATAATAATAATAATAATAATAATAATAATAATAATAATAATAATAATAATAATAATAATAATAATAATAATAATAATAATAATAATAATAATAATAATAATAATAATAATAATAATAATAATAATAATAATAATAATAATAATAATAATAATAATAATAATAATAATAATAATAATAATAATGATAATAATAGTATTAAAATGTTGGATCATGCTATTTGACCTTGAAGTTCATGCCATTTGTCCTTGAAACACCTTTTAGGTCATGCAATTTGACATCGAAAAATTTGACCTTGTAAGTCCATGCCAAACCGGAAGTCGGGTTCATGCCAATCCGGAAGTCAGAAAAAAGCGGGAAATGCAAAAACACCTGGATCATACAATTTCATGCCAAACCGGAAGTCGGGTTCATGCCAAACCGGAAGTCAGAAAAAAGCGGGAAAATCCAAAACACCTGGATCATACAATTTGGCGTTAAAGGTCATGCCATTTGACCTTGAAGGTCATGGTGCGCCCTCTGGACTGGTTGCATGCCCCGACGCACCACGCGCACCCTGGACTTCCTGCATCCCTTAACCACCCCGCGCAACCCGACGCACTTGACTCTCTGCATCTGCCACTCACCCCCGGAGCACACCTTGGTGGAGTAGGTTTTGGGGAAAAGGGGTTATCTTTATTATTTTTATTAAGAATACATTGAAATAAAGGTTACGTGACTTTAGGAGAGGGAAAGGAGACTGACTGTTGGGCGGTCAAAGCAAGAAATTCAGGTGAGTACATGATTGAAACTGAGGCAGGAAGTGGCGTGTAAGGTTTTGATTGGTCAAAATAAGAATGTCTTTGATTGGCCTATGCAGAGCCGGAGGTCGACCAGCTTGACAATAGATCAGTGGCGTATTGGGTCGATGGTTCTGGCTTTGCTTAGGTCAGCTCATTCGTTTTTGGTATATTTTCTTTCTTTTTTTATTCAGAATATACATATACAGCATGCACTTTTATTTTAATGATAAATACGAAATCTACTACTACTACTTACAGGAAAGGACGCTGAAGATATTACACTTTATACTTCTTTTGCTACAAAATACTTCATATAGTTAAAATTGTTTTTGAATGTTCTCTGAATGCTGATTGAATACAGGAAATATATCCACTGATTATGAGGCACCACTTTTCACACACACTGCTTTTTGACTTACTTTGAGCACAAGAAGAAAGCATTTTGCAAGTGATTATGCGTTGGTTAAGCCGACGACGAAACGTTTCAGTCCACTTCGAAGTTTGTCCTCGCCCTTGTAGATGATGCGGAAAGGGGTAGAATTTAGGTTTTCGATGAGTTCAGGGGTGGCTATGCCGAATCTGGATGGTAGGAATACTTCTGAGTTGTCGTCTAGTTTAACAACAGTTTCGGTTCCGTGAATAGTATCGATGGATCTGACGCCTACCACTAGGTACGGCACGTTTTGTTGTAGGGAGGAGACGCTGAGGATGTCGCAGCTGTTGGATAGATCCTGAAGCAGGCGTAGGGCGTCCATAATTACTTTTTGCAGAAAATGCAGTTTTTAACGAACGGTGGAGGTCCGTCGATATGGTTTGTATGGGGAAGGTAGGTTCCAATGCTGCTCGCACCTTCTGAATGGTGCACCCACTCGCTGTATGTCTATGGGAAGTTGCTGCCAAACGACGTCAACGTCGGTTGGAGGGTAACGTTTGCGTTTTGTAGGAACACTCGTTGTTCTGTGGGTAGGAGCACTCGAAGTTGTCTGCTGTTGTCGATGAACTTTAAGAAGACGGAGAAGCACCCGCAAGGCATAAGCTGTTTCTACGGGCGTTGAATCTGAAGGTTGAGATCAGCGAGGTCTTCGTAGAATCCCTGGTAGCAGCGCTGACACAGGTGGGTGAGACGACCACGGAGTTGGCAGCTGCACGTCGAGTGAAAACAGAAGGAGCAGTGTTATACCGCACATTGTTCTAACGACATGCCACGACGAGCCACAGACTGAGTGTTGAGCGGAGCATCTATATGTAGGGAAGTAGGGGGAGGGATGGAAAAGCGCGTAAGAAGTGGTGGGTGGAGGGGAAGTTCACAGCAGGAGATCTTTCTCGTCTTATTTTAAAAATATAATTTTAAAATTGGTGATACATGGATTTTGGTTATTTTCTTCTTCAGTGATGCATTTGAAATGAATGTGAGAGAAGTTGAGGTGAGGTTGAGAAGAGGGTAGGCACACAGGAGTAAGAAAGGAGGAAAGGAAAGAATGGGTTGGTCGGCGAAGGATAAATGATGTTTTGGATCAGTGTCGAGCTCCAGTGATATTTTTAAAGTGACGAACTGAATTTGATGATGGCGGCATTTGAGATGTTGAGTTAGACGGTGACGATCTTGCAGGCTCCAAATCGATCGATGTTGGTGGAGATTAAATGACGGCAACGAGGTTCCCAAGGTCATCTAATTGTTCGAAGATGGAGAACTTAATGCAGGCCATTAGTTTATGCCCTAAAAGAAAGAAAGCAGACGAATAAGGGTAAAACGAATGGTGGGGAAAAAAACAAGATGAAAATACTGATGAAGTTACCGATATCGAAGAAACCCGTGGTGCAAGTCATGGCAAGGGAGGGATTTCGCTGGAGTTGAGGATATGCTTTTTGTATTTGTTGGTGTTTGGAATGTGCTGTATGGCTTTGTAGGTAATAAGGAAAGGACCTGCGTTGAGTTGGGCTATGCAATCTTCATCAAGGCCGCTGTAGGCAGAAGGTAGGAAAACCTCCCTGCCGTCCTTAAGCTTGAGTACAGTTGTCCAACCAAACTGAGTGATTATAGCCCGGGCGCCGACGACGGTGTAAGGAATGTTTTGATGAAGGTCCTTAACGCCGATAATGTGAGGAGTCTGTCCTCTGTTGGAGATACCCCGTAGCACACTGCGCAGCATCTTTACTCTACCACGGCAGGAAACGAAGTGTGGGGAGGGTAAAGTGCAGAAGAGGGGGTAGGACAAATCAAAGCAAGAAGGTGTCTTGTTGATTGTTGTTTAAGCTTGTCCATTCCTGTTTGAGCGCGTTGATTCTTGTCCATTCCTGTTCGTTAATGGAAATTCCAGCAGGTTTGAAGAAGATGGCGGGCTTTCCAAATAGACGCTTGAAAAGAAGGGAAACGGAATCAGAGATGATATGCTTCGAAGATGGTAGCTTAGAGTTGAAATGGGCTTCAATTTTTGGACCAAGTTGTTGGACGAAACGAATCCACTGCTCGGGAGAGAAGGTTACAGATGCGGGTTTGATGCACCTAGAGATGGTAGAAGGAGATGCACTTAGAACAAGACTCGTTGAGGTAGTGCACAGGAGCCCTGCAATGAAAAAAATTTAATAGGAAAATGGAAAACATGAGTAAGAGAGAGAGAGAGAGCAAAACCGGGGAGTACTTACATGGTTGAAGGCTGGACGACGAATAAGCGAAAAGCGCACGGACGTGTATTTAAGATGAGAGGGTTCTACATATTTGAGCAGAGGAGGAGGAGGAGGAGGAACACCGTATACGATGTGTTTTAGAAATGAGTTTATCGTTGAAATGATAATCGGAAATTTTGAATTGAGAAAAGAAGAAGAAAGGATAAACATGGCAGCATCGGTAGGCAAGGAATGCTGTTACGTATTGGCCGCAGGTGGAGGAACGGTTTCCTTGCAAACGCCGCGTATTGTACTCCCAATTAGGACCGCAATACCCATTGAGAAGACGAAGGATGGAGGGAAGAAGAGGAGGTAAAGCGTAACTGTCGAAATATTCGCCATTACCATTTTTGGAAACGAAGATCCAGACCCAATGTTGTCCTGGTTTAGAACTTGGATCGGTGTTGATCACCAAAGCGATGGGAGGTGGTGGCAGAAGCAATTGGTTAGGAATTTTGATCGCAAGCAAAAACGCCTATGAAAGCTTTGAATTTGAGCAAGCAGGAGTGAATTTGATGGGTATTCATGTCACGAGAATGGAACGGTTGAAATTGACTTCAACGGATCTGTAAATTTCGGGGATGACGTGAAGGCAGACGGGTTCAGCTAAAGGATGAAGAAATTCGAGATTTATACCGATATTACCGTGATGTAGACCGCAAATATAATGTCGATCTGCGGACATGTCAGCCGTGAGATCAAATGAGAAAATGGTGCATCCGTTAGGATATTCGGATCTAGATATATTGATGCCCTTGTTATTGAAAACTTTAGCGAGAGCAATAACGAGAGTTTGATAACCTTGGAGAAAGAAAATTTTATCAAAGTTGAGAACGACGGCGGGGGAGGGGACGGGACTGTTGTTGACAGCGAGTTGCAAAGAGGAGAGGTTAAAATGTTGAAAGTTGAAAGGATTCTTCGTGATATCCCCAGAGTGAGCCTTATCTATCGTCATGGCCAAGGTGATGCGCCTGGGTACCTTTCCAATGAGAACGTTGGGAAACGATACCGAGGTACTTCCCGAAGATAAGCTGAGAGCCTGATAATCCACGTCCTTGAAGGGCATGATGACGTTTGCTTTAGCGAGCGCCCCGTGATGTACCGTCTTTATGGATGCAGTGGGGCGAGCTCTCTTAAGATAAAGATGAGAACCAATAATTTTTGTGTATCCCTTAAACGAGGAATTTGCGGCTGTGAGATGAAATTGAGAAGGTGATGGAGTGAGAGTGATAGTGAGATCAACGTTATTGAGGAGAAGCAAATCCTGATTAAAGAAACTGTGGGATAGGCATCCCATGAGTTGACACCTATTGCATGTTTGGTGTATTCAAGACGTTGTTTAAGACCAAAATTGTTGTCAAAATCGTCAAACTTTCCAGCGGTGTCTTTGAACCATAGGGACATTTGCAAGCGGTTATTCATGACGTCAGAGGAGTAGTTGAGAAGAGTTTCAAGATAGGTTCTGTAAGGGTAAGCTTGCTGAGACAAGGCAATATTGACGTTATTGAGAGAGGCGTTAACCTGGCTAAAGAGAGCGTTGAGAGGATTGTTAATTAGTGTGACTTTTTCGTCGGCAGCAAGAACAGAATGGTCGTCGTGCAAAATTTGAAGAAAAACCTCTAGAACGACGTAAGATAGGTCAAGATAGTCTTCGGCATTGGAAGAGTAGTGAACAGTTATGGGAGAATTCTTAGAGGTGCCATTTTGCGGATTAATTTGAAGAATTTGTGTTTCCTCAATGTTGGTTTGAACGGGGAGTTCTCTAAAGAAGTCTAATTCAGAGTTCATGAAAACCGCGCCACTCATGATGAAAAGATGTCCTTACGTTGAACACGTCTGGTTCGAGACTCTTTCTTCTTGTCTTTGGATTTTCTTTTTATCTTCTTGGGTTTTCGTTTTATCTTATTCGTTTTTCGCTTTCGACCCTACCCTATCATAGAATCAATTTTAGTTTTGGCTTTGCGCTTTGAATTGGATCCTGCTTCTCTCAGATGGGTTTGGAAGGCTTGTTTAGGAGTTGCAGAGGTTGTGACAATGTCGGCAAGAATGTTGTTACCCATTTTTAGAATTTCTTTTCCGACCACTTTGGCACCGCTCTTGATGAGGGAGAACAGTGTTCTAAATAATCCTCCAAGAGCACTGAATAGACCGCTGCCCTTTTGGAAATCAGAGCCTCTGTAAAGGTTGAAATTGCGATCTCCGTGGCCGGCCTTATTGATATAGTAGCGAGGAAAAACGGAATCGTTGGAGTTCATTGTTTGGGTCTGAAAGATAGAACTAATGCAGAAGAGAATCCGTCGGCGAATGGAATAAGATTCCCAAAACCGTCTCTTAAATCGATGTAAATGACGTTTAAATCCTGGCGAAATAAAGGAACCCAGTTTTGGGGAAAGCAGGACTGCTCCATCGACAGACGTTTAGAGACCTCTGGTTCGACTACGATGACGGTACTCTCTAGCACTTGGACGAACGAGCTTCCAACGAGCTGAGGGACAACAATATTGCAACAGATGAAGACTTCGTACGGAAAACCCATGTAGGGATCTATCAAATGTGTGGCCTTGGGGGAACGCACCACATCCGTATGTGGTAAATATCCTAGCATTCTGCAAACCATCGGCGACAGAACCATGGAAGTCACCACGCGCCTGGGTTCAGCTTCTTCGTCATTCGCTTTCTTCTTACACTTTTTGGGCGGTTGGTCGCTGAGCTGAATGTCTGCAGGAGTTGATTCTGCATCCGGCCCAATAGAAAGAGAGGAGGAAGAGGAAACCGGTGTTAATTTATGAGGGGTAATGATTTCTTCGGGAAGGACGTTTGAGACGGATATTTGAGGCAATGTGGTTTCCATCCGGTTTTTTCTTTTTCGACGGCTACCACCTCCTTTTCGATGGCGGCTCAGTACAAGTTCTCCCTGTCGTCTTTGGCAAAAAATAATTGTTGCACATTGATTTCGTTTCGAATGCTTTTGTTGATAGCAGAAAAAAGCTGCACGCTATCCTTTTCTATGACATTTTGAAGCTTCACGGTGAAAGGGGCATACGCGGGGTGCAACCGGTCTCCATAGTAGGTCTTGTGAGTGCCACTGAATGTGTGGTTGGAACTTAAATTATAAAACCGAAGGGGATATCTCAGTTTAGTAAGGGCCACCTCCCACTCACCCTCCAGCACCAAACTTTCGGGCAAGTAATTGGAGAAGCGCGAGGTAGTGTTGTCGGAAAAGCGA
The DNA here is from genome assembly GCA_030765055.1 of Mantis religiosa. Taxonomy (NCBI): domain Eukaryota; kingdom Metazoa; phylum Arthropoda; class Insecta; order Mantodea; family Mantidae; genus Mantis; species Mantis religiosa. The sequence goes on from CM060948.1 coordinate 224,083,631, forward strand.
TCCATGGACGCATTGCTGGTAAGCGTGATGCAGAAGGAGCTCCTGCGAATCATATTAGCGATATATCGGTAGCTTTACATACGAGTTTAATTTCACAGGATAACCTTTCCATTTGACAAAAACTTCCTTTCTGGCACCTCGACCCCTGGATCGAAGAACTTTATCGACCTTGTAAGATAGGGGACGGCTTACGCGTTGAAGTTCTTGGGTGTAAAAGTATCCCTCGATAGGTTCTCCAGCCAAATCGCAAATTTTGTAAACGAAGGGAGAACTTTGAATGACTCTGGAAACTTGAAACTTTTCATCGGTCCAATTTTGTTCGTATCCCTTGTCGAAGGTCATTTTCTCTTTGGAAATACGAACGTAGTACCCCACCTTAAATCTTTGAGTGGTCATGGGCAAAGGTTGATAAAGGTTATGAGATACCTGAAGAATATTATCTTCCGAAACGTCTTGTGGGGCCATTTTAATGGAGCGATGGTATGAACTGTTGTATGACCGGACCAGCTTTTGCAAAACGTCCACATGCTTATAGTGTTTTTGTGAGTGAAATATCTCCACATCTTGGTCTTTAAGGTTCTGATGAATCTTTCCACTACGGCAGCTTTAACTTTACTGTTGGTGGTGAAATGTGAAATATTGTGCTTTCTGAGAAATTGCTGAAAGGTTCGGTTCTTAAATTCTGTTCCCTTATCCGTTCGCAACACTTTGGGAATTCTTCGGTTCTGGGTGAAAATGTGACTGAAAGCTTTTACCAGTTCCTCTCCCGTTTTAGTTACCAAGGGACGAGCCCAACTATATTTAGAGAAAACGTCGATAACCGTTAAAATGTACCTATATGGAGCGTTGTGCGCCTTGATGGAATCCAACACGTTCAGATCGGCCTCCCAAAGGTCATCTATATTTGTGGTGCCATAATGTTTAGTGGGATAGCGCTTTCTGACCGGTTTATGAAGCGAGTAACTCTCTTTGGCTCGAAGAAACCTTTCGATTCTACATTTGGAAAGACCGGTAGCTTTGCGCAGTTTGTCGGCCGTGCCCAAGCCCGCATAGTGATCAATTTGGTTGAAACTTCGTTCTAGGGTAGCGTCTCCCATTCCAGGCCTGCTCGAGGTCGCAATCCGTACTAGAAATGTGGGTCATGGTGCGAGCCTTTTTAATTTTTTTCTCTTTGGAGGTCCCCAATTCGATTTGTGTTTGCTGTTGTTGCTGTTCGGTCTTCAAAGGATTCGCCATCGTCCTCGGGACGTCTCAATTTAGAAACCATATCGTAGTAATGAGCCAGTTTATGTTTTACAATGTTCCATTGGTCTTCAGGCGCCATTCTGGCATCCATGATGTGGGAGATATCGTTAGAACGATCAGAAATTGCCTTATCAATTACATGAAGGCGTTTAGCGCCCTTCGGTTCGGATCGAACCATCACAATCTGCTTAGCATGCTTCATGTTTTACGCAAACTTAGAAACCAAAGCACTTGCTATCGAACCCAGCACTGGTAGAAGAAAAGCCGGTAAAAATCCACATTTTTGCATGAGAATATTTCCCTTCCTTTGCTGCGGAATCTTTTTATCAACTAATCGTCTCCAGCACGTTTTGTGCCTTTTTAACTACTAGGGGGAGATATGCGTACATTTCCGTTACAGACGTTGTGGATACATTCCGAAATAGCCTTAATTTTTTCAGGTTTAGCGTGCTTCAGAAGCTTTTTTCTAAGTTTAAGTTTCACCTTAGTCAGAGCCCCAGATTTTCACACACTTCGCAATGAGAGAAGAAGTGAGCTTGCGTATCTTAGCCTTCATAATGAACCAAAAAAAGTTGCTATAAGGGTATTTATACCGAAACGAAGAAAGAAGGCGTTTCCTTGGGAAGAATGCCTTTTCGATATCGATATTTATCTGGAGTGTATTGAGAGCAGTCTAGAATCAGATATCCGTGAGGCTTTTCCGTTGCTTTTTGGAAAGCCTCCAATAAAAACTTTGAATTTCGAGGTTCCATTTGCTGAAACAATCTTTCCATTTGCATCTTATCCCAGTTGTTCTTAAATACTACGATGTAATTGGCATTAAGGGAAATGGTGCGAGAGTGTTTTCCTTTAGGGAATATATTCTGTAGAATGTAAATGATGCCAAAGTTACGGTGATGAGAATTTTTAGTGAAAAAATTCGACACTTCGGTAGAGTCAGTCTCTAGCATTAAGTCATCCGCTACGATGAGGTATCCTGGATTTTTGAAATCTAGGGGTGGAATTGCTGCATGAGTGTATACATTAAACGTGCAATGATCGAAAGTGTGTCCTAGCTCTGGAGGATATTCGCGAGGGTGGCACCAAACGACTCTTCCTATAGGTTTGTCATACATTTGCTCGGAATCGGCAATTAGGCGTTTCAAAAAGGTGGACTTGCCCGATCGGGATGGTCCAGCAACCTGTATGGTTCTCGGAAAGGTCAATTTTGGTATATAGTGGATGTCCTCTGACCTCGCGCTCTCAAAATTTTTGCCCGAGTCTAAAGTGACTTCTGTCTGGGAACGATCTTCCACAGCATGTTCTGGGTCGGCGCACTTAAATTTCGAGCCCGAGTCTAGAATAATTTCCTCGTTCCCGTTTAAAACAGGAATGATACTGGGGAAGAATGTGTTTTTAGCTTTAGGAATTTTGAGAGCCGACGTCTTATCCGTTTTTGGAGCATTTTCCGGTTCCGCGGCAAGAGAATACGGATGGTCTAACATTTCAGTTCTAGAATCCAGTTTGTACGGAAGAAGGGCTTGCCAATTCACCGGATTCATTCTTTCGCCCGGAGCATGCCTCTCCTTCGTTTTTGCCTTCCTTTTCCTATATGGGCTGGTTTTCTCCGAGGTGACCCATTTTAACATTTGTGGATTATCGAGTGGCAGTGCACGCTTTGTTAGAAGAAGGGCGTGCCACTTGATGGGTTTCATGTATGGTACAGGAATCAAAACATGCCCCGTTACGATTGGTTTTTCTGTGGATTTCCTTCCTCTCCACGTTTCTGGACAAGTGAACCTGGGATCTAAATGGCGTTTCATGTTTTTGAAGCTCATCCGAACACTTTCATTCTCTTCCAATGTTCTAGAAGTTTTAATCACGTTGGGCTTAAACATGGCAGCACCATCTTCTTCTTCCAACGGACGACACGCTTTCCGAATTTTGAGCTCGTTTGTATTACATGGAAACATCATCTTCCTCTAATACTTGAGATATTTTGTTAAAGTCGAATTTCATTTTTAGGACAAAGGCTGTCCACCTCCTCCCTTCTAGCAATAATGACTGCCCTTCTTCGGCTCAAACCCTTTTATACCCATATGGGTATGGGTCATAATTGTTCTGAAGAGCTCGCTTGTTGAAACACCCGGTTGAACCGCAAGACGTATGCACCTTTGCCGTACTTGTGTAGCTGGTGGGAAGCGGGGGCGACGTAGCAGACTTGTTGACCCGCACGCGTGCTCCTGCGTGAGCGCGCACGCGTTCGCGTACATGGCGCGGAGCCCCGGGAGATTGACTTTGGGTCTGAACCTCACCCATCACCGTGGTCGGAATGTAGGACTGGACAAGCATTTCCCAAGGTTCTTCCATGCTCTTTTAGCAACCATGGTTATCCTTCTTCGGTTTGAACCCTTTTGTACCCATATGGGTATGATTCATAATTGTCCTGAACTACGCGCTTGTTTGCTACCATGCGAAATGTTTTCGTATAGGGTTAGGTAGTTACGGTCCATAGTTTTCTTCGAGCAATTCGCTTTCCGTGCAATGTGAGAGATTTTGAGGGTTCGTTTAGAACTATATCTTCCATAACGTCGGCATTGACAGTTCTCAAATTTCCCGAATTTAAGGTATTCCTTTAATTTTGCACACCACATGCTTTTTTCGTTCGTTTGGACACCACACTTCAAAACAGTAACTTTTGGGTCCGCAAGAACAAAATTTCGTTCTGTATACCCCTGGTTCAAACTTTTCAAGTTCATCAGTCATGTCGCCCAAATATGCCCCCGTTGGAGGGATCCAATCTCCCGGTGTGTAAGTGCCGATAACTCAATCGGTGTCAAAGTAACACACGCGCTCACCCAAATGGTCCAAATAAGAATACAAGACTAAACGGGCATGCGCTGTAGTGTAGACTGCAATGACGAAATTGGAGGTGGGGTTGAACTTTCCGGCAATGTCGTTATACTTCCACGTCACGTACATCATTTCGTCTGTTGCAGGCATATAGGATTGCACCTCCACCGTCGCATCGTTTAAGAGTTCCAGCAAGCGGGAGGATTTCTTGATCAACTCGCAAGTTGGGAGGTTATCTCTCTGGCCATATTTACCCCAAAATAATTTAGCATCAATTTGGCTAGCTCTCGTTTTCCAGGATTGTGTTCAATTCTGTTCTTGTCCAGTTGAACACCTTCTCTCTTTTAAAAGTTTTCAATATATGTGTACTTTTCTGTTTCCGTGGTGCAGTTAGCGGGCCAGCCGGAGGCCTCGATTGTCAGCTTGAGGAATTGTACGACATACTTCTCAAAGAGACCTTGCTGCCCAGAATTTGGATTATATCCAATCACCTCATGCACCCAAAATTCGTCTGTGGACAATATTCGGTACCCCTTCGTCAAGGCAACCTTTATTTCGTCAATCACCCACGTGCCGGATAAACTCCTATCTTCGTACGAGTGTTCACACTCGGTTTGACATTCTTCCTCTGCACACGTGCGGCATAGGGGAAGTATGAGCTTTCCACCAATTCTTGAGGGTAGCACAGGGTGATATAAGTTTTGAGGAGGTAGTACCGAACACTTTATCAAACCTCCTTCAATGTCATCCATATTTGGAAAATTACCCACGTAAATTTTCGGATGTCCCACCGGATAGGGTTTCGTCTTATTCACATAAGGGTACAAGCTGCATACGTCGTAATAAAACATTTTTTCATTCTCTCTCACTTCCCGATACACTTTGGTGCAGTTGGTGCGCCCTCCAAAGAACGCATCCTCAGGATGGAGAGGTTCGGGGAAAACTTTGCCAAAACGGTTCATGTGAGCTGTCAAATCTACGTCCTCCCGAATCATGGCTCTAAATTCACACTCCCACATCTCCGTTACCGTATACCCCGAATTCTTAGTTTCTTGGTCACCCTTTCGGTGCTCTCAAACCTAGAGGCATGGGTTTCATCGCCCGTAGCATATATTTTAGAATGGCGATTAGGAAAGCACTTTCCACACCCATGAAAGAAGCAACCATGGAAGAAATACACAGATCGATCGGCTCTGTAGCCATCTACCTTGTGTCCCAAAACTTTTATTTCTCTGCCCCTGTAGGAATATTGAATAATGATGCAGTTTTTCTACTCCAACCACGCCAACCATATACAAGCCATTCGAGATTGAGTATCGCCTAAGCGATACCCTCCTTGCGGAATCATTGGAATTTTGTTAATGGCCATAAACCTTTTCCTGTGCACATTCATGCAGGCATTGGCTATGGTAACGCATCCTCTGAAAGGATCGATACCATTTTCGGCCATGAATTCCTTTCGAAATTTTGTTACCCCCAAAAATAACAGGCGAACATCCGACTTGCAATACTTTACCATTTCTTCTTGCATGTCAAACACGTACCCATCGGTTACCAGGTTTGAGTACCACTCCTCGAAAGCTTTACGTTCGGCTTCGAACATGTTTTCGGGCGAATAAAATTTTTGATCTGGAATTGGTCCTACATATCTTTGATTTTCTCTAGAGTTGAACAGATATGGAAAGTAACCCTTGCACTTCTGAAGCTGAAATGTTTTGGTGAACCGTGAAAGCGCCATAGGTATAAAATTTAGTGTATCGAGAAACGTTACGTTTAAGTATCTTATTCGATATATTCTGTTCCCATTCATGATCAGTTCGGGTTCCCATTTCAAAGTGCTCACCATATGTTTCAAAATAAATTGGCCATCGTATGATCGTAAATTGTGGGCCAAAACGACTGCATCCCATGATTTAAACCTAACTTGCGTAGCATGCTCTAAAATTTGCTTCACCGTGTCCTTATCGTACACCCACTCCCTCACGCCACATTGAGTACAATAGACAGTGTTTTCATTTTCGTTAATACACTTTGAACATGCGTGATACAAGACACACAAATTGGGCTCATGCACCCACACTTCAGGATTTTCTGCATACTCGGCATCCTGTATACATTCAAAGTCGATAAACATGACTATAAATGGTTTCTTGGATAAGGAGGCCTTATACGGTTGAATGTAGCATAGATGATTCCCCTCTACGTGTTTCTTACAGTTCGTACAATATATCTCTCCGCACTGGTGCTGCGTTTTTCTGTTTCTTGTACTGTACAGTTTATCGCACTTTAAATATACTTTGTCAACATCATATATGGAGAACTGCTTAAAATAAACGGCGCCTTTCTTCAAATGGTTTTCGAAGCACTGCCGCCCATTAAACTGCATGTTACAAACATCGTATGGCACGTAGGTTTCAATATTGGGATGGTAGTCAAGGTGACATTTAGTACATTGTTTATCGCACCTGTGCCTTTCCTGTTCGACCTTACATGGAACACTGCAGTATCTGCAGTACCAACGACATTTGTAAGCTTTGTGCAATTGAACAATGGCATTAAAATGACCTTCGTGGTACATGATATCAATACATTTATCGGTAAGCGTATTTGGTTTGTACAAAACATTTTTTCAGGTATGATCTCCGAACACTGTAATGCAATACCCGGGTAAGATGCCTTCAAAAGCTTTCACATCGTACAAGGAACATATTTCATCTCCCTTCCCTTTAGACCGGCATAAAGCTTTCGCTGTATCCAGTTGCATATACTTCCTCCTATAAATACTGAAGTAAGCTTCATCGTGGTCTATCTTAGCTTTGCAAACGGCTAATGCTCTAGTCAAACACATTCTGTCTGCGTTTCGTATTTCTATTATTCCTTTATTCGTTTTGCATTCATCACACATTCTAAAGCAGGAACCGCGGACTTCCTTGTCCACACACAGTTTATTTTAAGAGGCCCCTTCATTTAAAAGTCCCTGTTACTTTGCATAACTCGGTCAATAGGGCGCAAAATGACATCCGGGTCTACCTGGTCAAATTTTCGAACGCTCATGTTAAATGGTCTATCGGGATGTTGCCCATCCGTTATGGATATTCTCAACCACCCTGGCGAATTTTGTAGCAGGTTCTCGTAACCAAATTGTAAAAATTGCCGAAACACGCCATGAACCCAGTCCCTTGGATTTACACCGTCAGGTATCCAGCGCACCACTATATCGGTTTCCGAGTATCCAGAATACATTTCTTTCATCGTTCTTTGCCTATGTTCTATAATATCAAATTGCGGTTCCTCTCTTACCTCATCATCTCCTATCTCACCCTCCTCTCTCCCCTCCTCCTCCTCGGATTTGAATTCTCAATCACCCCCGAACTTTCTAGATGCATTCTTCTCCTCCTCGGATTTGGGTACCACATCATCTGGAATAGGAATATCGTACTCATTCACGAAATATTTCGATAAGTCTTCCTCCTCCTCAGGTTTGGATTTCACGTCACCATCGAAATTTCCAGATGCGTTCTCTTCTTCCTCCTCGGGTTTGGGTAGCACATCTTCGGGTATAGGTACATCGTACTCATTCACGAAATATTTGGATAAGTCTTCCTGCTCCATCTGTCCTAACTTGAAATACCATGCGCGCTGTCTTTCGCTACACCCTTTTACACTCGAAGTTACGTAACCGAAACCCCCACGCGTGTTTGCGAACGTCAGAAAATGCAAAGGAAAACTATCCAATCAGCAGTTTATGCAATGGTTTATGTTTTCCTGAATAAGCAAGATCTTCTATCGTTAATTCTGCAATGTCATCTCCCGTGTAGGAAGTTGTGTAAGCCGAAACACCCATGCGTGCCTAAATAGCATAAGGACTGCATAGTCACATGATCCAATCAGCAGAGGAATAAACATTCTACATATAGTTTGCAGCGGCTTAGGTTTTGGAAAATCAGCAGAATCGACTATCGTTAAATCCGCAGCGTCATCACCGTGCAGGAAGTTGTGTAAGCCGAAACAACCCACACGTGCCTGATAGCAGGGTAAAATTATCCAATCAGCAGGGGAATAAAGTTTTCTTTTATATAGTTTTGAAATGGTTTGTTTTACAGAATAAGCAAGTTCTGCTATCGTTAGATCTGCTACGACATCAGCTCACAGAAAGTTGAGTAAGCAAAATCACCTACACGTGCCACGGAGTGTCCGAAATGTGAGGTGGGAAATTCTTGTGAGAGTGCTAATTAGGACAAAAAAGGAGCGTCATTCATGCAAAAGTGTAAATTGAAGGTCTTAGATGAGAAATTTATGTAAATGTTTGAATTAGAAGATGCGAAATTCATTCATTAGACCTTTGAGTTGAAAAAATCATGTGACAGTAATTTATATAACTTTTCCCTCCAGTTAACCCTTCCAAGATATTCCTTGTTATTTGTCTGAAATTTCCAATCGTTCTCTTACGGATATAGCCGTTCAAAACAGACCAAAGTTCAACTGCACGCACAAATATCCACGCACCTGCTGCAGGACACACTTTTGTAGGCTTGCATTTTTTTTCTGTGACCCGTAGGTGTTACTGCTTTAAATGGCACACACAAGCAGTTTTCTTTTCTGTAGAGTAGCGGACGTGCAAGGTAAAAGCCAAGACAACATACATTGCTGGAATGTATTCAAATACAATATAGGGAAATGTCTACTTTTCACACTCTCATCACTTACGCACCACGTACTTTAAACTTATTATTGGTCTAATTCCTGTTAATGCAGCTAAATGTTATTATATATTTCCGATGAATGCTCTTTTAAAAGGATGGAATGCACACATAAGCAATTTGCTTTCTCACAAATCTGCCTTTACCCCTCTCGACCAATCAAAGACATTCTTATTTTAACCAATCGAAACCTTACACGTCACTTCCTCCTATTGCCGGTCGTGAAATGTGAAGCATCGTGTTTTCTGTGAAATTGCTGAAAAAACTTCTAAATGCGCATGAAAAGCAGTTCTCACGGTAACAGGAAAAAAGACGTGGGTGTTTTGGTTACGTAACTTCCAGTATAAAAATGGTGGGGAGGACGTCAGCGCGCATTAAAGGAGCGCAACACATATTGTATCAAAAATATTCTTTCTGATGAACTTCTATTGTTAATCAGCTGTTTCTTGCACGCGTGCGCGCGCGGTGCGTTTTCTCTGATTTTTTTGAAATATTAAAAATTTTAGAAAGTTCTAAATTTTTTATTTTTTGAAATATTAGCTACTTTTGAAACTTTATATTTTTTAACTTTTTGGCAATTTATGAAATTTTAGGCAGTTTTAAGAAGTTTAGGCATTTTTTGCAAAAATTGGGCATTTTTAGAGGGTTTGAGAAATTTTAGGACATTTTGGAATGTTCAAAAATATTTTGAAATTTTAGAACTTTGTAAAGTATTTAGAATATTTTAAAGTTTAGCAGCTATTTCCTAAAGCGTGCAGGTATCTGTGTAAGCCGAAACAGCTACACGTGTCGCGGAGTGTCAGAAATGTGAGGTGGGAAATTCTTGTGAGAGTGCTAATTAGGACAGCAAGGAGCGTCATTCATGTAAATGTGTAAATGGAAAGAACCAGAAGCGAGACTCATGTGAAGGTTTAACTTACAAGCCTCAGGTAACAGATTGATGTTACTGCAGCTAAATGTTATTGTATATTTCCGCTGAATGGCATAAGCCGAACGTGGCGCCTGCAGTACGACAATTTTGATTGTGTGTGCATTTTTTCTGTAACGCGGAAGTCTGACACTTTTTGAAAGGATGGAATGCACACACAAGCAATTTGCTTTCTTCTACAACAACGGACGTTCCAGTTAAAGACCAAGTTCACAAGCATTGCATAAATTTATCCAATTTGAATATAGGTAAAAGCCTACAATTCATTCTCATATTACTTCCTCGTCACTTTCTGCTAATTAGCATTTTATTTCCCCCGTATTTCTTTGTTCCAGTTTTTTTCCAACCAATCACAAACGCGTTTATTTCTACAAATGAAAAATCTGCCTTTACCCCTCTCGACCAATCAAAAACATTCTTATTTTAACCAATCAAAGCCTTACACGTCACTTCCTGCCTCAGTTTCAATCATGTACTCACCTGAATTTCTTCCTTTGACCACCCAACTTTTCAGTCTCCATGCCCTCTCCTAAAGTCAGGTAACCTTTATTCCAATGAATTCTTAGTAAAAATAAAAAAGATAACCCCTTTTCCCCAAAACTTACTCCACCAAGGGGTGCGCTGGGGGTGAGTGGCAGATGCAGAAAGTCAAGTGCGTCGGGTTGCGCGGAGTGGTTAAGGGATGCAGGAAGTCCAGGGTGCGCGTGGTGCGTCGGGGCATGCAACCAGTCCAAAGGGTGCACCATGACCTTCAAAGTCAAATAGCATGTCCTTTAACGCCAAATTGTATGATCCAGGTGTTTTTGATTTTCCCGCTTTTTTCTGACTTCCGGTTTGGCATGAACCCGACTTCCGGTTTGGCATGAAATTCTATGATCCAGGTGTTTTTGAATTTCCCGCTTTTTCTGACTTACGGTTTGGCATGAACCCGACTACCGGTTTGGCATGGACTTTCAAGTTCAAATTTTTCATTGTCAAATTGCAAGACCTTAAAGGTCATTCAAGGTCAAATGGCATGAACTTCAAGGTCAAATAGCATGATCCAACAATTTACTACTACTACTACTACTACCACTTATAATAATAATAATAATAATAATAATAATAATAATAATAATAATAATAATAATAATAATAATAATAATAATAATAATAATAATAATAATAATAATAATAATAATAATAATAATAATAATAATAATAATAATAATAATAATAATAATAATAATAATAATAATAATAATAATAATAATAATAATAATAATAATAATAATAATAATAATAATAATAATAATAATAATAATAATAATAATAATAATAATAATAATAATAATAATAATAATAATAATAATAATAATAATAATAATAATAATAATAATAATAATAATAATAATAATAATAATAATAATAATAATAATAATAATAATAATAATAATAATAATAATAATAATAATAATAATAATAATAATAATAATAATAATAATAATAATAATAATAATAATAATAATAATAATAATAATAATAATAATAATAATAATAATAATAATAATAATAATAATAATAATAATAATAATAATAATAATAATAATAATAATAATAATAATAATAATAATAATAATAATAATAATAATAATAATAATAATAATAATAATAATAATAATAATAATAATAATAATAATAATAATAATAATAATAATAATAATAATAATAATAATAATAATAATAATAATAATAATAATAATAATAATAATAATAATAATAATAATAATAATAATAATAATAATAATAATAATAATAATAATAATAATAATAATAATAATAATAATAATAATAATAATAATAATAATAATAATAATAATAATAATAATAATAATAATAATAATAATAATAATAATAATAATAATAATAATAATAATAATAATAATAATAATAATAATAATAATAATAATAATTAATAATAATAATAATAATAATAATAATAATAATAATAATAATAATAATAATAATAATGTGTTGAGTGTTGAGTGCCGGTAGGTCTCAACGAGGTACTTAACGGGCAACTACCGCCTAAGGGGCAGAATTAGCTTCATTTAACACTACTCATAGATGTCCAAAGCCAGGCTTTTAACGTCAACTGTCTAAAAAAGTTATTCAAAATAATCTGAGTATTTTAGGCACGTGTTGTGCAGTACGGGTTCTCTCTCTCTCTCTCTCTCCACTGTTTTTCTCTCTCTGTCTCTCTTTACGCTTGCCAGTTATACAAAATTAAATAAAGTTTGTTCCTAATGCACAGGCTATTTCCAGAGTATTCAAGAAATACGAGGTGCATCCAGAAAGTAAGGTTTCCTGTCGTTGTTTTTTTAGCAAAGGCAAGAAATATTCGAGCTATTTTTCAACATAATCACCAGAAGAATTCCGATACTTGTCATATTGTGGGATCAACTTTTGCATTCCTATGTTGTACAAATCTGCCGCTTGTAAATCGTACCACCGTGTGACAGTCATCTTCGTCGTTATCGAGACTTTGTACAGAGGACAGAGATTTCTTGAGGTGCAAGAAAAGGTGGAAATCGCTGAGAGCAAGATCAGGACTGTGTGGTGGTCAGTCAAACAGCTCCCAGCCGAACTTCTACAAATGCATTGACTGCTGCTTGGTTTCCGGGGTAAACTGCGAAATTCATGTCTCATCGACCATGACGACCCTATCCATGAACTCGTTGCTATCATTATGATACCGCTGCAGAAATGTCAGTGCTGCTCCTAAGGATACCGTTTTGTGCTTGGGTGTCAGGATATTCGACACCCACTTGGCACACAATTTCTTGAACAGCAGATGCTTAGCGACAATTTCATGCAACAGGAATCGGGATATCTGCGAAAAATGGCTGTTCAGCTCCATAACTGTAACGTGACCGTTCTCCTAGATGCGCTGTCTCACCAGCGCAACCAGGTAATCATTGATGAGGGACGGTTGCTCACTGCGCCTTTATCATGAACTCTTCGACCAGCTTCAGACTAGCGTCGCACCATCTGTTGGCTCATGATGTTCTACCCCTAAACCTGACAGAGGTGACATGAATTTCGATGGGCGATATGTGTTGTGCGTTAAAGATCTTTACCACTAACCGCACCTCGCAGATGGAGGAAGAATAAATAAGAGATGCCAAATTGGGGAACCACCACCGCGCTATTAGCTCTAGGCAAAACCTGTCTGTACAGCATATGCTTGTTACGTCATAGATGTTTTACGCTTGCCTAATGTTCCCGGTTAAATACGATTACTTTAAGAGAAACAGAATCGGGAAGCTTACTTTCTGGATGCGCCTCGTATATGATATAGAAGATAGCCGCAATTATAAAATTTTCCATACTGCGGGAGGGTGAATTGTATATTGTTAAAAATGTTGGTATGCATCTTTGGAAGATACGGTCTTAAATACCAAGTTCGATATTTATCACTCCTACACTGCATTTACACACACAAACACACAGGATGGGTCTTTCTCCTAAACATGTTACATTCGCATTACATATTTCTCTCTACTATCGTTTATACATATTTATACACCTTCGAGCAACTATTCTTAGAAAAGGCTATTTTTCTATCTATGAGTACTTTATTTTAACTGAGACAAGCCTTTACATAGGTCCTCTCTTTAGAATGGTTGTAGTGCTGCTGCTTACTAAGTGGGAAACCCGGATGATGTGAATGACCTCCTAATTCTACTCAGAGGCCTCTTTATCAGATTTGCTGTTCTTTCAAGTGACATGGAGGAAGTGGTCGTGGTGGTAGTGGCGGGAGTGGTGGCCATGGGTCTAATAACTCAGATTGAGTTACGAAACTTGTAATTGACGTTTCAGCAACTTCCCAGGATGCAACACATTTATTTTCACAAACTCAGACCAGGTTTTGAACGATAAAAGGATTTTTTTTTCTCGAAAGCAACTAGAACTATTTCGGATAAATTATCCAAGCACAAGATACTAATTAAAAATGCAATTAGCAGATCCATTCACTGTAAATATCCTGTTAATTTCAGCCCGTTCTTTCTGAATTTTATCACCAGAAATACCGGCATTACATTGTATTTGTAATGCCTGAAATGCTTTTCATGAACCATCTTATCCGCTATTCCCTAGTATAGCAAATAAAAATGGAAAATATATTTGTAACCGGAATCTCTAATTTTAAATAAAGTAAATAACCTTTGCCGCTGTAGTATGACTTTCCTGATTTTACAACAGCAAGATAATAAGTTATAGCTATATTATTTACGATACGAGTTTGCAATGGCCGAAAGCTCGACGTTTATTAATTTGACACGGCTGATCACCCGCGAAGCCTTGATTAGTAATCCAAAATGCATAGGAAGTATAAGGTACGAACATTTTAATTGGCGAAAAATCGCTTGTAGCACAAACGCGTCCAAAAGCCTTTCTGCTAATCGTGGATATGTCACTCAATTATGTGAGTTTTATCCGCAAGGTTATACAGTTTATGTTAGTAATACTATTTGTGATGTGGATCAAAAATAAAATGTTTCATTTAAGACACATTTCACGTTTATTTATGGGTTACAATTCAACTCATAGCTCAAATTCTAATAATTGTTACGTAAACTATTTTAATGGTACAATATTCTCTTCACTGGCCCTATACAACTATATACGAATAATATACACAATGGCTTACGTTTCTTACAACATTAAGGTAATTAATATCATAAGTATACTGTCGCTTTTGTAGCTAAACTCATATCTATAATGGTAGCCCCAATTTTTAACAGTTTTTGGTTTTAAACACGAAAACAAACGATCTTTATTTCAAATGTTCGTATTAAATTAAACATTATTTTGTAAAATATTTAACATATTTTTTTAATTTACATCCTCCAAGTTTAAGCATGAATGAAATGGGTGAAATGATGCTTAAATGAGCCTAGGGTCCATGGAGCTTAGAGCTACCCGACTTTTATTTTTAAGGATAAGGGAAAAACCCAAAAAACCTTATCCAGATAAGTCATCCTGACCGAGATTCAAGCTCGGAATCTCCTCAACATGTGGCAGACACGCTACCATCTAAGCTAACGAGGCAGGTATTTGGAAAAACTTGAGCATAATACCTTGATATATTGAAAGATAAATTAAATTTATTTTGTTTCAATTTGAAAAAATCAGAGTTTCGAAATTGAAATTAAGTTTCATTTTTACGATTTCTAAGTATTTTATATAAATTTTGGTCAGTTTATTAGAACCCTTTTGGACTAATCCTGTTTGTTTTATGGCAAAGCTAAAATATGTTTAGAAGATTGTGTTTCCCAATTAAAAATTGAGTTGACTATGAAGTGACTTTGGAAATAACACTATATAAAATGCAACTGATACCAAGGTTTTTTTCCTTAAAAAATAAAAAATCACTCACCATTAATTTTTTCTGTAAATCAAGTGTTTTAAAGATAATCAGCTAGAAATAAAAACAAAAAGAATTATTTTATAATTATATATTATATAGAATGGTACTTATTAACTGTAATATGACAGCTTGCGAAGCATAGCTTCATATATACTTTTGTCAATAATTGCAATAATATGTATACTACAAATAATTTTATACAAATAATTGCAATGAACTTTTAATGTGGAAACGTAGAGTCAGACTGAAAAATTCAATGCCATAGCCGGGATTTGAACCACGGATCTTCTGGTTTCCGTCCAGCCGCACTACCATTGTGCTACTATGGCCAACATGCCGATATGACATTAAATTCTTCAACTGACTCATATTTTCCCGGTAAACCACTTAAGAGTTCTCATAAACACATGAGACAACTACCTTAATGGCGACTTACTACATGTAAGTACTTTAAGGCCCGGGCTTAATGTTTACGCATTTTTTTATACACCTGCTTGAATATCTGATCAAATCGAAACGCTGTACATCACCGAAAGGGTGACGATATTGAAATACATTCCGTCTGGAGGTGTAATCTACGTATCAAAATGAATGCAGTTAAGTATTAATGTTTTATTCGTTAAATACGTGATCAAATGCCTAAATATATGATCATAGCTACCGGAGTTTGCGTAAAGCGATAAACATGGTAACCGTTAGCTTTCCCAGTATAAGCTTGAAATATCCACATTTGTGAATAACTTTCACTCATTTTGCCTCGTCATTTTCTGCTCCCCTCCCTCAAATAAACAAATAAGTCCTTTTATTTATATGCTCTAATATCGAGAGTGGTGATGCCGCAGTGACGTGCAATGTCAGGCTATCCGGCATTCTGAACCACGTGTTTTTCCTTGTTTCAACGAGTCGGTGGGCGATCGTTGGGGTAGTTCCTCTTCCACCATGACTTTCTTGACTCTCATTTCCTGTACCCACAATTTCGTTTATTGTTTCTGTTTCGGGTTGTAAGGCTAGAGAAGGATGTTCGTTGGGTTGCAGCTGAACGACAAAAACAAAACATCTTGTTTGTTAATATTGCTGCAAATTCGCAGAATAATATCTACTTAGCCGGTGTGCCGGAATTTCTCCCGTAGGAGTTCTTTTAATCGCCAGTAAGCCTAAAGACGTGAAGCTGTCACTTTTAAACACGCTTAAAAACCACCAGTCTGGCCCGAATTTCAACCCGCAACTTGTAAGGAGCTGGCCGGCGTCCAATTTACTAAGCCAATCAGACCCGACAGATCGGATGGTAGATTTGCACTTTTTTTGTAGCGTTTAATACCTGGTGTTACTACATGCGGCACTGCAGGCGGTGACACTGATGATACTTGAAATGAAGATGGATCACCGGTGGAATGAGATGGGGGGGGTGGCAAACGGGAGCACACGGAGGAAATCCACCCCAATGTCGTGTTGTCCACCAAAATCTCACATGCCGCCGCCTGGGATCGAACCCGGGCCGATTTGGTGAGATTGGAGTAGTCTAACCACTCAGCCACGGCACGGCCGGTAGATGTACCCTTTGTAGAGGTTTCTTCCCTAGCGTCGGTTGGAAATGTCTACTAAAGACTAGCCCCTGAGTAGGTCCCACAAGAAGGGAAGACCGAAGAAGGCTTCTGCGTGTTCTCGGGTGACGTCAGATACTTCGAATTGGAAACACTAATGACCCCGTCCATCTATTATACTAATCTGACCACCTACGTGTCTCTTCCCTCATCCCTCCCTCTCAAGGCACAGAAGACTAGAGTCTTAGTTGCGGTGCTCTGTCTAGGTTTCGGAGGCCGTTCCGTTCGTCCCTACCATTTTACATTAACTAAAATTGATGATTCTCTTCGAATTTTATTGTTACTAATCACAATAAAATATTTGCCTGCTTCGGTAGCGTAGATGGAAGCCAATCTGCCTCACGTTCAAGAGGTCCTGAGTTCGAATCTCGGTCAGGATGAGTTACCTGAATAAGGTTTTTTCCCGTGATTTTTCCTTATCCTAAAGGAGAAATGTCAGGTAACTCTAAGCTCCATGGACTTCGGGCTCATTTGAGCATAATTTCACCCATTCCATTCATCGTCCGATATGATTTAACGTTGAAGGACGAAAATTACAAAAATTAATAATAATAATAATAATAATAATAATAATAATAATAATAATAATAATAATAATAATAATAATAATAATAATAATAATAATAATAATAATAATAATAATAATAATAATAATAATAATAATAATAATAATAATAATAATAATAATAATAATAATAATAATAATAATAATAATAATAATAATAATAATAATAATAATAATAATAATAATAATAATAATAATAATAATAATAATAATAATAATAATAATAATAATAATAATATTGAATAATAATAATAATAATAATAATGATGATGATGATGATAATAATAATGATGATGATGATGATGATGATAATAATAATAATAATAATAATAATAATAATAATAATAATAATAATAATAATAATAATAATAATAATAATAATAATAATAATAATAATAATAATAATAATAATAATAATAATAATAATAATAATAATAATAATAATAATAATAATAATAATAATAATAATAACAACAATAATAATAATAATAATAATAATAATAATAATAATAATAATAATAATAATAATAATAATAATAATAATAATAATAATAATAATAATAATAATAATAATAATAATAATAATAATAATAATAATAATAATAATAATAATAATAATAATAATAATAATAATAATAATAATAATAATAATAATAATAATAATAATAATAATAATAATAATAATAATAATAATAATAATAATAATAATAATAATAATAATAATAATAATAATAATAATAATAATAATAATAATAATAATAATAATAATAATAATAATAATAATAATAATAATAATAATAATATGTGCTCAAGTATAACTTCAAATTAGTAAATACGAACTTGATAACGTGCAACGCACAGAAACAACATACAGTGTGCACATCACAGTTAGTTTCCTTCAATTTCCCTCAAAGATTAAAATAAAAAAAAAGAAAGGAAAGGAAAAGCCTGAGCTTCTACTTGCTCTAGTTATTTCCAGTAAATATACGAAGTTTGCATTCCACTGAAAAATTAATTAAAAATACACATATTCAAGTGCCTTATACAAAAAGAAGCATTGTTAGAGTGACTGTGTATGTGATAAGTTAATTAAAAGATGAAAAGTTGGCTAAATACTCTTCAGCAACTTTCAAGATTGCAACATGAAGCTTCTCAATGAAGTCCCCTCATCCCAAACTATCCTGTTGATGTAAGACCTACCGTAGTAATTTTGTTGTTATTTTTTTTCATACACAGCCCTATCAATGTTTATTAAAATGTCATATGTTTCACATATTTGCATGGCAAATAAAACTATAGGTATATTCAATTTCCTGCGAAGATTCTATGAAGTGCTCTTAATTCTGAATGACTTTGGTATGAATAATAAATCGTAAGAATGAGTATAATATTATAATTTTTCACTTATATAAAAATACGAAAGGCAACTTAAAATGTCATCTCCTGATACACCGTTTATTTATCTCTCAAAATTTCATTTTTTAATCTATTTTGTGTTAATCTTGGTAAATGAGCGTGGAAATACTTTCATTATATGTTTAACTGTATGGAGTCCGCAGGATTAATATATATGTATGTATGAACAACGACGGTGGCCAGTTTCATCATCTCATTTAATAACATGGGTAAGTAAAGCCTTTATAGGTGGTTTTAAAAATATTGCATGGTTTCATCCACGTCTTTCTATGATAACGGCAGACGGCAACGAGCGCCGAGGTTGTAGACAGGCAAAACACCGCTCAGCTGGTTCCTACGTTTTTGGGTCTCTTGGTAGATCCATTACATTCTGTAGTCCGAGTCAACTTTAAGCGGAGTTTTACTGTTCCTAACAGCACCCCCCCCCCCCCGCCGATTTTTGGTTTGAAGAATTCGTCGATATCCATTTAAATTGCGCCATTGTTTTCAAATTTCTTCCAAGTCGGAAAATGTGTCATGGATCTAATCTGGTGTTAATCTGATGGCACTGGATCAGGGCTTTATGTTGGATGTTATTGCAGTTTAATTTCTTCCAATTTCTGAACTGTTTAAATTGTTCTTTTTCCTGTATGAAATCTCATATTATCGTGCTGCAAGAGATACGGTTTCCAGTAACTGACGCAGGATGTATCCCTGCCTAAAAATTGACGAATTTATTCCAATTATTAAGTTAAAGGACCCATTCCACTGGGCATCCGTTTGGAAAAAATTCTCACAAATTCATAATTCCAACAGATACTTAAACCTAAATGTTTGGGGCACGAAAGTTTTTAACAATACCGTTTGCAGGCTGGCGGGGCATCAGGCCACTGTTTCGAGTGTTAGGGTTGCGGTAATGCATTCACATTTCACAGGGAATATTGATAAGTGATAAGCCAATATCCAATTTACGTTCACATTTATCAGGTATCAATTTAAGATAACGAATTTTGTTTGTGAGTGTGTATGTGTGCGATTTACGTCCTCCAACGTTAAGTCATATAGGACGATGAATGGAATGAGTGAAATGATGCTCAAATGAACCCAGAGTCCATGGAGCTTAGAGCTACCCGACATTCGTCTTTCAGGATAAGGGAAAGCCCTGGAAGAACCTTATCCGGGTAACTCACCCTGACCGAGAATCGAACTTGCCACCTCTTGAACGTGAGGTAGGCATGCTAACATCTACGCTACCGAGGCGGGCATCTTCCATCCTGGATGGCTATTTCAAGATTCCTTGTCTGGCTGGGGATTCGGCATGCATGGCACGGAATTCGCTCTCTGTAAATTTTGTTTTCCAGATCGGTTTACGAGCTACCATAGGGAGATTCAATGACTAGATGTTTGGGACTCTGCGCTCTGCCGTCGTCTCTCTTCAGGTCAGGTCACCCTTAATTTGCTCTTATCTCAGCCCTCCCTCATGAGCGATGTCCCTATCAGAAACATGGGCGCAAAAATCTTCTACAGTCCGAGCTGCTGTGTGCCCCCTCCGAACCTTGTCATAGAGTCATGGGTGCCAGCCCCCTGCTACGGAGCGTTAAATCGATAGTTAACCATGTAAAAAAAAAAAGTACTGAAAAGCGAAACTAACAACCAATACATCAAAAACGCTGGTTCACATAACGAATTTATTTTCCTGTTTTGAAGTCATCTACATTTTTGTAGAATAATTTTTGTCTGTTATAGTTTACCAGCTTACATACGCATTCGCATTGAAGAGTACTTCACGGGTTATTTTCGGAAAATTCAAGATATGTATTTGACCTTTTATGTAAATATTTTAAATATTTTGTACATTTAACAAAATTCTTAGACCCGTCACTGTGAAAATTGAAACATAGCGATCGGTCCTATTTAAGGATTAGAATGATGTTTGCGGGGACTTTCTTGACTATCTTCGTGCTGCATCCTTGTTTGCACCCAAGCTTTCGTTTTTATAATTCTCTTTTTAATTCAGGAGACATCAAATCGACTATTTCCTTGAAATATTTATATCCGATATTTGATTGGAATGCAATGCTTACCCCACTTACTAATTTAGGCAAAATATATATGATATAAAATGGGTGATTTAAGAAGATTCGACTTTTTCTACAGAAGTATCTATCTCTTAATATCTTACTACGTATTCAAAATTTTTTTCAGAACGAAGAGGATTTCGCAAGTTGTGTAAAAATACACCATTACTTACATACTTTTATTAGTCATAGAAATATCGGACAAACTGAACCGATTTGCTTAATTTTGGTTTTGAAATATTTGTGTACGCCCAAGGAAGATTTAAAAGTTGAGAAAAGAAACCTGAAGGAACAATACACTGGCTAATAAACTAAATATAAAAGTACACACGCAAACTTTTACGGAACTCAATACACCTTTTACTTTTGACAAATAAAAGCATTACAAAGAGGAAAGGTGTTCCGCTCCTTGCCAAAGTCTTCAATTCTATTTCATTTACCGTATTCTATTAAATAACGCTTCACTTTTTCTCAAGACTTGAAAGTTTTTTATGTGGCCTGATGATATACCTTTCGAAGATTAGCCACAAAATTAATTTCTGGACGCACTATAAATATTTGAGCACAGACATTTGTTGGTAAATACTGGTGAATCCTTGGGTACTTTCTTTATAATTTTTGTTTGCAAAACACAACACTATATAATTTGGCCTCTGCGATGACCATAAATAAATAGCAAGGTCAATCACTGGAAGTTTGCGGAATCAACTTGGAGTTTTCCCGTTTCTCTCATGGACAATTATACGTCGCGTGTTTGCTCGTCGGAAAACCATCACCTTGTATATTTACGCGCCACAAGAAAGACAAAAAATATTGTTTTACCAGAATGGTTTAAATTGATTAATTTAACTGTAACTGTGTTGTATTTAAACTTCACCCTAATTTTAGAATAAATAACTAACTAATCCGAATTTGTTTTATTTTTATAGATAAGTTCAGACAACTTTTATTACCGTTAAGAAGTTCGCTGGGTCAGCTAATATGAAATAAATATTACATTGTTTTCCAAGTAATGGATAATTTAGGTTTGAGAAAATCTTCCTGTCATCCTGTTAGGTATTCAACCTTGAACACTAAATATCCGACATAGATCCCTTTTATATGTGATTTTCCTAGGGTTCAGTGTACCTCAAAACATGTACTTCTAAGAAAATGTTGGTATGGAGCTCTTAATGGAACAGCTCATTCCATTCATAACGTGCCGACGTGTCATGATGGCACGTTAGCCATGGTAGCTTAATGGGTAAGAGCAACTGGACGGAAACCAGGAGATCCGTGGCATTGAATTTTTCATGTCGATTCTGTCAATCCAATACCTTAGCCTGTGAACGACTAGTGTGAAGAAATGATTAATTTCCATCAATTAACTTAAAATATAAACTTTATGTTTCCCTCGATTCAGAAAGCCTATGAGGAGAATTTTCAGTAAAATTCGATAACAAAATGTTAATGTCAAACGTATCCTAACTTTGTTAAAGGTTAGAAAAAATAATAATTATGTTTGCGGTATTCTCTAACAAACTGCATCTAGGAATGTTCAAGTCAACGACTGTGGTACAATTTTTATATTTCTCAATTTTTGAGTTACTACGCTGAGAAAAGAAAAGAAAAACATCACAGAAATGAAAAATAATAGAAAGTCTATGATTTTGAAAGGCCAAAATTTCTGACTAAATACAAGTAAAGATGATAATCATGAAACTGTATGGCCAGAAAACAAACTCGCTCACTATCTTGTTATGTATTATCTCTTTTGCTTATTTACTATTTGCATTAAAATGTTTCTGCATGATAGAAGTGTCTCTCGAGTCCGCCAGAGGGAAGTAAAAGCAACGTCTCTAAGTTAGTTGCTGGATTCACCGTAATAGCGCCGTCATAGTTGCATTTCCAGTAGCTGCCACTTGGAGCGGTACTTTCCAGCACGCCACTTCTATGGTTTATAAATTTCGCTGTCAGAACACTAACTTCAAAATCACTACTTATGAACCGATCGGGTAATTAATAGCACGTTTAACAGCACAATAAAATTAAAAATCTGATGTTACATTTACGTGACACACATTATCGTTTATTTTTGTATAACGTACTCTTCTAAGACGTATTGTTCTGCCAACTTAAAGTTAACAAACACCAAGGTTGGCACAAATGCTTTTATTACACATTTCTTAAAGGTGTAAAGGCAATAGCAATTAGCCAAAATTTTAAAAAGTGCTATATAATGACTGATGTTTCATATTCTTTCCATGGCATCGTGACAAACCCTGAATAGGTACAGTAGATTAAAAGTTAAACTCTTGCAAAATGTAAACCATTTACAATTCATATTGTTCGCCGATCACATTGTTGCGATAAGCGAGGCCGATGTGCACAAAGAGACAGATAGGGCAGCGCGGAGATAAAAAGCTTGCCGAAACAGATAAACATATGTAACTGGAAGCTGCAGCGGGGAGATAAAAAGCTTGCCGAAACAGATAAAGATAGATAATTGGAAGGTTCTAGTGCCGTTTTGTTCATTCGATTAATTTCTAGAAATATGAGTAGAGGTATAAGAAGGAAGTCGGTGTGACTTACCCCAGAGAGTCGTAATCGGAACTTGCAGCTATGTTTTGAAAGTGAACACTTTGTTTGTGGTCGACGACCTTGACGATCGTATTTGTGTAAGTTATGTAATTCTGCTACTGTGTACTTCTACGGAAATAAAGAACATTTTGAATTTCTGCAAATTGGACTTTTAAATTTACGAACCCACAAAGTCACAATATACTGCAAATTGCTCATGCTACAGTAATTACGTTCAAATATGTTGTATATTTTAAATAGATTTATATTTTTTGGATCGGCAAGCTTTGTCTACCTCTAAGGGTCTACCTCTACCCCCATAAACAAAATTATTCATAATCAATCGGAGATTGATCACAGAAAATTCATTTTATAGATTTCACCTTGTAAATATCCTAAACATATGGTATATTAATTAAAACCATAGGAACCTATTTTAGAAAATCGAAAATATCAAAAGATTTTCCCTGTAAAGTGTAGTTAAAGATGGACGATTTTCTCGGAAACTTTCCTGTCAAATCATCAAAAGATACTGAACTTAAATCCCAAGTATAGTATTTCAAGAACATTTCATTTTTAGGTTACGTCGCTCACAAACATAAATGTACGTTTTTCTACAAACGTTTTGTACTAATTCAGAGGATTTCAAAACATTATTTCTGGTGAAATCTCGATAAAGAATTTTTAAGTGAAATACGTAATTACTCGTGTCTACTGAGGTAGATGACAAAAAACTGAATACGTTTTTCAAAGTATGAGAGCGCGTAAGTTTTAAATAGTGATCCTGGGAATTTGGATATCCATATTTTATTGATTTTATATTAGAAGAAAAACAAATTTGTAATATAACATCACTTTATCTTCCTTACCCTTATATAACGTCATGGTATTCACTAAACTTTGTATATTTAGTGTAAAATTGTTAAATGTAAGTAATCAATGCATCTAGTATTGCTATTGCAATGGAGCATGTTGTTAAATTTTAATTTAAAAATGCCATTATACTATATTTTTATACAGAAAGTGATATTTTCTCCATTGGCATTAAATCTAAATATTTACTTAGAAGAAGTTTCAAACTGGGCACCCTCCGTTTATTGTGTAAAAAATGTAACAAGACCACAAACTGATTTTTTAATAACTCGGATAGAAACGAAATACAATAAATTTTTCATATAGTTTTAATAAAATCAATAGTAATTCAAATTGGAAGACACTAATATACAAAAAAACTTTGTGAAAACTGTTAGAAAAAGAGGTATTTGTGTATTTTAATTAGTTCCACGGTTTATTGTACCTGTTAACTACATGACGATTCTTGTACATAAAATTGTATAGAAGAAAAAAAAACATGTCATTTACTAGTGAATGTGCAAAATGTTCTTACCAAAGCTTATTTGTCTAGATATTTAATTTTAATATATCTTCTTAAAATTAGTTCCATTACTCATTTCGCGACACATTTAGTAGGGATATTCATAGTCCAATGTTTAAGAATTGGACGCCATATTGTTTTCCTGCAGTCGCAAGAAACAACTGAGTGTTGATAGTAGTTTAAAATAATATTAAGTATTAAATAATTCGAGTCATTAATAACAAACATGTTGGTATTGACGTATCTTTAAAAAAAGAGTTATTCCAAATAGTTTTGAAGTGACCTACATTTTTACTTACTCCTCTAGGAGTATGATGAAAATTATTGCATTGCAACCGAAAGATTATTACCAAGATTTCAGTAGAAATGAACAATATTAGGTGCCCTGAATCCAAAGAAAGCAATTTTAGAAAACGCTCCGCGCACGCACATGTTATCGAGGAGTGAACGGTTAACGAAACATTCCGTATAATTTATTTGAAATTTCTATTACTTAAAATGTTTCTCAAATAGGAGCACATTGTTCTTACGTTTTATCTCTTGGTTATGCAAAAATGAATGGAATTTCAATAATATCACTTAAAGCCTCAATGCTTTTCCATATCCTCTCCCCTGCACCTTGTACAAGGAGATTAGCAGTAGAGTAATTTTTCAAATGTTTGTCTCAAATAAAATGAAACAATCGAAAGAATAAGAGTTTGTAAGAATAGTTTGTACAAGGGTTGAGAAACTCGTGTGAGTGCAACACGTCAGAATTTTTTAAAGTATGCTTTTGTTTCCCTTATCCCTGGCTTAAATTTTGCCAGCTATACGGGATTATATTCCTTCGGGATGAGGACTTCCAGGTTAATGGCAGAAAATATAACATATTGTGCCTTTGTGGGTTCGTGAAATTAAAAGTCCAGTTGCACAAACTCAAAATGTTCTTTATTTCCACCGAATTACAGTTGGAACACTTGCCACGTAGCGCACAAAATTACAATCCACCAGTTCGTCTGTCACAGGTCCACTCCACACTCGCAATTACGAACATCTCTTCTGATACACTACGCAGTCTTACAGTCCGTTCCCTAGCACGGCACTCTTCACCGCTGCTCGCCAAGAACAGAACTGACTCGTCCACTGCAGCCCTTATATAGCAAGATCGTTGTTTCTGGAAGCTTCGCGGCTCGGAAAATCATCCCGAATATACCAGACGTCAGCGGGAGCGGAAAGTGACGGTATACTGGCTAGTGATGCTATTCTAACCATCCCCTCTGTGAGCGCTACACAGAGTAGGCGTAGCCTGAATGCTTCCCATCTGGTCCCTATCTGCCAGCTGCTGGTTCTCTGGGGAACTCCAATGATAGGGTGGCAATATAAATTGCATTTGTCATGCCAATATTTTTAATATATGGTGGCATTTTAATTATAATTTTTGGATTATTTTCTTTTTGTTTTTTCAGGGAAAAAAATCTTCTTAGAATGTTCCCTTAAATGTTAGTTTGGGATTCAAGAATTTTCTTGTAAAATTTCGTGCCGCATATTTGGATGATACCTACTAGACTTAAATATGAGTTTTGATATTTATCCGAGTTTCGATTTTTTTTCTAATACTCTTCACACAAACTGACCTGTTTCTTTTTAAAAACGCTTCTTTCTTTCTGTTTCAGTCTCAAATCATGTATTTCCAGTGAAATGTCGTTATTGAATTAACAGTAGGTTGGTAGAGTTGAGTTGGAAAATGAGATGTCACCTTCCCCAAGTTCCAGACACAGCTTAGCCTGTCACCAAGTGTCACTGTATTCTCAATGAGACGCATTATAACACGAAATTCTACTTCCTTCTCTCGTTGTCTCTTACGTCATCGTTCCGCTCCACACTGATCAAAAATTGATGGGACAATCAGGAAAATAATACAAAAGTACGTTCTCCATGTATTATGAATTATGTTGATACCTTACCTTCTAAATATGGAAATGTGAAAAATCTACCTTCTTTTCGCTACGACAAACGCAAAATTGTACAGTTAGCTAATACAATAACTCAGTTATTATATTATAGGGATACTCAGGAGTAATGTTCAAGTCCAGTTTCGTTGTATATTATTATTATTATTATTATTATTATTATTATTATTATTATTATTATTATTATTATTATTATTATTATTATTATTATTATTATTATTATTATTATTATTATTATTATTATTATTATTATTATTATTATTATTATTATTATTATTATTATTATTATTATTATTATTATTATTATTATTATTATTATTATTATTATTATTATTATTATTATTATTATTATTATTATTATTATTATTATTATTATTATTATTATTATTATTATTATTATTATTATTATTATTATTATTATTATTATTATTATTATTATTATTATTATTATTATTATTATTATTATTATTATTATTATTATTATTATTATTATTATTATTATTATTATTATTATTATTATTATTATTATTATTATTATTATTATTATTATTATTATTATTATTATTATTATTATTATTATTATTATTATTATTATTATTATTATTATTATTATTATTATTATTATTATTATTATTATTATTATTATTATTATTATTATTATTATTATTATTATTATTATTATTATTATTATTATTATTATTATTATTATTATTATTATTATTATTATTATTATTACTATTATTACTATTATTATTATTATTATTATTATTATTATTATTATTATTATTATTATTATTATTATTATTATTATTATTATTATTATTATTATTATTATTATTATTATTATTATTATTATTATTATTATTATTATTATTATTATTATTATTATTATTATTATTATTATTATTATTATTATTATTATTATTATTATTATTATTATTATTATTATTATTATTATTATTATTATTATTATTATTATTATTATTATTATTATTATTATTATTAGTATTATTATTATTATTATTATTATTATTATTATTATTATTATTATTATTATTATTATTATTATTATTATTATTATTATTATTATTATTATTATTATTTACCTGAGTGGCTTATATAAAGATACTTAGAACTTTCAGGGTGCTATCACTCGGTCTCCCCTGGGATTACGTTGGTTCCCCCACCAATAATCGGATACATTTATAATTTCTAATTTTTTTAGTTTAAAAGAAAACACAGCAAGGAAGCCATAGTTTGCAAGTGAAACGAATAATTTCAACGTATTTATTTTACAAGAGCACGACAGTGAAATAGTTTGCATGTGAATGAAATGTATTTTAATTAATCAATTTCAAATTAGAGAACGAGGTGCATTGTATCCTGAGACACAAAATGGTGGATATTCACGTTATCAGTGAGGAAATAGCAGTGTAAGCACTAACGTAATTGGAGGAGAGACTAAAAGTGGCTCGAAATGGAGGCTAAGTGCGCGGGATCCTTAAATAGAATTGCCCAAAGTAGCACCTTATATCTAGAGTAATAGCAACAAACAAAAAAGATGGTAATAGCGAATACGCTGCCGTTTATACACAGATTGAGAACACGTAGATTGTACGGCACCTTAATGCCCTTTGCCTCTCATCTGTAAAAGCTGAGGTACAGCTGCCCAGCGCTAAAGTCTCTGCAGACAGGTGTCAAGTCGGGATGAGACCCAGAAAGTTATTTTTTTTTTATTAAGTAGTTTATAGTCGCTTTAACCGTGTAGGTCTTATCGTAACTCCTGGTTTGCATGTTACAGATTACATTTCTTATTGTTGATCAACAGTGAAGATTGTAAAGACACACAAAATACTAAAATTTCAACAGTCATAGTTTGGAAACTAATCCAGTGTCTTTTAACAACTTAATTATGTTATCAATAGAGGACGGTGACGAAAGGGCTTCTTTGATCTTGTTGGGAATACCACGGTGCTGAGGCTGTTGGTTGTAAAGGAGGCAATCGATGATGACGCACGCAGTATAGGTGGGAGGTTGTTTGTTCTCGAGAAGATAGCTGTGAGTTATTTTGGTGTGACCTATTCTCACGCTTGTCATAACGACTTGATTTTGCCTGCGAAAATGGAGTACTGTCCTGCTGACATTGTTATTTCATGAAGCTTACTGTTGGGGTTTTTTGTGCAAATTAATCTTCCATTTTAGGTATAATTTAGTTTTGACGAAAAAAAAATAGTCAATATATGGTGTAGCTATTTCAATATTATTTTGAGAATTGTTAGTAGTTTCTTTAGCAGCCAGATCAGCAATTTCGATGCCTTGGATACCTCTAGCGAAGGTACCCACATAAAATGACTTCTTTACCCTGCTTCTCGATTTTGTCCGTCACACAACGAGCCACGAAGTGCCTCAACATAGATCCGTCACGATATGACCACTAGAAAAAGTGACATAAACTCAATATATTGGGGAAAGCAGTCATAATCATACACAATCTGAGGCAACAGTTAACTGTTTCCAGTCCTGACGATGGCAATGGATTCCTCAAATCGAACTCAATATTCCTAAAGCGAGGTATCATAGAAGCTGATCATTAACATCTTATCCGTATAAAATAAACTAATAAATAAGAGAAAGGCCATTTATTGTTTCAAAGTAACTACTTAAAATGATAGCAATTATAATAGCACCTTTCGAATAACATTAAGACTAAAATGTTTTGGCATCAACTGTATATTGGTTTTACTCGGTGTCTGTAACAATGTTGTTTGTTATCTATAATTTCTCATTATATACATTTCAGCATGAATAACGAGCACTTTACAACGACACGGATAACAAAGGTCGTTAGGGTACGATCTCCTAAACCGTTTTTCCTGCCTGAGGTCAGATTTTCCTCAGTCTTCATAACTGCAAAATGCTCTGGAGATACTCTCTTTCCCAACTTTCCTATCTCAATTATAATTTCCTTTCATGTGTCATCTGTCATGAGCATTCGCCGGCTGTAGTGTCACATGAAATACGAATGGACGTAAAGTACGACTAAATAAATAAAGAAACGAGAAAAGACAGCACTTGACAGTGTGAAAGCTCAGGATATAGATGTCTGTATTATTTAAGGTTAACCCCACCCTCATAAGCGGTATTCTGGCCAACTTTTTGTGGCATTTGTTTTATTTTTTATTTTTTATTTGATACACTTACACTGCATTCTTATATTATACTACTGCATTTATATTTAGTGGGTTTTATCCATTCTTTCATTGTAGATATAAAAGAGATAAACATTAAATTTAAACATTGCACCATAATTTCCGGATACTTTCGATCGAGCGAAAATTTCTCTAAAATGTCCATTGTGTGAAATCTCCTTACTCATTCTCCTCTCTCTCCAAAATTTCAACTGAGTACACTTTCGAGTAAAGTTCATTAAAATTGAAATAAAATTTTCTAATACAAATATTCTATTTCTGAACCATTTTATCTGTAGTAACCAATAACAAGTGCTCTAGAATGAACTGAGGATGTCTGGATATTGGGTTGTATTTGGTTTAGCTGTTAAGCGAATAAGCCTATAAAATAATAGACTTAAGCAATACAGTACCGAGCGGGCCCACATTCGGAAGGTCAGAGTTCGATTCCCGTGGCCGACCTACCTGACACATGGGATTTTTCGGGGTTTTCCCGGATCGCTAGGCAAATGCTATGTAGTTAATTACATCCCACAAATGTCCCGTCCCACCAGTTCATCTCCATTATAATTTCATATCATCTCTCTTCCGGTGGTCCCCTTCAGGATAGAAGTTTCGGCGGGTGTTTCGGCGGTGTCGTGGCTCCTTGAGAAGGCCACCCTCTGTCTCTTCTCACCTCATCCTTCCTCCCGGGAATTCCCCATTTGGGGTTAGATACAATACACCACAGGTTTCGGAGCCGAACCTCTCCGTAGTAATCTTAATCACAACCAATACAGCATTTGAAATCACGGTAAATGTCGAACCGCTAAAAATTAATTTACAGAAATTTACGGAACTTATTGCTTCATTTTTATTCTGCCTTTAAGCTGTGGTAGGTAAAGGAAGTACTGCATTCTACCCAAATATTTTATGTCTAATTACAACACAAATGCATGTGTTGTGTTCTCCGAACCCAAAGGGATATCACTTTAAAAGAAGATCCCTGCCAGTGTGTGTGTGTGTGTTTGTGTAAAGAGTATCTCTTAAAACAAGAAGTTGGTTAAATACTAAATTTGGTATTGAAGTTAAAGGTCACGATGCGACATGAAGATATACAGAGAACTTTGCATCCAGAACAACTATTCACCTACTGGAAAAATTTTCTCAAAAATAGCTGTAACAATTTTGACTAAAATACCACATTATGTTAAAGATATTTTTATGCCAAAAGAAATACGTAAACCAAAAGATAAAAGCAAATCTTTTTACACAAAAATGTAGATGTCGTCCTAACACATAAGATATTTACATCATTCTTATTTGAGTTAGCCATTTCTGTGATATTTCTTGTTATTGGTTTCAGTTTTGTAATATTTCTACTTTTATCAAATGTAAAAAGGTTTATTCGATTTTTATTTTCTGGGCATGTAAACAGATCGCTAGCAACCACCTTTAAAATATTTGACTATGTCTGCTGCATTTCCCTATTCTCATTGTACCTACGAAGAAATATCTAATAAAACCTTTTCTACAAATGTTTATCTCGACATGAAGTAGATAGTAGAGTAAGCTTTGCTAAGAGTAGTCTGTTGATGAATGCGTAGAGAAAGACACGTGAATGTAACATATAATTTTTCAGTAGTGTACATTCTTACCGCCTACAGCACCACAGTCGGTGAATGTTGATGATACATAAAGGGTTGATACACCATTAGGAAAATAAAGTAAAGAAGAAACGTTCCAGGCCTAAGTTTTGGGAGTGACTTTATGGCCCCAGCATCCTATCGGTATGTAGGTATGCGAGAGAGAGACAGAGAGAGAGAGAGAGAGAGAGAGAGAGAGAGAGGAAGAGAGGGAGAAAGCAGGCAGAAAACAGCATAATCAAAAAAAAAACTAAGTATGCTGGATGAATACCAAACTAAGTTCTGCATCTTCAAACAATACGATTCAAAGATTTTCAGGAAAATCCTGACTCCAAAATATCATTTACATCGAAAGTACTTCAATTTTACTTTATGTTTTCAAAATTACCCTATTTTGCATTAAACTACTATATGCTTGGTGTACTGATACACTACTTATCCCATTGCAACAATTTTATTTCATGCAATAATGGTTAAGGATTATTTTAAGTTTATATTTGTCATGCACTGGGTGTATACATGTGTGTCTCTTTTCGAACAAACTTCAGTGAAACGTTGTAAATTTAATCAATGAAAAATAATTGAAATTACAGTTTGATTTTCAAAAGCTGATACATGACAGCTGTCAAGCAAGGAAGGTGAACGGTAAAAGCGGAAGGTCGTTGCTATGGAAACGGAAACGTAAATAAATGTTGCCGCATTGGTTACACCGGGTAATCACCTATTCCTCATGTCAGTTATCGCCAGTTGTGTGGGCAAACAAAGTTTACTTGAACTTTCAGTTGCTCTGCGTATTGTTAGCCTACTTTTTCAAAACACTTATTAAAATGCGTCGTTTTGGAAGCAAGACTTAGTGGCTGTAGGTTTAGAGGTGGACCGGGGACTCATGGCTCAAGACAAATATCCGCTTGTGTTGGGATGTTACATGCACAGCCAAGCTAGAGATTTTTTTCTTCTTCTTAGGGAATTCTTTAAACAAGAAGAAGAAAATTTGCTCTTTTACCGTGAAGCACTTACTACTTTCAACCAAGTGAGAGAAAGGATTGCGCACACCCTTAAATTAAGTGAGTGACTGTTTCTAGAATCTCTAAAGAGAAGTAGCTACAGCCAGGTATATCAGAAATTGTAACTCCTAGGAAGCAAAGACCAAGAGCATCTCCATAGTTTTCAATTAGACATTCTAAATCTATGACTATTACACCTGAAATGTACACCCTACCACACGTAGGCTTCTTTCTTCCCTTAAAGAAGCAGAGCTATATGAAGAAAGCCTTAGCACTTTGAACAAAGTCCTGTATGATCTGGGATTTGAGTTAAAAAAAAAAACAGAAAACTGGTACTCCAAAGATAAGATATTGTAGTACTAAGGACTTTGTTTTGAAGAGAAATGCTGAATAAGAACTTGCATGAAATAGTGTGGTAGGATGCATACAGGGTAAACGCCGGCCATACTTTGTAAAAGGTATGGACTGATGGCACTCATGAAGGTTACCACAAAAGAACCTAAAGGAAAATGTGGCCACGTTATTACTGTTCATGCCAGTACGTCGTATGGTTTTGCTGATAGCACCCCCCTGTTCTTCATATGAAAAACTAGGGAATATTACGAAGACATGGACCATGACCATCAACTCCTGCGGGTCAAAATTCCAGCACAGAGACGGCGCTGATATAATCATGGCAATTAACAGACTAGTTAATAAGTTATTTAAAAAACTCACACCTGTGAAGAAGCTACAACGCAGTGTGTGCGTTGAGAACAAATTATTTTTGGTTTTAAAGTAGACTTATACAGTTTAAATGTGCATATTTCCGCTGAGGTGAGATAAATTTGAACGCATCTTTATGTTTCGAGTATTGAGAGGGATTTGCTTAATTTGCTGTCTGTTTCTCGGCAACATTGCAGCTCCCAAAGTGGAGAAACAGATGACCTTCACGTATCTTCGTTTAAAAGTCCAAATGTAAGAGTATAACTATTTTGAAAAACCAACAGGTTTATTGAGCCCATTATTATAAGTAGTAGTAGTAGTGGCGGTGGCGGTGGCAACGGCGTGGATGGCAGCAGCAGCAGCAATATCAGAGAAGTGCTAAGGGCATAAATTCCAACCTTTTTTTTTTTTTTTTTTTTTTTGTAATTGTACGTCCTCCAACGTTAAGTCATATCGGACGATGAATGGAATGGGTGAAAAGATGCTCAACTGAGCCCAGGGTGCACAGAGCTTAGAGTTACCCGACATTCGTCTTTCAGGATAAGGGAAAACCACGGAAAAAACCTTATCCAGGTAACTCGCCCTGGCCAAGATTCGAACTCGGGACATCTTCAACGGGAGGCAGACTCGCTACCACCACGCTACCGAGGCGGGCAACTGTGATTTGTTAAACTTCACGTATTAGATTGATCTGTGATTCATTAGCTAAATAGTGAATAGGAATCAATGAAATTAGAAAAATACAACAGCTACTAAATGACTTTAATCAAAATAGAATTTCCTCTAATTAATAGTTATCTAATTATATTTGAATTCCCACTGTATGCTAGTATAATTTGTTTTCTTTATCGAATCACAAAGGTGTAGAACTATTAGTTTAGCGTTACTATTTGTTATTATAATTACATTATATTTATGTATTTTTGCTGTTTTCTTAGTGTTCTAGGAAATTTCCTTCGTGTTAAAAAGCTTTTAACTCTTCAGAAGATGATTAGAATTTTTACTATTTCTTATGATTAAGTAAATATTTACTTGTTGGTCAGTATACGACGGTTGGCGGATAAGTCCCGGGCCTCACATAGAAAGCGCGTCACTGGGCCAGTTTGACAGATAACACCATATAGCTTAACTCTAGACTAGCTTGTATCCATAGTTACAAGTCAATAGCTTGTTTAGTTTTTGAATGACAGCATTTTAAACAAGACAAGTGTGGAAGTTACACGAAAATGGAGGATGTGGAAAAACGAGCAGTAATTAAATACTTCATTTTAAAGGTTTAACGCCTAAAGAAAGCAAGGAGTAAATGGACAGTGCATTGAAAGACTCTTGCCCTTCTTATACAATGATTAAAAGATGGGCTGCGGAGTTTAAAATGGAACGTACGAGCACTAGTGGACGCCCTGTGGAAGTAACAACTCTAAGGTCATGAATAGAGTCAACCTGGAAAATTCAATGCCATGGTCGGGATTTGAACCACGGATCCGTCCAGTGGCTCTTACCTTTTGAGCTACCATGGCCAACTTTGCGGTCATGGCATTAAATTCTCCAATTGACATATATCTTCTCGCTAAACCACTAGGGGCTCTCGAGATACACCGTTTCTGGCGATTTACTATTTACTATTATTATTTACTATTTACTATTTGAGTCCCAGGCTTAATCATTTAACTCCTATTATTTAAGTTCATTGATGGAAATTAATCATTTCTACATACTAGCCATATATAGGCTAGGATTTTGAATAGACGGCAAAGTTGGCCATTGTAGCTCAAAAGGTAAGAGCGACTGGACGGAAACCAATAGATCCGTGGTTCAAATCCCGGCCATGGCATTGAATTTTCCAGATTGACTCTATCTATTCAAAATCTTAGCCTATATACGGCTAATATGTCGAAATGATTAATTTACATCAATTAACTTAAACTCTAAGGTCAT
This sequence comes from Mantis religiosa, assembly GCA_030765055.1. Classification (NCBI taxonomy): domain Eukaryota; kingdom Metazoa; phylum Arthropoda; class Insecta; order Mantodea; family Mantidae; genus Mantis; species Mantis religiosa. Next base: position 224,118,728 of record CM060948.1, read on the forward strand.
TTAAAAAATTCATCGTTTAGTACTGGAAGACCGCAGATTAGTTTGATATAGCAGAGGCTATAAACATATCAAAACAACTTGCAGATAACACTTTCAATAATTTTTTGGGCTTTCACAAGGTCTGTGCATGATGGATGCCGCGTTTGTTGACACCTGATCAAAAGTTACAAAGAAAAACTATTTCTTTTAAGAATTTGGAGGTCTATCGTAAAAATCCCAGTAAACTTTTCAGATAGCTTATCACCATGGATGAAAATTGGATACATCACAACACTCCAGAAAGTGCAAAATGCAAAATCAATTTTGTCAGCTAACAAGGTTATGGCGAGTGTTTTCTGATGCACAGAATGATTTTTATTGATTACTTGTAAAATGGTAAAAGTATCACTGGTGACTACTACGCAAGCTTACTGCAAAGTTTGAATGATGAGATGAAAATAGACCTCATTTGCTAAAGAAAAATATTTTTTCTTCACGACAATGTTTCGGTCCATCGTTCAGTCAATTTCATCAATGGGAAAATTTGCGAATTAAAGTTCGAATTGCTTGAACATCCACCTTATTCGCCAGATCTAGCAACCAGTGAGTACCTCCTGTACCCGAACCTCAAAAAATTTCTTGGAGGACGAAGATTGCACAGCAACCAGGAGGTCATTGATGTGGTAAACGGCTACCTTTGAGGACCATGATAAATCGCACTATTGAGATGGTTTAATTAAATTAGAATACCGATATGACAAATTTAGACTTCTGACGATTATGTTGAGAAATAAAGGGGGAAAATTGATGCTTTTTTTTTTTTTTTTTTGTGAGGCGCGGGACTAATCAGCCGACACTCGCATTATTCAGTATACTGCAATTCTCATTGTATGTTAAATATAATATTCAGAAATATAAGCTTCAGAAATTACCAGTATTCGTAGGCCACAAGCATATGTTTGTACCTATCTTCTGACTGACCTTAACTATGTTCAACTTTGGAATTATATCTACTAAAGTCACTAATGACTCGGTCGGAAAGCCGGATCTCAGGTTCAGTGGGATATAATTTAATTGGAAAGATTCTATTTTGAAAACAAAATATCTGGGTAGCTGATTGGGAACGCATTTTATGTCAATAAATATTGAAATTATTGCTGACAAAAATTATGTATTATTATTTATGTTGTGTTCTGCAAAAACTGTGGTAATAAATAAAATAAATTAATAAATGTTATTTTGCAACATATATCATGAAGGAAGTTGTGGGTATGTTTTTAATTTACCATGCTCATTTCACACAAAATCCAGGGAATAGAAACAAGATCTGTACCTGAATATAATACACGAATTTTCCGGTTTGTCATTCCTAGCTCCCTGTTGCCGAAGCAAGCGACATACATTGATATTTCGCTACGTTTCCGGTAATTCTACCCCTTCATCCCCCTCTCACTCTCTCTCTTTCATCGGGATTAAATTTCGTTTATTATTGTGGAATTGTCGACAATGATGTTTTGTTTGCGCGTGGTCACTGTTTTGCACTGGAATTCGTTGCAGGCAAACATAAAAATTATTCATATCATTTTCTTTGCCCATTATCGTTTGTATCAGTACAGCTTCTGCAAACTATACCTGTAAAAGCTTACGTCAGTCGAGGTAAAAGGTTAAAAGTAAAGGGGGAATAGAGGAAATCGAATCGTAAGTCAGGTGTTTAAAAATCGGGTTACTGTAATACTGGCCAAAGAAATTTATACGTTTTCCTTGAAATCTCAAAAAACAACTAAACAGCGACAACACTTTGAATAATGTAGGGTTCAAAAATTAAAACCATTAGTGATAGCATGGGATAGAATTCTATGGAGGGGATTTGGCCCGTCGACTAGACTGTTCCCAAGTGGGACACCCCTGTGAGCAAGGATGAGGCAAGAGGAGACAGAGGGCGGTCAACCCCAGGAGTCACTACAATACCATTAACCAGCTTGAAACTCTCCGGCAGCCCAGTACGATAAGCATCCCTCCTATCGTGGCCTCGAAACTATCCACAGACCGGGTTGGAGACTGGAGGCCGCCGCCAGACCTAGGAATAATCCCGACAGTCTTGCACAACCGGTATCCCGCCGACCGCGTTCTGAAACGGCCCACTAGGCCAGCTCGGAGATCGGAGACTGTCCTACCGGAGGATAAAGATGTTTACAGGAGTATATCATCCTGCCAAGCACCGCAGAGGAAACCGCCAACTTCTACCCTGAAAGAGACCACCAGATGAGAGATGATGTGAAATGATAATGGAGATGAAATGGAAGGACAGGAAGTTCGAGGAATGTAATTAACCTACCCAGCATTCGCCTGCCAACCCAGAAAAACTCAGGAATGGGTAATATCCTACAAAGGTATTTGAAAGAGCTGTACATTTTATGCAGTATATTTTTGCCGTTTCGTACAGTTCAATAAAGCTACACAATTCGTACATAATTATTTTTCATGTATATCTTTTGTATTTCAAACATATTCATTAGAGCAAATCGAAATGTTCGAAAATCCTCATATAAAGTAGTCGGAGGTATGTGTATTTTCTTGAAAAGGACCTTAGTGGCTGTACCAAGAGAATTAAAGATGCACATTTCATTTGTTATGAGAAAAGATATACTATTTGAATCACAATAGTTAAAATTATCTATAAAGTTTTCAAGAATGTTCCATGTAGAGGGAAATTTGGGTTGTGAATTTTCTAGAAAAACTTAGTGTCGCGTTCTTGGAATCAATAATAATTATATCATGATTAAAAGCGGCCCGCCATATTATAGTTTGTGACTTTGCACACTTTCGATAATATCGTGAGAAACAACTGAACAGAGATATATGAAAAATAGATCTCTCGGAAATGGACAATGCAAAATAGGAGGGGGCTTTCTCATTTCTGCCTACATGTATTTAATTTTCCAGTGTAGCCAAATTGCACAAAGCTCCTGATAAATGGAGAGGAATTCACAGGCTATTGCCAGATAATTAAAAATATAAACACATGTGATTGTTCATGTAAATATCTTAGATATATGGACCTATTTTAACCAAAATCGTTAAGAGACCTTTTTTTGGAAAATAGTGACGAATTTAAAAAAAAATGTTCAGTGCATAGTGTAGTTTGGGGTGAGAGATTTTCTTGAAAAACCTCCGTGTTATATCTTATCGTGGTGTGGTATATCTCAGATTTCCTTTTTTAGTTATTTTGTTCACACACGCACAGGCGGACGGACAAACACAAAAACGTATCTTTTCCTATAAATGCATTATGTTTCGATTTAGTAGGTTTAAACATATGCAGTTACTGTTTGGATTGGATTTGACTGGATTAAAGCACGGAGAGGACTCAGCACTGCGATCATCATTGATCTATTTTACCTATGCCCCAAGTGAGCCATCCCCGGCAGGAAGGATAAGGCAAGAGGAGACAGAGGGTGGCCGTCCCAAGGAGTCACAACAGTGAAGAGGGCAGGGTGAAACTGTTTACTAGTTGGCAACTTCCCCGGCAGGCCAGCATAAGCGGCATCCCACACACCGTGGTCTGAAAACGCTGCACCAGATCAACTCGGGGCCCGGAAACCGTCCTACGGAGAGAGGAAGTACAGTTCCGGTTAAATCTTGACCTTGAGTTTTTGGGTAGAACCCAATACTTTCCCTATTTAATAGGTGAGCAGTAGAACAGGTAAACATTCATTTACAACTACATGTTAGAAAGAGTTCTATATTTTTCTTTCAGTTAATATTTATCTATGGCTTATGTTTTCAAAATTAATCAAAATTAATTCAAAATATTTGAACATAACATTCTCCCATTGCAATGAATTAACAATGGGCCGGAGTATTGTCGTGAAGAAAATGACACCTTTCTTTGCCAAATGAGGTCTTTTGTTTTCACCTCATTACTCTAAAGTTGCAGTACGTTTGCGGGTAATCAACAGTGATAATTTTACACTTTTCCAAGAAATCAGTGAAAATAACATCATGTGCATCCTACAAAACACTCGCCATAATCTCGCTAGCTGACAAAATAGACTTTCCTTTTTGGAGTTGGTTCACCTGGCGCAATCCCCTGTTTTGACTGTGATTTACTTTCTGGAGTGTAGTGGTGTATTCCAAGTTTCATCCATGGTGATAAGCCATCTCAATTATTACGGTAGAGCTCCAAATTGTAAACAGAAACAGTTTCTCTTTGCAACTTTTGATCGGATGTCAACAAATGCGGCACCCATCTTGCACAGACCTTGTGAAAGCCCAAAACATTACTTAAAATATTACCTTCACGTGCTTTTAATATGTTTATAGCCTCTGTTATCTCAAACAACTTTAATCTGCGGTCTTCCACTACTAAACGATGAACTTTTTCAATGATCTCTGGAGATGTCACTTCTACAGGGCGTCGAGGGTGAGGGTCATCACTAGTGCTCGTACGTCCCATTTTAAACTCTGCAACCCAACTTTTAATCATTGTATATGAATGGACAGAGTCTCTGAATTTACAGTCCGTTTCCTCCTTGATTTCATTAAGTGTTAAGCCTTTCAAATGGAATTATTTAGTCCCTGCTCGGTTTTCCAAATCCTCCATTTTTGCGACACCTCTACACCTGTCTTGTTTAAAATTCTGTCTTTCAAAAGTAAACAATCTATGAGCCGTAACTATAGATAACGAGCTAGTCTACAGTTAAACTATATGATGGTAGTCGTCAAACCGGCCCAGTGGTGCCATCTGTATGTGAGGTCCGGGACTTATCAGCCCACCCTTGTACTAGGCTACCACAAGGCATATGCCAGCTCTGATTGTATATAGGTTGAATCTCGTTTTGAAACAATAAGTACAATTGATTCGTTTCTTCAGATCAAGTCGTTTAGCTTAACTAAGAAGGATTTACTATTTCTTTGCCGATTAGTTGAGAACGACATTTACTTCGGCATCATAAGGAGTTTCTTCTACTGCATTTCTAAGAGGCGATTCACCGTAAAAGGAAGGGAGAAGTAGAGAGAAAGAGAGAGATAGAAAAGCAAGAAAAATATTTATATAGTGCAAATACACGACCTTTTACCCGCCTCTAAAGCGTTCCTGCCTCACGCTCAAGAGGTCTCGAGCTCGAATCTCGGCTAGGATGAGTTACCGGTAAAGTTTCTCTCCCTAGAGTTTTCTGTTCTTCTGAAAAATGAATATTGTAACTTTGTGGGTTCGCAGAATTAAAAGGCCGAGTTGCAGAAATTAAAAATCTCCTCATTATCGTCGAAATACACTGTTCAATTCTCACGTAACAACATTACATCACACAATCTTCCAAGGTCGATCACAATAACAAACAGTGACTGCAAATTACATCCTTAGCTCTCGTTACAACAACACAGCTGTCTGTCTCATTTCACAACAGTTACACAACTGTCTTCAATAGCAACATTCTCAGGTGTTCTCTGCTTACAACTAACTGACTCATCACTAGCCATGGCTTATTTTTATACACCCAATCGATCATTCTAGATTGTTCTCGACTTTACTCTAAAATGTCGCCAGATAAAACACGAATGTTCTCGAATGTAACTATATAGGTGACGACAAGTCTTTCACTTCTGTGATAAATTATCCATCTCTTGTTTATCGGCGCTACCGTTAATTGTTTATGCAAGCTCCTTATTACCACACTGATCGCCTATTAGTTCCCTTTGTGTGCGCAAGCCACCTTATCGCGATCGAGTTTGCGACAATATTCGGTAACTCGAAGCTCTATGGACCCTTTGCTCACTTGAGCATCATTTTACTCATTCTATCATCGTCCGGTATGACTTTCATTGGAAGAATTTAATTAAAGAAGTAAAATACTTTTAATTTATATTTTGAAAGTAGGTTCAAAGTATTATTGATTATAATATTAATTAATAATAAAATAAACAAAGGAACTAACTATAAAGAAATTGTAAGAATATATAGGGATGTATAGGTGACCATTATTATTATTATTATTATTATTATTATTATTATTATTATTATTATTATTATTATTATTATTATTATTATTATTATTATTATTATTATTATTATTATTATTATTATTATTATTATTATTATTATTATTATTATTATTATTATTATTATTATTATTATTATTATTATTATTATTATTATTATTATTATTATTATTATTATTATTATTATTATTATTATTATTATTATTATTATTATTATTATTATTATTATTATTATTATTATTATTATTATTATTATTATTATTATTATTATTATTATTATTATTATTATTATTATTATTATTATTATTATTATTATTATTATTATTATTATTATTATTATTATTAT
>CM060948.1:224135049-224366802 GCA_030765055.1 Mantis religiosa
GCTGCTGCTGCTGCTACTACTACTACTGCTGCTGCTACTACTACTACTACTGCTACCACTACTACTGCTGCTACCACTACTACTGCTACTACTACTACTGCTGCTACCACTACTACTGCTGCTACTGCTGCTGCTACTGCTGCTACTACTACTGCTGCTGCTACTACTACTACTGCTGCTACCACTACTGCTGCTACTACTACTGCTGCTACCACTACTACTTCTACTACTACTACTACTGCTGCTACCACTACTACTGCTGCTACTGCTGCTTCTACTGCTGCTACTACTACTGCTGCTGCTACTGCTGCTACTACTACTGCTGCTGCTACTACTACTACTGCTGCTACCACTACTGCTGCTGCTACTACTACTACTGCTACCACTACTACTGCTACTACTGCTACTGCTGCTGCTGCTGCTGCTACTACTACTACTGCTGCTGCTGCTACTACTACTACTGCTACTACTACTACTGCTGCTGCTGCTACTACTACTACTACTACTGCTGCTACTACTACTACTACTAGTACTACTACTACTACTACTACTAGTACTACTACTACACACAATATTGTACAGTTACTCATCAACAATATGCCTGAACACAGTGCCAACTCCACATAGAAGATTAAAAAGGGAAAGGAAGTTAGTTTTTAATGAGACATACACAATCCAAGAAAATGTAACAAACATTCCCTTTTGGAGATAACAATACGAGGGTCGGCTGATAGGTCCCGGGCCTCAAATAGAGATAGCTACACTGGGCCAGTTTGACGGATAGCATCATATAGTATAACATTGAACCAGCTTGCAACCATTGTTACAGTTCAATAGCTTGTGTATTTTGTGAATGACAGCGTTTTAAACAAGGAAGGTGTGGAAGTTTCACGAAAATGGAGGATTTGGAAAAGCGAGCAGTGATTAAATACCTCCATTTGAAGGCTTAACGCCTAAAGAAACCAAGGAGGAAATGTATAGTACATTGAAAGACTCTGTCACTTTATATATATACTGATTAAATGGTAGGTACAGAGTTTAAAATGGGACGTACGAGCACTAGTGATCACCCTTGCCCTCGACGCCCTGTAGAACTGACAACTACAGAGAGCATTGAAAAAGTTCATCGTTTAGTATTGGAAGACCGCAGATTAAAGTTGTTTGAGATAGCAGAGGCTGTAAACATATCAAAATAACGAGCAGGTAGCATTTTAAGTAATGTTTTGGGCTTTCACAAAATCTGTGCAAGATGGGTGCCGCGTTTGTTGAAACCTGATTATAAGTTGCAAATAACAACTGTTTCTGTTAAGAATTTGTAGCTCTACCGTAAAAATCTTAGTAAATTTTTGAGAAGACTTATTACCGTCGATGAAACTGCACTCCAGAAAGTAAGTAACAGTCAAAACAGTGGATTGCGCCAGGTGAACCAACTCTAAAATAGGCAAAGTCAATTTTGTTAGTTAACAAGGTTATGTCGAGGTTTTCTGGGATGCGCAGGGAATTATATTTGTTATCTTTTATTATCAAGATGAATAGTGTAAAAGCATCATTGGTAACTACTACGCAAGCTGCAACATTTGAGTGGTCAGGTGAAAATAAAAAGACCTAATTTTGGAAAGAAAAAGAATTGTTTCTTCACGACAATGCTCCGGCCCATCGTTCAGTAATTGCAATGGGAAAAATTTGCGAATTAAATTCCGAATTGCTTGAACATCAACCTTATTCGGCAGATCTAGCACCTAGTGAGTGCTACCTATAACCCAACTCTCAAAAATTTCTTAGAGGACGAAGATTTCATAGCAACATTTTGCGGAAAACAGTTATTTTGAGGACCATGATAAATCGCACTACAGAGATGGTTTAATTAAATCAGAACACTTATATGAAAAATGTATTAGCCTTTCTGGAGATGATGTTGAGAAATAAAGAAAAACCATTCAAAACGTTCTCTTTTACTGTGAGCCCGGGACTTATCAGCCGTACCTCGTACATTAAACCAATACTTGATACATTACATTCCCTTTAATGCAAAGGGCATTTAAACAATCATCCATAAATTCTTGTACCGAGTAATAGGCCTTGCTCCACAGATAGTTTTTAAGAACATACTTACACTTATCTGTTTTCCTTAAATATATTAATTTTAAGTATTTTGGAGGTACATTGAATATTCTGACACATTCATAATATACATCTCACTGGAAACAAATCAATCTAGCATTGGTATTATGTAAGATGCCATTCTTTGTATAGTATTTATGCTATGTATAATTACATAAATATGCAAAATACACCTGATTTTTTATATGAAAACACATAAGCATAAAGATATATTCATTAGGAAGTGTTAAAATGTCCAGCTTTTGAAACAGACCCTTACATGGAGCTGTAACATAGAGTCCACACATGGGTCTGATGGCTCTCTTCTTAGGATTGGGATTACTGCGGAGGGCATTCGACACCGAAACCTCTGGTTAATTTTACCTTGGTCCAAAGTGGGGCGTCTCTGGCACGAAGGAGACAGGGCGGCCGACATAAGGAGTTAAGACAGTGCAGAGGGCAGCGTCCATACTACTTACCTATTGGAAAATATCACAGGAGGTCAGTATAACTGGCATGCCACCCTGGTTACCAGGTTGGCCCGTTCTACCGAAGGTTGAAGTGTTTCCCAGGAGCGGATCACTTTGCCATGCTCCGCCGAGACTCCCGCCGATACTTCTGCCCTGAAAGAGACTACCAGATGAGAGATGATGCTTAATGGTAATGGAGATGAAACGAAGAGACAGTTCAATTCAATTCACTGCGACAGCTATCTACGCCGGACGTCAAACTTGCTCCCTCTTGTATCCGGGAGCTATCAAAGCTGTCCCCAAAAGGGGTTCCATGAGGCACTCCGGTACTCTTTCCTGTGAGTCAAGACCTAGAAATTAACAGTTACCCCCTATACAGGGTGGAAGTGGATACGCCACTTACGCTCGTCAACCAATCCGGGAAGACTACCTAGTATCTCGGTCGGGCCGCCAGTGATCTAGCACACCAACTCTGTAGGTCAGCATCCGGCGTCTGACGGCGGAGTCCCTAGATGTCGATCTCCCACGATTATCGGGAATCGCTTCTACACTAAAACCCACCCAAAGGAACAACTCCCCAACGGGAGGGGCTTGGATGTTCCACTCGGTGTACTTCTAGTGACGGCAAAAGTACTACGAGTGCTAGGGGTCCGCAGCGCACGCACCATAGCATTTGAAGAAACAGGAAATTCGGATGTAACTAACCTATGCAGCATTCACCTGGCGATCTGGAAAAACTACCGAAAGAAACCCATAGGTCAGGTAGATCAACCACCGGAATCGAACCCGGGCCTCCCAAATGCGGGTTATAGACGAAACCGCCTGAGCCATCCCGCTCGGCTCAGTAATATAAATACTCGCTTACTTTCCACCGAGTTACCCTAGAACATCGAACAATATTTCATTAATGAACAAAAAAATAAGGGTCAACTACTTAAGTGCAAAAGTAGACGATCTCTACTTTTTTTTTTTTTTTTTTTTTTTTTTTTGTAATTTACGTCCTCCAACGTTGAGTCATATCGGACGATGAATGGAATGGGTGAAATGAAGCTCAAATGAGCCCGGGGTCCACAGAGCTTACAGTTACCCGACATTCGTCTTTCGGGATAAGAGAAAACCCCGAAAAAATCTTATACAGGTAACTCACCCTGACCGAGATTCGAACTCGGGACCTCTTGAACGTGAATGTGTATATTGAGTTAACTTTTAACATTTCAGAGATATTCCTTGTTATTGGTTTGGCATTTTCAAAATAGGCTTTTTCTGAAATGGGAAGCCATTTATCATTTTTTCCCTTAGACATACAAAGTACCGGAATTTCATAGCCGCTACTTAGCAACCAGCCCTTAAAAGATTTTGCTATTAGTTGCTAAAAGCCAATATTATACTTCTAATCCCGTTTAATCTACAATGAAACATGCAATAAAAGAATATCTACAAAGACATTTATCTTGGTTGTCAGGAAGTGGATAAAAGAATAAAGTTTTGTAAGAATAAGTGTACAGGAGTGGGTAGAGAAAGTCCTATAAATGTAACACCTCGGATATTTATATATTATTTCTGATGCAAATAACTATACCGTATAACTACTAAAAGTGTACTGTGACAAATGCGAACACCAGACACTGCTAAATATACTTTATTTATCTGTTAAGCGCATGTAGTGAACATTTAGAACTAAACACAACTGATCCATCAAATCGCATCACATCGCATCACAACTGAACTGTTAAAGCACAATATGACTGAACTGCACTTGGTGCTTTTCCCCGAATTCAACTAAACTCTCATTGTCAATTGCGTACTAAAAACCGTTCGCTCTTAATACAACTGACACCGCCGACTAGGCTCGACTGAATCACCTCACACAACTGATTCAAGCCGGTCGATGATCCGATTCTTAAATAGGGCCTGAACATATAGCGAAACTTCTGAAGGACAAAACGTTTAGAAACCGCTCGAGTGAATCTTTGGGAGCAGAAAGACAGCACACAATGGCTATTGTTCTGCTAGGATTATTGTTCAGCAAGGTAACCGGCCATTATTAACAGGTAGCGGGATCTGCATTCACTAAATCCTCCGTGGCAGTTGGTTAACTTTGCGTCTGCAGTGCACGTATTTTGGCTAAATAACAGTTTCCACTTTTTGCTCCTCTCGCGGCAAAGAACAAAAATGGTGGAATAGGTAGATATTCTCTGCCACCGTAATAGTATGAAATCTTGCATGAAATTTGGAACTCCACTGCAAGTTTATTGCATGCTAATTTCTACATTATATTGTCACACAACTAACGGAAGGCTGGTCCAACTGGCAGCTGGGTAGGGGACAGGAACTGTTCAGGCCACACCTACCCATTTATCTCTGTGGCACTGACAGAGGGGATGGTTAGAAAGCCACCGTACCATCTCTTTCCCTCCCCTTGACTTCTGGAAATATCGGGATAATTCTCCGAGCCGCGAACCTTCTAGAAACAGCGATTTTCCTATATAAGGCCGCAGTGGGCGAGTCAGTTCTGTTCTTGGCGAGCAGTCGGAGGAGCGCCGTGCTGGTGAACGGACTGGAAGACTGTGTACGTGCATCGGAGGAGTTGTACGTAATTGCTAGTGCTGAGTGGACCTGTGCCAGACGAACTCATGAATTGTAATTGTGTACTCTACGTAATTCATTGTAATCAGCTAGTTTTCAAACTGTAAATCGGTGGAAATAAAGAACAATTTGAGTTTGTGCAATTGGACCTTTAATTTCACGAACCCACAAAGTTACAGTATTATAATATGAAAGTTTAAAGTGTGTTTTTACAAACGTTAAAATGCACTTTCATCAGGATCATCCTAGGCTAGTAGGATTCATTTATTGATTTGAAAAGTTATTCAGTTTGGACATTTTGTGTGCTTGACCTTTGAATATTCAAGTCGTTCTGAATGGTGAATTATGAAAACAAAAAGGAGATCGAGGAGTTTATGGACACGCAACCAGACATGACAGCAGTAATGAATATATCAAGAGAACGCTAGCCAAACACGCTTGCTGGAATATAAGCGAAAACAAGATACTTTCTTAGCATAATGCGAGGTTAATACTATGCAGTGATACAAGTGTGGTAGATGCATCGTTGAAGATCGAGGGGGAGTTAGAAAATACAAAAAGAATTTCTCTGATTTTTACTTCCGAGACTCTGCAAGGCTTTTAACGCATGTTTATCGTATCTATTTTTTCAGCAAAAGTGAATAGCATAAACATTGCTCGAAAATGAATCACTAAGACCTGTTGAACTTGGTGATTCTATTAGAAAAGTTACCAACATTAACAATAGTGACGAATTCGCGATCGATTTTCTGCACTTTGTTCTTGAACATAATAAAACCAATAACTATCACAAGCAAACAGCAATGAATAAAAAGAAATTGATGCCCATATGAGATTTAAATGGTAAAATCCGGCTACCAAATATGATTATTTTCCATGTCAGTAATAATAAGTACGTATGGCATTTACACAATTTGATGAAGTTAATGCACCTACGTACAGCAAAATAACCAAACTTGCAGGTAGGTCAGCTTACTGAGGTCTGTCGCTGAGTGCAAAACTTTAACTGTTCTAAACGGCTGCAGGGACGTGAAATAGGTAAACACACTATCGTCGAAAAAAAAAACACTATACCATATTACTTATTTATTTCTTTGACAAATCAACAAATTGAATGGGAGCAATAGAAATATGGTTGATGCGCATCTTGATGATACTCAAGAGTGCACTTGTTTTAAGAAACAATGTAAAGTTTGCGCAGTTGCAGTCTTTTCACTGAGAAGATAGAACGTTTTGCGTGATGCCAGAATACGTATTTTGGAAATCGTATTTCCTGTATCAGTTCCGTTGCCAGAAAACCTATCATTCCGCACTTTTGTAAAAATAAGTTTTGTTTTCCGGTCATGTATGCAAACAAAACTGTTTCACTATAAATCAGGAACAGGAACCCCTGTCACTGACTGTTTGCCATAACAGTGTGAAAATTCTATTTTACTCATTGAGCACACTGGTTTGGAAGTGGCAAGTTTTTACTATTTTTGTTAAGTACATAGTACACAGAACAGGCAAGTATTGCACTCCATCCAAACATTTGATATCCAGATTTCAGAGAGGTGCTGTTTAGAGGTTTTCTGGATTAAAAGAAATTAGGGGAACGTCAATCTCGTTTAAGTACTAACTTAAATTTCAATAAGTTCCAAGAATGCGAAAGAAAATATTTAATTTATACTCCTTATCTAAGAAAACATTTCTTCTGAAAATAAATCGAAATTACCTACTTTCTTAAAAATGACTGTAATTTCGACTAAGATATTTATATTACAGCTGGCTGAAAGAAAGCTACCAATGTGCCTGATGCGCAAAGGATACTTTTGTACCGTAGCGTTATCCTCTAGTAGAGCGACATTAATCCTTTTAGGGGCTTCAATATCCAACAACGACTAGAGGTGGCATTATCTCAATAAAGGAGTAATTGTATTGAGCGGATCTATTGCTTTGTGTCGTGTTTTGTGCTTTGATAAATGAAGCTTTATTTACTGTTGTAGAATACAAGGGTGGGTTAATATGTCCCGGGTCTCACATAGAGATGGCGTCCCTGGGCCGTTTTGACGGCCACCATTATATAGTTTAACTGTAGACTAGCTCGTTATCCATAGTTACAGATCAATAGGTTGTTTACTTTTTGAATGACAGCATTTTAAACAAGTACATAGGTTTCACGAAAATGGAGGATTTGGAAAAACGAGCACTGATTAAATAATTCCATTTGAAAGGCTTAACACCTAAAGAAATCAAGAAGTAAATGGACATTACATTGAAAGACTCTTCCGCTTCATATGCAATGGTTAAAAGGTGGTTTGCAGAGTTTAAAATGGGTCGTGGTGATGAGCTTTGCTCTCGAAGCCCTGTGGAAGTCACAACTCCAGAGATCATTGAAAAAAATCATCGTTTAGTACTGGAAGATCGCAGATTAAAGTAGTTTGATAAATGACAGGCTGTAAAGATATAAAAAGAACTTTTGGGTAATGTTTTAAGTAATGCTTTGGGCTTTCACAATGTTTGTGCAAGATGGGTGCCGCGTTTGTGGACACCTAATCAAAATTTGCAAAGAAAAACAGTTTCTCTTAAGAGTTTGGGGCTCTACCATAAAAATCGCAGTGAATTTTTTAGATGGCTTATTACCATGGTTGAAATTGGATATATCACTACATTATATCAGTACACTGTGATTTATGAAGTAAATCACAATCATAACAGTTAATTGCGCCAGCTGAACCAACTCCAGAAAAGGCAAAGCCAATTTTGCCAGCTAACAAGATTATGGCTAGTGTTTTCTGGGATGCACAGGGAATACTTGGAAAAGGGTAAAAGTATCACTGATGAATACTACGCAAGCTTACTGCAATGCTTGAGTAACAAGGTGAAAAGAAAAAGACCTCATCTAGCAAAGAAAAAAAAATTGTTTCTTCACGACAATGCTCCGGCCCATCGTTCAGTCATTGCAATGGGAGAAATGTTCGAATTAAAGTTCGAATTTCTTGAACATCCACCCTATCGCCAGATCTGGCAACCAGTGACTACCGCCTGTTCCCGAACCTCATAGAAGTTCTTTGAGGACGAAGATTTTACAGCAACATCGATGCGGTAAACAGCTATTTTGAGGAGCATGCTAAATCGCACAACAGACATGGTTTAATTGAGTTAGAACACCGATATGATAACGAATTAGTCTTTCTGGTGTTTCTGTTGAGAAATTGAAAACAATTTAAATGCGTTTATTTTTTTATTTATTTTTTTTTTTTTGAGACCAAGGACTTATTAGCCGATCATCGTATTTTGTATAACTATCATGCCTTCCTTAGAATCAAAATTGGGGAGTACCAAACTATGTGTCTTCAGTCAAGAACGAAGCGTTATCTCGAAGGTGGCGTTATCTCTACAAATAAGGTTTACGTATACATTGAAGTTTTCTTGAAATCACTTGTAAAGTTTCCTTCATTCCAAAAAACACATAAAATTTTAACTAGTACACGTTAAGAGATAGATAAAAATGTACTGCACAAAAAATGTGGATCTCCTTAAAAAAAAAAATAGTTATTTAAAATGACCTCTTTTGTAGCATCTGTATAATATCTCTCTGAGATATTCGTTTTTATGGATTTAAATATTACAAATATTTTGTCCTTTTAAAGTGTCAGTTTGGTGTCACGTATTGTCACCATCAGCTCTTTCCTCCAATATCATATAAAAGCATGAAACTTCAAGGCCAGCAGGTAGTCAAATCACGTAAATATCCATTCACTTTACCTTACGCTCCTTATGACTTCAAAGAAATGCGCAATGAACTAACTATGAAAATGTTGATTTCGATTTTTAAAATTAAATAGATGGAAGAATAAACTTTCATAAGAATATCATGGAAGGTATGATACTAAAGGATAAACGACGTAAGTTGAAAACTTTGGCCATGTCCAATTGCTTGTAGCTCAGCCAATATAATGGAGATTAAGCGTCAAACCACGCCGGCACCATTTCTGATGCATTTTACGAATCCTAACACGTTTATAATAGATGGCGTATACTAACGCTTTTCATCTACTGCTTTTTGTTATCTATTATTCTGGTTTTGTTTTAACTTTCTCTACCACGAACGTAGTATACAGCGAAGACATCGCATTTCATCAAAAAATTCTATGCCGAGATTTCACTATCCATTTTGAGAACCCATAAATCCATGTGTGTGTGTGTGTGTGTGTGTGTGTGTGTGTGTGTGTGTGTGTGTGTGTGTGTGTGTGTGTGTTCGTAAACAGCACAACTCAAAAAAGATAAGCCGGTTAAATTTCACACTTGGTCTGTAGGTTCAGAATCTTGTATAAACACAAAGATTTTTAAGAAAATCCCCTACTATAAACTACTCTTAAACTGGACCAATATTCCTTTTTTATTTTTCGAAAATGGGTTTATGATATCGATTAAAATAGCGTATGTTTAAGACATTTTCGTAACAATGAAATGTACATGTTGATTTTCTTGGGAATAGCCTTTGATGTCCTCTTTCATTCTTGATGACTTTAGCATAACTGATACTAACCAAAGGATTGACAATATCTGACTACACAAAAAATGCGTATGTGTGTGTGTGTGTGAGAGAGAGAGAGAGAGAGAGAGAGAGAGAGAGAGAGAGAGAGAGAGAGAGAGAGTGTGTGTTTGTTTGTTTGTTTGTTTGTTTGTGTGTCCAGTGCTCAGGAGTTAATAATGAAATCATTCCCCTTCTGGCTTCTCAATATTTTGACCTCAAAATTTCAAAAGCTGCAAGAGAGCCACTATTCTTTATATGTTTTATGTCCATTTCTTCAGCTTTGGAGCACAATAAACAATTTGGAGATGTCACCATTCCAGTTCTGTAAAGATGTTTATTGAAGCAATCATGTCCCGTGACCAGTCGAAATGCAGCAACAGAGGATTTTCTTGGTAAATTGGGAACCATTGAAGCATCATACGAAATTTTCTTCCATTTTGACAGTTGTTTTCAAAGTGTTATTTGTTTATTATAATTTGAAGTTACAATACTTTTAACAATTCTTTTAATTGATTTATAGGAGAAATCGTGTTTTACAGCTAAATTGATATTAGATCCTTTCTTTGCTAATATATCAGTCATTTCATTTCCAAAAACACCTCAGTGTGCAGGAATTCACTGTAAGACCATATTGTTATGTAGGTTTTGTATTTGTTTAATCATGTCATGTATTTCTTTGATGTTCATCATTAACTTTGGCCAAGTAGTAGAACCAATAGCTTGCAGGACACAGAAAGATGAAGATATCGTGAAAGCACAGTTTTAAGTCAAATATATACTTTTTTTTAAACAAGCTTTCTCGAAGAATTCCTTGTTAAAAGAATAACCGTTTTAAGGAAAGTTTGTACGGGAGTGAGCAGAGAAAGACTCGTATATCCAGACATCAATTTTTCCAAGCATGTGACTAGAAAGAACTCAAGCGCCGGTATTAGTTCACAGCCTCCTTGAATGGTTTCTATATCCGAAGCCTCCAAAAAGATTCGCAATATTTTATGAACGCCATTTATCCTGAGCCAGCCTTAATCTAGAACAACTTCCACTAAAGTATGCACATAAAGTTGACAGAACAATCCGCTTTATGTACCGTAGTAAGCAAACTGGCTTTAGTTAGAGAATATCGTTTCAGTGTTTGACATCAGACTTCCAAAATAATTATGTGCACCACTAAATGATTAGCTAAGAGCTGCCACTGCGGCCAGGAGCGAGATGTTTCTAAGGGGCTGTTTAGAAAGGTTTTAATAATCCTACAAACTTTGAACTTCCTGGCCTAATTTATTAATCGAGTTTTAGCTCAGAGCCTTGAAGCTTGTTTAACTATTTCAAAGACTTGAAGGTTCTCAGCCAAGCCGCAGAACTGCAATGTCTGCACTACAAGCTAATGTCATGTGGTTGCTTACATAATGGGAGGAGGATGTGGAGATGACACATTTGGCAACCCTGGATGACCGCACTAATGGACCGGGGAGGATTTATGTCAAGTGTGCAGCTGGTGTGTAACCTGAGGAGGGTCCGTCAGGTTGTCAGGCTTCATGGCACCGCAACAGGCCACTAGAGGATTACTACTTCTTGCAACCACCATCTTGCACTTCCCCACCTTCTTTTCCCCCCGTGTGTGTCCAGCCGTGCATAACGATTCTCCTTTGTCCCATATTGATCTTGGCACGTAACAGTTTCTTTTGATTTGTAGCAGTTGTTCGACAAAATTGCATATCAAGAGTTTCGTAGTGAGATATGGTCAGCAGAACCTTAAAGAGGAAGCCAGGTTTGCAGTACATACATTACAAAGACGGACGGACAGACAAATGGAAACACAGACAGAGGTGGGAGTGCGCTGACCTTTTTAAATGCCTTTTGATGGTTCTGGAGCCTCAAAACGTACTTCCGATGAAATTTGAATCCAAATTTTGGCCGGAACACAAGACTTCGGCTACTTGCTGTATGTAGGACGGAAAGTAAAAATCACTCAAGCCTTCCTTCCATATCTAAACGACACGGGCTGAATTTCACCATCGTTATGACTTGTGCAGAATGCAGAATTTGGTGCGGCAGTGAAGCCTTCTGTGAAATCTACCAGTTTGGAGTGCTATGAACACTAAGTTTTAGTAAATAGTTCACAATGTTTTCAGTTTAACTATCGCAAACAGATCAACCTGCAGTATTAATTTTAAATGTGCTTCTCCTGCAGAACGCCTATGTAGCGTGGGGATTGCAATATGGATTCAAGTCAACAATGAAGCACAATCCATTATGAACTGCTGCTAACGATAAAAGTAATGCACCTGTACTTACACGAGTAGCGGAGGCCATTAACACATGAATTTATTCGTGAAAATATTAAATTGAATGATTTTTAAATCCTTATTTTATTTGTTTACCTTTTTGATTTATCAAATTTTCATATGCATTTAATGAAAAATTAATATTTTAGGAATATTAATTTTAACTCTAACTACAATTCGAAACTCCGAGTTTCAAATCTTGCCAGAACCGGATTTTTTTTTTTGTGTGTGTGTGTGTGTGTGTGTGTGTGTGTGTGTGTGTGTGTGTGTAATTTACGTCCTCCAACGTTAAGTCATTTCGGACGATGAATGGAATGGGTAAAATGATGCTCAAATGAGCCCAGGGTCCAGTTATCCGACATTCGTCATTCAGGATAAGGGAAAACTCCGGAAAAAAGCCTTATCCAGATAACTCACCCTGACCGAGATTCAAACTCGGGACCTCTTGAACATGAAGCAGAAGACACGCTACCACCACGCTACCGAGGTGGGTTCAGAACCGTTCTTCCACACAGGTTTTTTCCATGATCTTATCTCACTCCTCGTAAATGGTAAATGCCGGAGAGATGCCCTGGAAATTTTCCTTCTCAAATTTCCTTTCTCAGTTATCATTTCAGTTCATTTAGCATCAGTGTACAGCATCTGCTATATATGGTAAGAACGAGCTTTAAACACTACACTAAAAATTATGTGTTGTACTCATGTGACTTTTTCTATTCTGTGTTATGCCAACTATTGTTACAAACGCTATGTACTTCACGCTATTCGAATCAAACATTTGCAGAAATTGTTTTATTTCAGTTTCCTTGTAGCTATAGCGCGTCTCCCATTTAGAAGATAGTCCAGGTCTTATGGGGCAACCTGTTGCCACATGTACTTACGTACAATGACAACTTCGGCTACAGCAGCGACCGGTCTGCCGGTTTGATATTGTATTGCAAATAGTACATGATTAATACGGAATTGCCTTCACTGCTATTAAATTCTATTTTAAGAGATTCAATTTTTGAGTGCATGCACTTTAATTTTTAATCCTCCTTTTACTTGTTACTTTAGTAGTTCAAAACATGATTTTGCAGACAAATAAATATATATTACAACAAACCAAATGGAGGTATGCAATTACAAGGATCCATAGAGCTTAGAGTTACCCGAATTTCGTCTTAAAGTATAAGGGGAAACCCTGGAAAAAGCCTTATCCAGGTAACTCACTCTGACCGAGATTCGAACTCGGGACCTCTTGAACGTGAGGCAGATATTCTACCACCACGCTACCCAGGCGGGCTCACTGCCATCTGATAAGGGTGCAATTCCTTCCATTTCGTCGTCCATTAACCTCGACGACAAATCTGATATCTTCTCTTTCTATTACCTGTTACCGCTTCATTGATATTCGAACCCCAAATCGTGTAGGAACCGATTCAAAGTGGTCCTTGTGAAATTAGGTAAAGTGTCATCATCACTGTTTACCCTTGCCAAAACTAGATTCAGCGTGGGTGGTATGTTTTGAAGCAGCAAAGAATGAACAATACGCCGCACAACGCTTTGCACTATTCTATCATATTGCATTGACTTAGCGTTCTTTCTTTTCCCCGCCGTTTTTATGGAGTTCATAAGGGACCTTTCACTCGCTCCCTTTTTATTCTATATACTAATATTTCTTAACACGTGACTACTGATACTAATTTTACTTGGAAAATAACTTAAGATATTCAATACTAACGTTCAGCCCTTGCTTATTAGTTTACCAAAACTTCTTTTCTTCTTAGTTTCCCCTTCCATAACTATTATGTGTTTAAAATGGGAAGAGTTCTTGCCTATAGCGAACCAGATGCGTTAGAACCTTCACCGTTGCCACCTCGTTATCCCCACTCTTTTTAAATTTCCCTCTCTCTCATACACTTGCGGGTGTTCTTGGCGCTAGACGTAAGCGAACGCAAAATGAATGTTCCAAAGTTTTATAACAATGCAATTGTTGAACTCACAATTGCAGTATAAATATTCGTATATTACACAAATGGTTTAAATGTTTAGTTTAAAATTAATTATAGTTTATGAATTACTTATTTTCCTAGTCCAACGAAAATACCAACGCTGCATGTTGGTGTGAATGTTACGTTAAGAGATAATTCGTCATTGTCTTCATCCTCTGAGTACTGCAAATTTATGATGATAGGTTCCAAAATTTCGTTACGTGCTATTTCTTTCCAAAAGTCTTCTTGTAGTATATCTGATGTCTCACGCAGTTTTCCCAGTCTTGTTGTGTTCCTTGTCAATTTCATCGTGAATAAGTCGTTCAACGTCAGTCAGTTTAAAAATACTATTTCTGTTTGCAACATAATTTGAGCCCACA
Organism: Mantis religiosa; assembly: GCA_030765055.1. Taxonomy (NCBI): domain Eukaryota; kingdom Metazoa; phylum Arthropoda; class Insecta; order Mantodea; family Mantidae; genus Mantis; species Mantis religiosa. The sequence continues at coordinate 224,149,357 of CM060948.1, forward strand.
TTTACTCAATTGGATTTTTCTAGCAGCAGTAAGGGGGGGGGGGTGGAACACGTCTCATTGACCCAGCTGATACACTTTTTCATGGAACAGTAACTGAATAACGCTGCTTTGAACTCTCTAGGATAAATAGACATTACGACGCATTCATAAACAAAGATATAATGTTACCAGACACGTTCTCCAGACCAGTAGGAAGTGTATTGTTTCCTCTCATCGAATTTATCAAACACCTTGGCTTATTCAAAGTAGATATTTCTTTCACCGCGTCATGTCAAATGTTTACGTTTCAGTTCTGAGTAATTTCAAATATACGTACACGCATACATGCCAACCAATAATGATATTCATTACAGTGCTTACGCCGCAATGCATTGTTATAATATAATGGTATCTATTTATTTGTATTAGAAAAATTATTTGAGCTAAAAATATGGGGTTTTCATGGTTATGTTAAATACATTACTCTGTACCTTCCACATGGATCAGTTTTGGCAAAATGTGAATTTTTGTCTTAGCGCGAATAGTATTTCATACAGATTGATTAGGTTGGCGCTCGTCACACGCCACTTAGCGGGAATGCAATACGACAACACCGCAGGACTCCGATTGGTTACTCACCTAGTAGTGCTCAAGGACAAACACCTTCCCATTTGAAACACATAATATAAGTATTCACAAAACTGTTAAATAACTTCACGTATCACTTCACAATGTTCACACGCTATAAACATACTCAGAGGAAGTCTTACAAACTGTGTGCCTTTGGCTGCATCACATTGCCTGCTCTTCGTGCGTTTCGCCGTTTCTTTGAATAAATGAATTAATTCTGTTTATTTGCCACATACGACGAATGCAAGAAGTTAGAGGATTACAGTTTCTTTTAAAAATTGCCTTCGACCCTCCTTTACATTTCTCTCGCTTTATCCCCCTATGTAAACCCAATAACAAAAAGGTTTCTCACTGCCTACATCTTCTAGTGCATATTGTGACTTTGTGGGTTCGTAGAATGAAAAGTCCAATTTGCAGAAATTCAAATCGTTCTTTATTTGCGTAGAAATACACTCACAGTAGCAGTATTACATCACATACACAATCCACCAAGGTCAATGAGCACAACAGCGTTCTGATTACACTTGTTTACATCATCAGCTCTCGTTACAACACTTTACAGCTGTTTACTGCTTACGACTGTCTCTTGGCGAGTCGTCGCTTCCTTAAATACCTCATCTGATAATTAAAGACTGTTCCAGAACAATAAAGACACCAATAACCTCTATCAATCAAGATGTCACCAGAAATTTCCATTTATCTCAGTTTCTTTGTTTCGGCAGACCTTTATCTGCGTGCTATCTTTATCAGTTTTTGTGTAAACAAACCGCGTTATCGCTCCGTGCGAACTTTCTATGTACTTCGCTGCGATAGTATATATGAAATTTTCCGAAATAACTTAATGCAGGCAATTATAAGACTCGTCTGATTTAAGATGGAGAATTCAAAGTTTACAGGTAGGAGCACAGTAGTCTTCTCTACCTAAGATAAAATTGTAGTATTATAGTGGTAAGCTTTATAGTTAACGCATGATGAACATACAAATAGCAAATATCGAACTTTTACCAAAAAAAAACAAGCATTTTCGAAAAATTTTGGCCCATAGAAACACAAAACGACGTAAAAATCACATAACCTGATAGAGAAAATATTCCGTATAAGACAGTGCGTTCAAAGCTAAAAATTATGACAACTATTTTTACCATGTTACTAGAAAGTGGCAACAATGCGAGGGTAAAATAGCACGAAATTAACGAGAATTCCCATGTGGTAGACAGAGAGAGAGAGAGAGAGAGAGAGAGAGAGAGAGAGAGAGAGAGAGAGATCCGATATACTTCCATACTCTCTTTCAAGGTTGAAGCAAGCTATACAATGAGATTAGGGAAATATAGTACACCCTCCCTCGGTAGTTTATGACACCCATGTCAGTTCAGTTACAAACCATTCAAAAATATTCTGATGGCTTATACTTTTGTAAATAAATCTTATCGGTTTTAGTGTACAAAGTGAACGGGCGCATGCTTTTAACGATTCTGTTCCTTGTGTAGCATTCGTTCTCTGTCACATACATTCGCTGTCCTTATCCCACTGCGTAAGGGTGGCCCTGGGTGGCGCATTCCTCTCAGGGACTTACTTTGCGTTGGTGCACAGTAGTCTTAAAAGATAATAAAAACTTTTAACACTTGATAGCTATAGAATGGCTTTAAAATTCCGTTTTCTTTGTACGACCTACGAGAGAGAAGGAGAATCACAGTTTCCCATTTCAGAATAGAATAAGTATGTCACAATGCAAACCAATAACAACAAACGAGAAGGCTAACTCCATAAAAAATAAATAAAAATAATGATTCATGTGACATAAGTAAACGATAGTCAACTTCTTTAAGAGCTGCTCAGTATATGATGGTTTTAAAATTAAGCTCACTTTGCGTGACCAAGAGAGAGAAATAGAGAGAGAAAGAGAGAGTAACGGCCTCCCATTTAAAAAAAAAAGGATAAGTACTTTAAAATACAAACCAATAAGAAGGAATATATAACATGATTCACTCCACAAAGAAGAAATCTGTTTGACAAATAATTATGTGCTCTAACGAGGTCCAGATTTTTTGTGGAATAACCACCCACCGAAGAACCAGGCCATCACCTTCTCTCGAAGATAAGAGACCTTCCACCAATTCGCCTAGCTGGTGAGGACGTCCGTTGGAACACTTACGTTCTACCCGACATCAAATTGACGTTGAGAGATTACATTACATATGTGGCTAATAAAGTTAAAAAAAATAATGGGTATGCTCCACCCTCTATAACCGACGGTCGGTGATGTCTCTGCCTACAAAACTTCTGCATAAGCAAGTGCTCCGACCAGCCATCACATACGCCAGTGAAATATGGAGAGTAGCAGCCAAGTCTCAACACCGCCTTGAAATTCTACAATACCGATTCCTCCGCATTGCCACAGACTACCTTTGGTATATCTCCAATTTAGTTATCCGACAAGACCTACGTATTCCCACAATAACAGACTGCATACAGGATATAACTGAATTAAAATAGAGAAGAAAATTTAATAGATTATAAACATAAATGTGCAGTAGTCAGAAGGGAAGTCCGGAAAACGAAGAGAAGAGGTTGGGAGAAACACACGCGAAATGTAGCATTGTACTGATTGGCACAGAAGCTTGTGTTTATTGTAGTTGTCTTACCTCACTATAGGGGCGGTAGTAGTAAGATGCTCGTCTTTTGTTTAGTGTTAGGTTGCACCACCGTCTCTATCGGGAGGTCTTGGTTGGGAACCCTTCCCGGAGCGAGTCAGTTGGGTCTAGAACTTTCCTCGGCAAGCGGTGCTAAGTCTGGAGAACATTTTTTTTTTTTTTTTTTTTTTTTTTTAACTGGTCAGTGTACTTTTATAAAGGCAAATGTTTCATTTTCACGAATGTTATGTGTTCGTTGTTGTGACAGTTGTGAAGTCGTTGTATAGTCTGAAATAGATTTGTATAGGGAAGTTGTCAATTAAAGTTCCGGTGTAGCAGGACGTGCATGGAAATGAAGGTAGAGGTTATACCATCTTGAAACATCTAAATAAACAAGAGAGAGATACCATAAAATACCTTCACAACAGGAATTTTCATGTTGAGAATTTTAAGTAACAGTGTTAACAAGGACGTCCTGATGGAGGTTTACTGTGCCCATATTTATTCGCATGCTAATTATGATATACTTTTCTGGGAAAATTACACTTTGGCAGCTAAAATATTTATATCCTAAAAAGGCTCTTAGCTTAATTTATGGAGTTCATTCAAAAGAATATTGTAAACCACTTTTTATTCCTTTAGGTAGTTTAACGTTGACATCGATGTATATGTTGTATTGTCTTTTATACGTTAACGAAAATTTTAGTAGCGTTATACTTTGCTCTAGCATACATAATTACTCAACACGTAACTGTTTGAATTTATATATAAATAAATTTAGACATATTAAACTTCAGAACAATTTTATAGTCGTTTCGATTAAATTATATAATGTTTTACCACAAAGACTAAGAGGGCTCTCTATTTTAAGTTTCAAAAGGATTTTACACCATACATTGGTGGCCAATCCATTGTATTCTATAAATGACTTTTATAATGTGGCTTGGTAAGTTTTATATTATGACGTTGCTATACTGTAAAGTTTACGGCAAAAAATGCTATCTATCTATAGACAGAGAAGTTGGAAGAAGATGAAGTATGTTATTACAGTCAGATGAAAACATAGATCCTAAATCATGCAAAGAATTCAAAAGTACACTGGAGAAATGTAGAAATATGAAGTCGGTAGGCACTAATAATGTAAATAATGAATTAATAAAATATTATTGCTAACAAGAGAAACAAATGGTGAAGGCATGTTCAAAGAATGAATAGTAACAGAATACCTAAAATAGCCATAAACCCAAAGGTACAAGAAACCAGGGAAGACCGAAGAAAGGATGGGCAGACCAAATTAGAGCCGGGACGGATTGAAAAGTCCAAAGCCGGGAAGTAGGAAAAGAAGAAGAAGAAGAAGAAGAAGAAGAAGAAGAAGAAGAAGAAGAAGAAGAAGAAGAAGAAGAAGAACAAGAAAGGGAAAATACGCACCAAAAACAGTAAAACATCGTAATGGATATACTTAATATGTGTTGGAAATTTGGCCACCTACCGGAGGAATGGAGGTTAGCCAAAATATATCCTATATTCAAAAAAGGAGAAATAAATAATTGTAATAATAATAAAGGAATAAACATTTTAAGTTCATGTTATAACATATGTACAGCAATAATAAAAAAACCGGTTGAATATGATATTAGAAAATATATCAGATGTTTAAAATGGATCTGTAATGGTAGATCTTACATATATTGTATTTAAGTATCCATCAAGTAATTGAGAGACATATTGAGTACAACATAGCAACATATATGATCTTTGCTGGTTTTGAAAAGGCCTTTGACAGAATAAAAAGAAAGAAACTACTGTATATTTTGAAAGAAAAAGGTAGGTATACCTCAACATATAACAGCAATAATAAGGAGTCTGCATTTAGAAAATAAAATTATTATAGAAGAATAATAACAAATTAATAGCAACAGTTAACAAGGTTTACCCCTATATATAAAGACATTTTTCAGATTTTGTTTTTTATTTTTGAACATAATCTCCTTGTTCCAATCTCTGTAACACGTCCATATAGCACTCGGCGTTTTTCTCTGCAAAATAATTGCTCACGAAGGTGATTGCCTCTTCATTTTACGAAAATCTCTGTCCTCCGAGCGCAATTTTCAGATGACGGAACAAAAAGCAGTCGATTGCGGCTAGGCTTTTTGCTCGTTTTACTTAATTTTATAAATTGTTTTAGAATTTAAAGATTTATTTTGATCTGGTCCAAAATTTGAATCTTTTCGATTCTATTGCTTTTTTTAATTTTTAATAAAACCAGTGATTTTAAAACAACAATAGAATCAAAAAGATTCAAATTCTGGTGAGTAAGGCGGATGGTCAAGTAGTTCAAACCGTAATTCGTGGATTTTCGCCACTGCAACCGCGGAGGTGTGAGACGGTGCGTTGTCTTGATGAAACAGGACTTTCTTTTTCTACAAATGTGGCCGTTTTTCCGCAAGATCCGTCTTCATTTTGTCAAGTACTGATGCGTAGTATGCTCCTGTAATGGTTTTTCCTTTTTGAAGATAATCGATTTAAATAAATCCATGACTATCCCCCCCCCCAAAAAAAAACAGTCGCCATCACTTTCCCAGCTGAAAAAAACTGTTGTTTTTTTTTGGAGTCGGTTCCCCCTTTGCAGTCAACTGTTTGGACTGTATTTTTGTTTCGGGCTTATAATGGTGTATCCAAGTTTCATCTACAGTAATTAATCGTCGTCAAAACTGGGATTCATTGAGCCTAAACTACGCCAATAGAGCGTTGGAAATGTTCATGCGAACACGTTTTCGGTCTAACGTGAGCAAACGCGACACCCAACGCGCGGACAGCTTTCTCATGTTTAAATGTTGATTTAATATGTGACAAACACGTTCTTTTGACATGTTCATAACTTCTGCTATCTCTCTCATTGTAATTCGGCGGTCGTCTAGCACCATTTGGTGAACTTAGACGATGTTTCCGTCGGTTGTTGCAGTTTTTGGACGTCCCGAACGTTCATCTTCTCCCAAGCTCTTATGGCCACATTTAAATTCAGCATCCCAATATTTCACTATGGTAAATGATGTTTCAGGGTCCTCATACACAGAATCCAACTCGTCTTTGACCTGCGTTGACGTATTGCCTTTCAAAAGCAAATATTTAATGACAGCTCGATACTCGATTTTGCCATTTTTATAAAAGCCCTCACATCAACTCACTCAAACGACTGTTACGTAACTACTGAGCTCTCAAACTAGCTGAAACTTTGGTGAGTTGCAACAGATAAGCAACGGAATTCTTTAGCTTTTATTTACGAGTGCTGCCATCTTCATGTTGAGGTCGGAAACTTTTCAGACCACCCTCCTATATATGTAGACGATGTCATTTCAAAAATGGCATACAAGTTTAGAAAATCATATTAAAATAAGTAATACCGTGTTAGGTACTATTTTATATGCAGATGCCAATGCTCTTATGTGTAGCTCGGAGAATAATCTACAAAGAGGCATATATCTACTAAATAGTTTAAGCAAAAGGTATGAAGTAGTTATCTCTGCAGCAAAAACAAAACTTATAGCTTTTCGCGGAATGCAAACAATTAGAGCAAAAAATAATGCTGGAAGATAATAGAACAGGTCAATAATTTTAACTATTTAGGCTGCAATGTTTCATATTTTAAAAATGAAGATACAAATAATAAGATTAATAGATTCAACAACATTTGCGGTGCCATAAGATGTCTCAAAGGCACTAAAAAAGAAAGAAAACTAAAATTTTACAAAGTAATGGCAGTCCATGCTCTTACATAGTTGTAAAAGCGAAGAAAGACAAATAGAAGCCGAAGAAATGAGATTCCTAAGGGCTGTTGCAGGTTACACACTATTTGATAGAGAAGTGCCGACATAGGAACAGAACTTGATAAATTCAATTTAATAAAGAAGAATATATTACCTACCGGAAATATCATGTGGAAGGATAATTATCGCATACCAAAATTGTTGTTGAATTGTAACCCCAAAGAATAAAGAAGCATTGGCAGACCAAGGAAGAGATAGCTACAAAAATAATTCAATGTTTGAGATGGAACAAGTCTTTTAGACTTAAACCCTGTAGATGATGGTGATGATGATGATGATGATGATGATGATGATGATGATGATGATGATGATGATGATGATGATGATGATGATGATGATGATGATGATGATGATGATGATGATGATGATGATGATGATGATGATGATGATGATGATGATGATGATGATGATGACTATGAGTTTTTTATAAGCATGTATTTGCATTGTATCCTGTTGTGCCTGAGGGACCTAATTCAATGTGGCAGAGTCTATTTTGGTTAGTGTAATACGTTGTCTGCTTTGTTACTTTCTTCACCGTGTCAGTGTACCCCCAAAATGGGAACTTTCAAAGATATGGAATTGAATTCCCTTTGATTTGTGTGGAACTGTTTCTTTATAATGTGCAGCATCTGTATGTAATAGTCAACTGATATGTTCAAAATAAATAAATTAATTAATAAGAAATTAAAATATATAAATGAATATATTAATAATAAATAGTAGAGGCAATAAAAGGGGTTGCACAAGTGCTCAGTTCAAACTAAGGTACACATTAAGATACAGAAAAAGGAAAATAAGTACCTTTAGAAACACTACAAATGACCATGAAAACAGATTAAACTGGTATAAAAGGATGACAAATACATAAACATATCCCCAGTTGGTCTTAAAGCGTCATAAACACTTCTAGTATTTACCAAAATGCCAGTAGCACAGTTCTAAAACACTCTGAAAGGAACAGAATTAGTCAGCAACAGTAGCTAAAATACACCAGAAAGAGATCAAACATAATGTATCTCCAAATATGTAGAACAAAGTACCATGAAGTGTCTCCAACGTAACGTAAATATCAGCAAAGACACCTAAAATGCATAGAGATATAAGTGAAATAGCCATATTAACAAGTAAAATATAGTTTAAAATATTAACATGCCTACGTCAGAATATCCGAAATACGCATTACAGTGTTTAAAAATAGTTTTATTTCTAAGTATGCCTAAAAAGTAGTTAAAACTGACATAATAGCAATCAGAATATCCAACGAGTGGGTAAAATAGCTTCAAAATATTTTGAAATGATTAAAAAATGCATAAATGTGTGTTTTTGTTTTAATTCACGTCCTCCAACGTTCAGTCACGTCGGAGGAAGGATGAAAATGGGTGAAATGATGCTTAAATGAGTTCAGGGTCCAGAGAACTTAGAGTTACTGACATTCACTTTTCAGCATTAGGGAAAATACTAAATTTGGGATAAAAGTTCGTTTTGTTAGGGTGTGACACTAAGATATTCAGGAAACTCTGCTCCCCAAAGTATTATTTGCATGGAAAACTTTTTTAAAAGTTTAATTTTCTTAAATAATTTTGATTATAATGCCATATTACATTAACGACTAGCTGACCCGGCAAACTTCTTAATGCCAATAAAGCTTTTCTGAACTTATCTATATAAATAAAACAAATTCGGATTAGCTAGTTATTTACTCTGCAATTGGAGGTGAAGTTTAAATACAATACAGTTACAAGTTAAACAATTTATAGCTTTCTAAAGAACTCTTTTTTTTGTGGTGTGTAAATATATAAGATAATGGTTTTCCGACGCGCGAACACGCGATATGAGAGAAACAGGGAAACTCCAAGTTGATTCCGCAAATTTCTAACGACTGCCCTCGCAATTTATTTATTGTCATCGCAAAGGCCAAACGCACAGGAAATTTATTTGTTTCTAATCTTCGAAAGGTATATCAACATGCTACATAAAAATATTTCAGTCTTGATAACAAATGATGAACGTTACTTAATAAAATATGATAAGTGAAATATCTTTAAAGACTTTGGCAAGGAGTGGGATATCTTTCTACTTTGTAATGCTTTTATTTGTCGAAAATAAAAGAACGTGTATGCGTTCCGTGAAAGTTTGCATGTGTACTATTTATATTTAGTTAATAACCCGGTCCATTATCATCAGGTTTTTTCCTCACCTTTTAAACATTCCTTGGACTTATAAAAATATTTCAAAACCAAAATTTGGTAAATCGGTTCAGCGGTTCTCAAGTTTTGCGAGACTAAGAAACGTCAATTCATTTTTATATATAAATATTTTTATGACCAATGAAATGTGTATCTTGAACATTTAGAGAATGTCCCTAAGGTCCTATCATTTCTAATGACTTTTGCACAACTCGTAAACTACAAGAAATAAAGAAAAATTTCTACACAAGATTTGTCATTGATTTTTGAGTTAACCATTTCCATGATATTTCTTGTTGTGGTTTCGATTTTCCAATACTTCCACTTTTCTCAAATGGAAAAAGGTTTATTCAATTAGTATCTCCTGGCCAGTAAAGACATCGGAATTTCAAAGCGACGAGCATTCAGATATTTGAATACCGCTTAAGCCTATTATATTCTCCTATTCCCTTTGTACCTACAAAGAAATATCTAATAAAACTGTTTCTACAAATTGTTTATCTCGGTTCACATGAAGTACAAGGACATCGATAAATAGTTGAATAAGCTTCATTTTGAGCTAATGAGATCCAATTTAATTTCTTTAACGGATTTAATTATTTTACGTATCGTGTAACTTTTAAGGCAATAGATATGCGAAAAACGCTACATTCTTTAATTTGTATTCTACAAAATGTAGTGTTAATTACAGTATTATTATATGCTGTATTTACAGTGTACCAATCTTGGTGCACCTATGATCCCTGATTTCAAAGATAAAATGATTTCTATTTGAAATTTGAGAAAATATTTAACAGGCAAAAAATATCCAAGTGTAATGAACCAAATGGAACGTTTTAATAAAACTGTAGTTTGGTAATATAAGTGACAATATGAAGACAGTTACACCAACGTATTCAATTGATCTTTAAAGATTAAATAAGTAATTCCTGATGCTCAAGTTTACATTTTAATTTTCGTATAATTTCTTAATTTCTATTTTTACTCTCTCACTGACAATAAACGTAGACAAAATAGCTCTGTGCTCTTATTATGTATTTTTAAGTTATGAAAGCTTGAAAGAATCGATTAAATGCTTAATGCCGTGAAACACTTCGTATGCTGAAAATTGCTTTTGAGGAAATGGGCTTTCCACATGTAGCCAGTTTGTTCATGAACATTTTTCAAATTTGCCTTGGTTGAAAATGCCCAGCTAGACCCTCTGCTGCGCTCTTCTTCAGTTCTGCGAAAGGTTTGTGAACTTTTATCTCCTGCGAACAGCGTAACACTGCTCTACGCTCCACACCATGCTCTGCTGATATGACATTTTTTTTATTTTTTCATTCAGTCGAACCCATGCCGTCGCATTTCCTTTTCGCTTGCAGTATTAAACTTATTAGTTACTGGCGTAACCAAAGCTTTTAATTTCTTGTCTGATACAAAAGTATCTTTAGGGCATTTTGACCAAATCACAAGATGCAAGGACACATTTGTAATTTTGGGTTGGACTTAAACTTCGTCTACTGACAAATCAGTGAAGATTAACATCAGATGACAGAAATGGGTTTGAGAAGTACTTCCTTTGTGAGCGAAATGTGACGTGTTGAGTTGGTTGACTAGACATTCATCGTCGTGAGAGACGAGGAGTTATTGCAGTGTTGAAGGACAGAAGGGTGCTAAAACTACACAAAGACTAAGCTGGCAAACCTTTCAGCAGAACAAAAGAATAAAGCAACAGAAGGACCAATGTATATAGTTAAGAAGTTTCAACTAAGGTAAATTTGAAAAATGTTCAGTAGCCTGTTGGTTAAATTTTTAAAGATTTCTTTTTTCAAAAACAATTTACCAGCAGGTTTTAACACACAATGCTCTATACGATTAACTTTCCAACCAACTCCTTTAAACCCCATTAAGAAGAGTAGAACAAAATTATATATTATAACATTATAGGTACATTTAAATGTGAACATTAAATTTATTTATTTTTATTGAATATTTAAATATCAATGAATATATTTATCTGACTGTATTCATAATGATGTTTGCAATACCAAATTTCAGTTTTATTACAATTTCCCAAATGGTTCATCAAACGGAGCATTTTAAACTTGTAAAACGTTACCCATAAACTCTCATATAGATGTGTTTCTATCCTTCAATTTAAAAGCCATAGTTGCACCAAACTTGGTTTACTTTATATACGAGTTACAATGTTACTGTAGTAAAATATCAGCCTCATAGGTTAAAGTTAGCAAATTTTAGTAATTTTCTCTAGGAACACGCCCTACTCAAAATGGAGTTTAAACGGCCATATCAATCATTTAAATAGTCTTAAGGATAAAATCAGAATGGAATATAAAAGTATAAACTTTGAACTTTCTAAATAAAAAGGTGACATTTCCACATCTGTGGTCAATTTTACAGGTAAATCGAGCTTATTTTATGAAATGCACAATTAAGTTTGACTACTTCTGAAAAAGTAAATATATTCGGTTTATTTATGTAATTGATACATCTCATGTGACTGCACAACATACATGAGATGCCCCACTTTACCCCTGGAATGTTGATTAAAGTGTAAAATCAATTTCCTGGTTGCTCTTTTACGTTTTTTTTTTTTTTTTTCAGTTTTACTAATTTATCAGAGGCACGATAGCTATGATTGAAGCTAAAATTTCTAAATAAATTCTTGTTGTAAGCATCCGAGCAGTTATTTTATTATGGTCTTTGCCAATGTTTTCAAAAGTTTACCTCCTTTAAAATAAAGAAACATTGGACACAGCAGTAATACTTAAAATAGGCTTGAGGTATTAACATCAAATACCAGATGTGTTTTGAGAACAAACCTAAAAGAACTTTCGAAATGGCAAACTGAGTTTTCACAATGAATGTATCACGTTTTATGCTCAGAGTTGCTACTCTCCAGCTTTGAATGTAACCAGAACTTCAAATTCAGATTTACACATAGTAAATGTCAATTATTTTGTAAATTCCACTCAGAAAATGATGATATGTACATTAAATATTACCGATTTTGTTTTTATACAAGTTATAAGCCTACAAATACTTCAAATGATAATCTTAACCATCACGCACATGGTATTCATCAAGTTGTGAAAAATAGCCTTTCATCTGTTTAAATTTTATATGTTAGTAAAGAGAGAATGGGAAAGAGAAAGATATATAGACCAATGTAACAGACAGGAGAGGGAAGAAACGGCTTGGTTTAGAAAAGTATAAAAGTTTTAACGGGAATAAGAAGTAACAATGTAGAAATATGTGAATTATGCGGAGAAACAGAAGGTGCGATTCATATTTTGATAGAGTGTAAAGAACTAGCAGCATGGAGGTAGGAAGTATGGGAGAAGAAAGGAGAAAAAGTGCATAGCGAGGTGATAGCCATAAAATGGTTTCGGAGAAAAACGAAAATAGAAATAAAGGAACATGTTTTGAAAAGCTAAAGTGAAATGGATGAGAAAAGTAATGAGTGGAACAGAAAATATAATGGGATAAGGGGAACAGTAAGTAAGAGTAGATGATAGAAGGGTGACTATGCTACTCAGCAAGGCTAAAAGGCCTGGCAGACAAGCAGGCTTAGCGAGCAAGGTTGATTGATCCAGGTAACTCACCCTGACCGAGATTCGAATATTAAATAGTTTTATTTGTTATAGACTTTGCAAACTACCAGTAATATATCAGTACCACCAGTGTGCCGACACTTCATCCCTAAAAGTTTCTTTTCAAGCCAGACATGGCGCTATAGCTGTTAAGCACATTTAAAAACTCCTCGAGGCCGAATTTGAACCCGCAATCTTGGGATCAGTACACCAGAGCCTAACCAACTAGGCGACCCAAACCGAGAAGCATAATGAGTGCATACACTCAAGTTTTTATTTATTTTTGTATTATTTATACCCCGCCTTTGACTCCAAAGGTCATATCCGGGCCGTTCTCCTCTGGAACATATTGTGACTTTGTGAGTTCGTGAAATTCAAAGTCCCATTGCACAAACTCAAAAATGTTCTTTATTTCCACCGAATTACAGTTGGAACACTTGCCGATTACATAGAATTACGTAGCGCACACAATTAAAATCCACCAGTTCGTCTATCACAGGTCCACTCCACACTCACAATTACGTATAACTCCTCTGATACACGTACACAGTCTTCCAGTCCGTCCGCTAGCACTGCGCTCTTCACAGTTGCTCGCCAAGAACTCCATTGACTCGCCCACTGCAGGCCTTATATAGGAAGATCGCTGTTTCTGGAAGTCTTGCGGTTCAGTGAATGATCCCGATTGTTCCAGACGTCAGAAGGAGGGGAAAGAGATGGCTAGTGATGTTTTTCCAACCATCTCCTCGTTAGCGCTACAAGATAAATGGGTAGGCGTGGGTGAATGCTTCCCGTCTGGTCCCTACCTGGCAGCTGCTGGTTCTCTCGGGCATTCCGATATTCGGGTGACAATATCGAAGGTGGTAGTTAAATCGTATTGGGTTTTAATCATTAGATCAAACACATATTCACACTCTCATTCATACTTCCAGAGTCTGGGCATAGCCTGCTCACATCCCTTGAGAGATATGAGCGGGCTATACTCTGGGGAACATGAAGAATTATCATGATCGGAGAAAAATCCCAGGGACACCTCGCACGGGGCCGAGGTGCTCTACCGACTAAGCTACGGGGCCAGCCACATTCAAATGGTTGCAGGGAGCGGGATCCATTCACTAAATTTATTAATTTTATTTTAGGGCGCCGGGGTAGCGCGGTGGTTTCGTTCGCGGCTCCCGTTCTAAGGGTCCCGAGTTCGATTCCCGGCTCTGGGGTTGGCGATTTTAAGTCGGCCCTATCCACGCCTTCACCTCTGTCTAGCACACGTGAAGTATCCCCTATGCCCAACGTGGTTCGGAGTCCACGGTAAAAACTGTAGGTCCTCTCACCTCACCGCCATCTTCACTATCACCCTATCATCGGAGGTAATGGACACCGCCCTCTGGGTGCCTCCACCTGAGAAATGGGTCCGGTCATCACTTGGTGGGGTGAGGTTACCCGAAGGCCAAGGTTGCCATGTGGGGAGAGTTAGTAACTAACTAACTTAATTTTATTTTATGGTTAAATTACCTTTTGCTACACATTCATCATCATCATCGTCATCGTCGTCGTCGTCGTCATCATCAACAACTTTCCGCGGTTTAAGCCATCAAGGCTCGCTCTGGTCTCACACATTTTAAATTAAAAGTTTTGTATTCATCTTTTTCTTTGTCTACTAATATTTCTTCTACCTAATGGTTTGTAATCTAAAACTAACTGTGGAGTGCGGCTATCATTCATTCTGTCGACATATTCCAATTATTTCTATTTTGTTTTATTCTATCTGTTAGCTTAAAAGTATTCAATTCATTTCGAATGTCCTCTCTTCTTTGCTTATCTAGAACATTGTACCCTGCCACATTTCTTGAAAACTTCATTTCCACTGTTTCAGTCATTTGTTCTTCCCTTTTCGTTAAAGTCCAAAATTCACTGACATATAAGAACTGCCTTTACTTTATAAAACTTTAATATGGTCTCTCTTCTCGTATTTTAAGTTCTCCTTATGGTGCCACATATACTATTAAATTTGTTGGTTTTATTTAAAATGTCACTATTTTTAAACTAAAATATATTGCAACCAAGATAATTAAAGCAGTTAATTGTTCAACGGGTTTTCTTTCTTACAATATTTTGGCTTCTATGGTATTGGATCAATTGAAGGCTAGAACTTTGCTTTTGTTTACAGATATTGTTAAACTATATTGACAGACAGTGTTATTCAATAAACATAACACCTTTTGTAGACCATTTTCTGAGCTACATATGAGAACTTGTCCGTCTGCAAATAATAAAGTATCTAAATATATATCTGTAATTATAAAACGCGAATCTAATTTTGTTTGCCAATCAGATATGGCATCGTCAGTATAAATATTAAAAAGTGACGGTGAAAGTGGGCATACTTGTCTTACTCCTTTGTTTATTGTTGCCATTAGATCTGTCTTCATTCCAGTTTCTATCATGATCTCATCTTCTACATATAAACTTTTTATTGCTGTTATCAAATGTTGGGGTACACCTCTCCGTTTCATAAGACTGTATGATTTACTTCTATTTACCTTGTCGAAGTCTCCTCGAAATCTATAAATGCCATATAAGTCGGTACATTAAACTCCCTATGTTTTTCAATTATCTGATGAACAGTAAATATACACTCAGAACAAGATCTTCCTTTTCTGAATCCATTTTGCACTCCCATCATTATATTTTACATTATTATATTTAAATGACATTTCAAAATAAATGCATGCATTTTATAGCATGTATTTAAAACGCCTCTATAACTTTTACATTCATGATGATCACCTTTCTTATCAATTGGATATATTTTTGCTATTCTCCATTCTTCTGGATTATGGCCGAAATTCCACCATATATTTATTAAATCTAATGGACGATATTTCAATGGAGTGGAGATATATTTAATTAATTCATTGTTAATGTTATCTACTCCAGGGGTTTTCTTATTTTCTATGCTACACATTAGTACAATATTTAAACTGCCGCAGTTGAAGTAAAAAAAACAATTAGTTTGTTAGGAATTTAACAGTAAAAAGTAAATAGAAGAAGTTATGTATAACGCTGTGCTCAGAGAAAGATTGCCTTCATGTTCACAACTACTAAAAACAGATATTTGAATTGAATACATTTAAACCTCAATGTGTTTGAGTATTATGATTCTAAAGTCAAACTGAAAAATAATTTTTATTTTACCTATTTTTCCATTCGGTATATGTGCTAAATTGAAACCGGAATAAACCATATGTATCTTCTGAAATATTTATTCCCATAGTAAATAGCTCTAAAATTCTACTGACTTTCTTCCACTTAAGACAAAGAGATAGAATTCACCTGGGTGTGATTATTTAAATAGTTTGGCAGGAGACAGCAACACATATTTCAAATAAAATCCCAACAAAGTAGAATAAGTTAACTGCTAAGACATTTAGATTTGGATACTGTACAAGAAGAAATTACAAATGGGACATAGTTTGTTACATCTGCCTCAACTGATGATAATGTAAGTTAATTTGCACAAATTGGTGACAGTAAGCTATTGCTTTATTTTGATGCCTTTTATGGATTTGAACCTTTCTGAGGAGCTATCAAATCATATGCAAACCCGCAGTAATACAACAAACCAGACAGAAACATTAAAAATAGAAATATATCTCTGTCTAATTACTGTGAAAATACATGTTAAACACAATGTATCTTCTTTAGATCGGGCCTGCAATTAAATAGGAGTACAACCATTAACTGGTCATAGGTAGATAGAGTCAACATGAAAAATTCTGCCATAGCCGGGATTTGAACCACGGAGCTCCTGGTTTCCGCCCAGTCACTCTCATCCAATAAGCTACCATGGCCAACGTGCCGTCATGACATTAAATTCTCCAATTGACTTATATATATATATATATATTTCCCGGTAAACCACTAGAGGCTCTCGTATCCGAGATACACCGTTTGTAGCGACTTACTATCTGGGATTTAAGTACTTACAATAGTAATTCGCCACAAACTGTGTATCTCGGATACCAGAGCCTCTAGCGGTTCACTGTATATGAGTCAATTGGAGAATTTAATGACAGGACGGCACGTTGGCCATGGTAGCTTATTGGGTAAGAGCGACTGGACGGAAACCGGGAGATCCGTTGTTCAAATCCCGGCCATGGCATTGAATTTTTCATGTTGATTCTATCAAAAACCTTAGCCTATATATGGCTGGTATGAAGAAATGATTAATTTCCATCAATTTGCCATAGGTATTTCCAAAATGTCTTCAAACTCTCGGTATACTCCATGGACTTTGTGTGCAACGTGAAAAACCTGTCAGCCATTTATGTTATTCTGCTAGGTCATAGCGGTAAGAACATAACTACCCTTTGGGGCCCTAAAATTGGACAGAATCAAAGAACCTATCTCAGCAAAGGCAGTACTGGAGCTAACAATCTCCAAAGAACTCGAATTCCTATTTTTGCACGAAAAATGTATAGGTGGGGTTGCGAGAGTTTGAGCTCTTTCTAAATTCCCATACTTATTATAATAAAATTATTTTATTGGAATAATTGCTTTTTATTTTGTTATTTGTTTAAGTTATTTTTTTTCAATAAATGTGTTAATTTGTTACATGTTTTACATAAATATAAGTAATGATATTCTTTGTGCTTGGTAGGATATTATTTTTATTATAATCTGCACATTAATGTAGAATGTAAACCAATGGCATTTTTGTTACTCTAAGTTAACAGCTTTTAAATTAACGAGCCGTAAACTTCTGCATATACACTATAACATTGTAGTGTAATACAAAGCGCCCACCTTTCCTATTTTCTCACAATGAATAAATTTGTTAGTTTAAAAAAATTAAAAATAATCTCAAGTTTCTATGATAAGGCAAGTTTGCTGCACATTTAGATTTCCTTCCATATGTTTCAAAAGAAACAGAAGCAGTTCACCCGGCAGATTTGCTCGTTAGCTGCATTACCGACTGCACCAATAGTTCAGCAAACTGCCTCTCGATACATATCAGGAATAAGCACACTAAGGCTTTGGTATAATCCCTACACTGCATGCTGTTGCCATTTCGGAATGTTAGGCTTCATTTTGTTTTGCAGGCATCCTTCTTGTTTCCAACTGGAAAACACCATGCATTTAGCTTACATTGAAATGTGTTCTGAGAATGGAGTTCATAGCTCACTTCACAAATGGCGGTAGGAATTATAACGCTCGACACACAACTGAGTTTACCAACAATAGTGCATTATATATCGTCATATATATGATAGCAGACACAACTTCTAACCATTTACAAAAATATTATAGTGATGTATAAGTATAATATTAATAAAATTCAATACCAAAACGAAGTTATTTTCAATAAATAACTTTCTATATTTATAAAACCATTTGTTGCATTTAGCAACTCATGAATTCAGTCCGAGTCTGATGCTACACCTATTCAGTCAGCTTTTCGCTCTAAGCTCTTGAATTTGAGCTATTTCTGTGGTTGTATGTAGGTTATGTTATCAAGCAAGTAAACATAAGCACCCAGGAAGTTGATGTTATGGATGACGACAGCTGTCTAAATGAGCTGACAGATGAAATATGGTTATCTATATCAGTTCCGAGTAACATTGAAGATGAAAATTGCGACGAAAATGAAATTCGTGATATTAGCAACAAATTAAAAGAAAAAAAAAACTTAGGCTGAAAACTTAAATATTATTGCTTCTGAAATGTTTGTTGGCCTGCCAGAAATGACTTCAAATGAAACTGATTCTGCTGGAGAGTTGATGAATGTGCTGCAGGAATATGAAATGCAGATTTCGGCAAGTGTTCTTCTGGATCATCTGTGCAAGGTAAAGCAGCAAATGCACTACAGATAAAGAGTACCAGATACATTATGGAAGCATGGAAAGATGAAATATGGGGGGCAAACGATTCTTAGAAAAGGTCTGTCGAATGAAATTGGTATTAGCCAAGGGATCTTCAGCTGGTAACAGCTTTCGCAAACCAGTAACTGCAGCAAAGGAGGTTTAGTTGGTAAATTTCAGGATTGAGTAGGCTGAAATTGGGTTTTAGCACTATACCAAAAGGGGGAAGGTCAAGTTTTGTTGGGCAGCGCTGTGGCTGAGTGGTTAGACTGCTCTGCTCTGACCAGGGCGGCCCGGGTTCGCTCCCAGGCGACCGCAAACTGAAACGTGGCGGACAACACGGCCCTGGGGCCGGTTTTCTCTGGGATTTCCGATTGCCCCCTTCTTTCATGCCACCGGTGCTCCATCTTCATCACATGTATCATCAGTGTCACCACCTGCGGTGCCACATGTGTTAAATGCGGGCGTTCAAATATTAGACATTGCATTTCCAGGTTTCATTGAATTGCCAACATCTAAGAAACAGAAGACTAGCTCACAGCTTGCGAGTAGTAACATCACATATAGTCAAGTTGGACATTGGCCTATTCATTTAGATAACAACGGTGCAAGTATGAAAATTGTAAAGGATATTCCATTACTAATGTGGAACTATCCTTTATTATGAAGAATAAATGTTTCATTTGATTTTAAGTTGCATAATTTTAGTGAATTATTTCTAAGCTTTCAAAACTTATCTGAATTTAAAATCACTGCTAATAAGTCCTCAAATGTTTAAAGTTAAACATATATATATATATATATGTATATATTCTATATAATATATAATCCGATATTATATACATATATGTCTTGATACTCCTTAAATTCATAAAACATATTTGTCTTCAGAAATTCCTATCTGAAGTTGCTATTGTGAAAGTGTTTGTTACATATGAAGATTCAATTATGGCCGAACGCATGATGTTGCCAAAAAGTAACATGAAATAAATAAGTAATAAAACACAGTTATATAGTAATATTTTATAAAACATTTTTTTTCGGTCTTTGGCGAGCCTTCTCAATCATATAAGTTAAATTTAACATGAAAATTGATGCAGTTTAGGGCTAATGTTTTCACTTCTTCTTCCTATTTTTTTTTACTAAGTATCCTAAGAAGACGAGGTTTTGTAACACACCCAAAAGTTCGATATCGAGGTATTACGGAAATTCATATTTTGAGGGGCCCTTGGTAAAAAACAATGGAAAATAATTTTAGCAAATGTCTTTGTGTGTGTTTCTGCACTGTCTTGTGACGAGCATAACTTAAAGAAAGTCCAATAAATACCAAACTGCTATTTAACTCAGCCTTTTCCAAAGATCTTTAAACAAATCTGTCCACAAGCAAATGTCTTTATTTGTGTGTGTGTGTGTGTGTGTGTGTGTGTGTGTGTGTGTGTGTGTGTGTGTGTGTGACTGCACTGTCTCTTGGCGAGCATAACTAAAAAAGTCCAATAAATACCAAACTGCTATTTAACTCAGCCTTTTCCAAAGATCTTTAAACAAATCTGTCCACAAGCAAATGTCTTTATTTGTGTGTGTGTGTGTGTGTGTGTGTGTGTGTGTGTGTGTGTGTGTGTGTGTGTGTGTGTGTGTGTGTGACTGCACTGTCTCTTGGCGAGCATAACTAAAAAAGTCCAATAAATATCAAACTGCTATTTAACTCAGCCTTTTCCAAAGATCTTTAAACAAATCTGTCCACAAGCAAATGTCTTTATTTGTGTGTGTGTGTGTGTGTGTGTGTGTGTGTGTGTGTGTGTGTGTGTGTGTGTGTGTGTGTGTGTGTGTGACTGCACTGTCTCTTGGCGAGCATAACTAAAAAAGTCCAATAAATACCAAACTGCTATTTAACTCAGCCTTTTCCAAAGATCTTCAAACAAATCTCTCCACAAACAAATGTTTTTATTTATTTGAGTGTGTGTGTGCGCGCGCGCGCGCGCGCGCGTGTGTGTGTGTGTGTGTGTGTGTGTGTGTGTGTCTGCACTGTCTTGTGACGAGCATAACTAAATAAAAGTCCAATAAATACCAAACTGCTATTTAACTCAGCCTTTTCCAAAGATCTTCAAACAAATCTCTCCACAAGCAAATGTTTTTATTTATTTGGGTGTGTGTCTGCACTGTCTTTGACGAGCATAACTAAAAAAAAATCCAATAAATACCAAACTGCTATTTAACTCAGCCCTTTCCGAAGATCTTCAAGCAAATCTCTCCACACCAATCTACCCTGCACATTGAACGTTTTTAAAACAATTAGACTTTCTCAAAAACGGCTCTAAAGACTTTGATTAAAATACCACGTGTTTAAGATATTTATCAAACAAAAACTATAACTTCAAACATCTTAGAATTGCCTTTGAAATCCTTTATATTTTAGCGATTTTTGTAAAACTGGTAAATAGTAAGAGAAAGACAAAATCTTACTACGCAAAAAATGCATATCTCGTTAAACGGCATATAATTTGTCTTTTTCTTTATCTTTTTTCTTTTGCTTTTAGCACACTATTCCTAAGATAATCATTATTATCCTTATTATTACCGAGCAGGATGGCTCAGATATTTTCATCTGTGGCCCGCATTTGGGAGGCCTGGGTTCATTCCCGTGGCCGAACTAAATGTCCATGAGTATTTTCGGGGATTTTCCCGGGTCACCAGGCGATGCTGGGTAGGTTAATTACATCCCCCGAATTCTATCTTCCTCCAATTCATAGCCATTAACATTTCACATCATCTCTCATCTGGTAGTCCCTTTCAGGTTAGAAGTGTCGGTGGGTATGCAGGATGATATGATGCTCCTCTGGTAGGACGGTTTCCGGTTTTCGAGCCCGATGTGGTGGGTCGTTTTCGGACCACGGCGGGGGATTTGAAGGTTGTAATGGCCTGCCGAGGAGTTTCAAACTAGTAAAACGTAGGGACCGTCCCCTCTGTATTGTCATTGCTCCTTGGAACGTCCTCCCTCTGTCCTCTCACGCCTCATCCTTCCTCCCGAGGATACTCAACATTGGGGTATAGGTACAATAGATCAAGGCTGGTCAATGTACCTAATTCCCTCCGTACCGCAATCCAACCCAACCCTTATTATTGGTTTGAATTTCTATATCTTTATACCTACTTTTCTCAAATGGAAATGTGTTATTGTTCTTTTTATCTCTTGGCAACTTAAAGAAAGCTACCATATAGCAACTAGCGGTTTGGTCTGTGACTAGCATTCGGGAGGTCCGGGTTCAATTCCCGTGGTCAACCTACCTGACCCATGTTTTATTTTTCGGGCGTTTTCCCGGGTCACCAGGCGATGCTGGGTAGGTTAATTACATCCCCCGAATTCTATCTTCCTCCAATTCATAGCCATTAACATTTCACATCATCTCTCATCTGGTAGTCCCTTTCAGGGTAGAAGTGTCGGTGGGTATGCAGGATGATATGATGCTCCTCTGGTAGGACGGTTTCCGGTTTTCGAGCCCGATGTGGTGGGTCGTTTTCGGACCACGGCGGGGGATTTGAAGGTTGTAATGGCCTGCCGAGGAGTTTCAAACTAGTAAAACGTAGGGACCGTCCCCTCTGTATTGTCATTGCTCCTTGGAACGTCCTCCCTCTGTCCTCTCACGCCTCATCCTTCCTCCCGAGGATACTCAACATTGGGGTATAGGTACAATAGATCAAGGCTGGTCAATGTACCTAATTCCCTCCGTACCGCAATCCAACCCAACCCTTATTATTGGTTTGAATTTCTATATCTTTATACCTACTTTTCTCAAATGGAAATGTGTTATTGTTCTTTTTATCTCTTGGCAACTTAAAGAAAGCTACCATATAGCAACTAGCGGTTTGGTCTGTGACTAGCATTCGGGAGGTCCGGGTTCAATTCCCGTGGTCAACCTACCTGACCCATGTTTTATTTTTCGGGCGTTTTCTCGGGTCACTAGGCGAATGCTGGGGAGGTTAATTACATATTCCAAATGTCCTGTCCCTTCATTTCACCTCCATTATTATTTCACATCATCTCTCATCTGGTGGTTTCTTTCAGAGTAGAAGTGACGACGGTGCATGGCAGGATGATATGCTCTGAGTAACACTTTCTCCTCCGGCGGGACGGACTCCAGACTACGAGCCGGCCTAGTGGTGTTTATTCAGGAACGAGGCAGGCGGGATGTTGGTTGTGCAAGCTTGCCTGGAGTCTTCCTTGCTCTAGGGGAAGGCCTCCGGTCTTCGAACCGGCCTCGTGACTGTTTCGGGGCTTCGGTAGGTGGGATGACGATTATCCTGGGCCGCCGGAAAGTATAAGGATCTCGTCCTCTAGTGAGTCCTTGAGGTCGGCCCCCCTTGGCTCTTCTCACCTCATTCCCCCTCTCGGGGGTGCCCCATTTGGGGCATAGGTACAAAAGACTAGTCTGTTCAAGGTGCCGAATCCCCTCGGAATCCAATCCAATCAAAATATCATATTCGGTGTTTAACCTACTTTTGAGTTATGCTGTTCAGATACACAAAAATCCACACGCAAACACACACAGCTTTTTTTTTCTTTTTTCTAAAAGTGACTTTTTATAATTAGGGAGTCTCAAAATTTTCGGTGAAACCCCAGTTTCGAAATTTTGAATGAAAAACAATACCTTCAGTGCTTGCTATACGTCTTAGAGTAATTAATAATTCTTCAATTTTGACAAATAAACCATTACCATTAAAATGTGTTTTCCTTTTTCGATGTATAAAGTAATAATGTTATACAGTAATTAAGGGCTATTTAGAAAGTATGATACGCTAGATATTTTTGTATACTCAGTTATACCAAAGCCCAAAATTTTTATATGAGTAGTTTTAAAAATGCATCGTGTGAAGCAATATTAAACCAATTAATTAACAAACAAAATTTTTAAATTTAAATAACTTTGAAACCTGGAATTTTCAAACCTAAGAAATAGGGTGTGATGAGTGGTATACATTTCAACGAGACTTTTTAAATACTGTGTTTGTGGTGTTTTTTTTTACATTGCACCATAAACATTATGGTATCAGGATAGAGCCGCCGCTGGTAATGCATGCTTCTGCATAACGGTGAAAGCAGTTTGGCTGTTGGGCAGAAATTCCACAATGGCGTTCTTCACCGAATACATACGAGTGCTTCTGAGATGTTCGTTATGTCGGGTCGATACACGTTTACTTTCTCCGGTGTTTCCTTCTCTAAATTCCGAGATTTAACTAGGAATAAACATTTTGGGATCCCGTGAATTCGAAATTCAGGAGGGCGTTGAAGAAAGTTTTTACGCAAACGTAAGATCGAATAAATTTCAGGTCTTAATTATAATTTTCTTAATAGATACAATCAGAAATTTTTTATGTTCTCTTCGCTAAATAACTAGGTAAAATCTGATGTTTACACTTACATGGCTTTCTCTAACCAGTCTTCAACGAATCAGTCGTACAAAACGTTATTCTTGTATCTACAACATGATCATAAAGATCTTTCGTTGTAGGCAGAATAGGCCTACAAAGAATACAGTAGACTTAACCGACAGTCAAATATTTAAGATCTCGTCACTATGCGATGGCTTGGAAAGTGTATTAATTCTTTATGACTAGCAAAGAAGAAATTTATTCTGCATTTTAGAACAGCATAAATACTGCAAAATTCAAAACAATAATAACGAATACCTCGGAAGTATTTAAGGATACTGAGCAGTTGTTTGTGTCCAAATAATCGATTTTTGGTTTTCATGCTTAAAAAGCTAGAAACTTTGAACTTTCAAAACATATAAAACATGTTGAGGTTTGCAGTTGATTAGGGTTTTTTATTTGGTTGTTCTAACTTGGTGAGTCACTGCGGTTACGTACACATTTACTTTTAATTGCAGTTAACCATAACTTGTATTTTTCATACTTTAGGTACACTTTTCTCTCCAACAAATTAGGCTACATGGGTGAATTTTTTACTAGTCATTTCTCAGTCAAGAAACTACTGTTTACACCTAAATTATTCCTCAAATTACTAATCATAATTTGTTAACAACTTATATGCTTGTAAAATTTGACATGAATTCTGTGTTCATACTATATACATTTTTGAGGGGGAAGATATTTTCAAATTTGGTACGCAAATTTAGGTGGAATTGTCAAGTAACACAGGTATTAAGGCATATAAAGTTTCAGTAAAAAATGATTGGCAGCTTTAGAGAAAGTGTACCTGAATACTTCAATAACTCTGACAGTTTTGAAATTTTTAATTTTGTTCATGACATGTTTGTAGCATTACCTTTTAGCTCAAAAAGGTCTTTTGCATAGGTTATGTTCAGAAAATATTGCTGTATTCAGTAGAAAAGTTTCACTTCATTACATTAAATAGTTGCTGAGGAACTGAAAATCAGAATGGGCACTAAAATATCAGCCAGAAACTGCCTCACAACTGCCCAGTGTCGTTAATTCCATAAAAAACTGTATCTGGTTGTGTTTTATTATTGATGTTTTAATGAAAATTACTTTTTAAGGAGTAAAACTTGGTCTCTCTCTTACCGTTTACTAATTATGCAGAAACCATTTAGAATGAAGAGAATTTACAGACGCCATTCACAGAGAATTTAAGATAAACATAAAAATATCGCCATAAAAATATCTTGAACTTATGGTATTGTAATAAAAGTGTTAGAATCTCTTTTGAGAAAATGCAAATTTTCGAGTAATGTAAAGGTTGGTTTGTTGTGGAAAGAGCTTCTTGAATATTTTTGCTGAATCCTGGAAAGATATTGAGCTTGATTTAAAAGAGTTTTATGTTCTGAAGTATGTACATATGCGCACTAACATTTTTCTAAAGTTGTCTTTTTGTGTGCAGACAATCTCAAAACATATTTCTGGTGAAATCACAACTTCGAATTTTTGGACAGGATACAATACATTACCTGCTTACTCTATGCACTATAAGAGAGAGCACAAAGTCTTTATTTTTAATTATATCTAATTTGAATCCAAATGGTTTGCTTATATTCAAAATTTTACTTTCTCCGTTGTCTACCTATAATAAATAAAGGAGGAACAACAGTCTACACAAAAACTGATAATCGAGATTTCGCCGAATTACGCGTTTTGAGACTCAAGAATAAAAACTAGCTAATGAGTGTCTGAATTGAACTTCAAAACTGTTTACAGTTTTGAAAAGCTTTCCTTTGTGTAAATTAGTAGCTTACATTTTTGCAAACTTTAAGAGACAGTAAATAATAACATTTGAAATAAACTGAATATTACATATCATCACACTTGAAATCATTTTCGAGAACCCCTTCGCAAGTAATAAGGTAATCCGTGGCGTAACAGCCGCGTAACAGCGGGCCAGATCTGACCAATCCGATCGCCGACCTCATGCCCACATAGGCAAGGCAGAGGTGAGCAATCATGATGTGGTCAGCATTACCCCTTCACAAGCCACCTTCATATCGTGAGAGAACGGCTACAACCAGGAGGAAATTAACCGATATCAATGCGTTGACTGTGAACTTCCTATCAGTTTAACCAATTTTCAAAACTGACTTGCTAGCACATATTCGGAAAATTTCCATTTTTAAATCAAAACGAAGATAAAATTAATAAATCGCATATTTATAAAAATAATCCAAAACAAATAAAGATGCAGCACAATTTGCGTACAACTGAAATATTAGCTTATTAATATGTTAAAATTACTTATCTTTTTGTAAAATCAAGAAACAGCTTCCTGGGTGTTAGTTTGCCATCATGGATAAGATAAACCAACAACTGAGATTGTTAATATAATATTTACATAAAGTAGACATATAAATGATCATAGATGATATTTTACTTTATTTTTTGGACTGATTATAATTTAAGACAACCCTATAAATGGTGTGTTAAAATATTTAAAGACCCTCTTATAATAACTGATTTAATTCTTATTACGGGGAGTTAGAAACGTTTCCAGTTCTGTACTATACAGCGTGATGCAGCGTCTCGTGCTCCCAACTTCATGCCTATCACCTCAGTTTCTTGAAACTTGTATTTGTTCTTATAATAATCGATAGTGGGTTGCACTGGTATTTATTTGTTTGTTTGTTTCCATACTTCTTCTGGTTGACCTCTTGATGCTCGATCTCTTCCTTGTTGGGTCGGGATTGCAACATTTGAAGCTGTTTTCTCTAAATGCGAAGATATCAATTCTACTGCAACTACCGCTTATCGCTAGGCCATGTACTTCTTCATATGCGGTAAGTAAAGTTGTTTTTTCGTAACTCTTCAGAAATGAATGATCGAACCGGATGATGACGAGAGTTCTTCAGCAACTCGCCGTAAGGACACAACCCCAGCTCATGCCCAGGTGTTTCTCTCTTACAGAAACGTCGACAGAGGTTGTCCAAGGATCCTTCCGCCACAGAGCAAGCAGCCGATACGATTGTGGTTATTTTGAGAGCCTCACGCCACTTTCCACAAGAAAAACCTTCATGGCCCAAGAATTAGTAGCTGTGTATATTGAATAAAGCTTAACCCCATTTTTTTTTTATAAAAGCACGATGTCTCAGTTCTTTTCAAATCTTTCAGCGGCTGTAAAGATTATTTCTATGGTTTATTATGTTTTATGTTCCTTTTTATTGTGGATCTGGATTTGTGAGTAGATGTTATCAGATTTTGTAATTACATTGCAAGAATTAACCCACTGAAAATTAGCTTTCAAAGATGATTTAAAGTAACCAAGTCCTTTCACTTTATTCTCGAATAAATCATTGCGTCAAATGAATCTGCAGAAAGTTGAAATATTGTTTAAAGAAATTTCTTAACATTTTGTCTGTATCATCCAAATATGTTCTATGAATGTGTTTAAATTGAGTTGTGAGGAAAGAATATACCAAACAGGGACACATGGAAGTATCTGAAACCGCGAACTTTTGGTCGTTTTAGGGAGAGCTGAAGAGGTGTGTTGCCAGTTTATTATGAAGATACTTTTATGGCTACATTGGAATCAAATACTAAGATATCTTCCAAGTAGAGGAACCTATCTCCTCCTCTGCTACGGTATATTTTTTACAAATGTTTAGTAGTTCATGACTTAGTTTCCCTTGAAATATAGATATTTCAGAAAGTCTATGCTATTTATATTTAATTTGTCAAATGGCGATAAGCGAAATTCAAAGGCTGCCTCCTTATTTTTCCCAATAATTAGAGTGCCGTCTATAAAACACATAACTGTAATTGGGGATGCTTTTTAAGTATTATACTTTCGTATAATACTGTGTTCATTTAATTCTTTCAAAATATGACTAACACTGAGGTTATATAACGTAGGAGGATGTGGAAAACCTTGCATAACGCCCCTTTGAGCAGTTATTTCTCCCTCAGTTTTTATTTTGGTACTGTTACTTAAGTTAATTATATCTGTGTAAATTTGGAGGCCATCTCCTCAGCTTTAATTGTATTAATCAGAAGTTTCTGACCATATTATCAAAGTCTTCTGAATATCTAAGAATATTATTGCGATATCGCCTTTTTCTTTTTTAACAAATTTGGTATACCACTGAAGATTGGCGTATTTATTATTATTATTATTATTATTATTATTATTATTATTATTATTATTATTATTATTATTATTATTATTATTATTATTACTACTACTATTATTATTATTATTAGTATTATTATTATTATTATTATTATTATTATTATTATTATTATTATTATTATTATTATTATTATTATTATTATTATTATTATTATTATTATTATTATTATTATTATTATTATTATTATTATTATTATTATTATTATTATTATTATTATTATTATTATTATTATTATTATTATTATTATTATTATTATTATTATTATTATTATTATTATTATTATTATTATTATTATTATTATTATTATTATTATTATTATTATTATTATTATTATTATTATTATTATTATTATTATTATTATTATTATTATTATTATTATTATTGTTGTTGTTGTTGTTGTTGTTGTTGTTGTGTTTCTGTTGTTTATTGAAAAGAGTAGAAGCTTCGCTGGTGTTCATTAAAGCTGACATATTCTCGAAAACGGCTATAAAGTACTCTCTCTATAATATACACACACACACACACACATATATTACTGTCCAAAGAAGGTCCCTGTCAGGAATGTGCTGTCTTACACATTGGAACAAGGACAGCAAATGTCTGTGACAGAGAAGGCAAGCTACACAAGGAATAGAAGCGTTAAAAAACATGCGTCCTATTCATTCTGTACACTAAAACCGAGAAGATTCATTCACAAAATTAGAAGCCGTCAGAATGTTTTTGAATGCTCTGTAACTGTACTGATATGGGGTATCATAAACCTGTCCAGGAAGGGTGTGGGAACCTTCGCCAACCCCCTGCGTCACAGGTATCGGAGACTTACTCTCCTGTGGAGGACAGTACAGGTATATAGAATATTGTTTAAATTATTGGGCATTTAATAAATAACTTACATACCAAATGGCTCAGGTGGTTTCTTCTATGGCCCACATTCGGAAGGTCGGAGTTTGATTCCCGTGGCCAACCTACCTGACCCATGGACTTTTTTCGGGGGATTTCCCGGGTCGCTAGGCGAATGCTGGGTAGGTTAATTACATCCTCTGAATTTCCTGTCAATCCATTTCATCTGCATTATCATTTCACATCATCTCTCATCTGGTAGTCTCTTTCAGGGTAGAAGAGTAGGCGGGAGTCTCAGTGTTGCACGGCAGGATGATATGCTCTGAGAGAACCACTTCCTCCTCCGGTAGGTCACTCTCCGGTCTCCAAACTCGGTGTGGTGGGGCCGTATTTGGACCATAGAGGGTGAGCTGCCAGTTGTGCTGGCCTGCCGGGGAGTTTCCAACTAGTAAAACGTTGAGACCCTGTCCTCTGCACTATCATGGCTCCTTGGGACGGTCACCCCCTGTCTCCTCTCACCTCATCCTTCCTCACGGGAATGCCCCACTTGGGGGCATAGGTACAATAGATTAAGACTGTCGCAGTGCCGGATCACCTCCGTAGTAATCCTAGTCCTTACATGCCAAGTGAGCACATCTTTCTGACAGCAGAAAAAAAACAGTATGCAGCTGTATTAAAATGCTGTCACTATTAATAATTTAGGTTAAAGTGTTACGATCTGGTGGGGAATGAATACAGTCTTTCGCATGCAGATATAACCACAAAACGCCCAGCATGCATCTGCCATTAGAAGTGTTCGACTAGTGTCTTGCATTTCATAATGGTTGCTTTCCGCTTCTAATATTTGTAAAAATATTTTAATATTAGAGAAGTAAGTCCGGCGCCGTGGCGTAGTGGGCTAAGGTGTCCTACTTTGGTTTCCTGTCACGGAATGCGCCCGGGATTGATCCCACCCCTGGAGGGTGCGGAATTTAAGTCCCGGGTATAGGACCGATGCCCACTCAGCATCGTGAGGATATTGACGAGCTATGCTAGTTAGCGAACCCTGGTCTAGAAAGCCAACTTTCCGGTTTGGGTGCCTAGATACTGACCACATCTCCCCGTATCAGTTGGATAATCGCCCACTTATGCATTGTGTATGTGGGCGTGATACCGGCAGTCAGGTTGGCAGACCTTGGCCCAGTATGGGTTTTTGCGCCATGGGTTTGTTAGAGAAGTAACGTGTTTATTCATTCCTACTTGTCATTCCCCGTTAGGGCACAGGTGATAGACATTTACATGTATGTGTTTTATAGCGAGTGTTTAAACGAATTTGTCATTGTCTTTTTTTTTTCAAGTTAAATAAGGGAGTTGAGCTATCTAAATAAAAATTAGTTTCTTTTTTAAGTTGAGTGGAAAGTAAATGTTTTCTTTTTTAATTTGATTCGAAATAAGTTAATAATAATGAAATGTGTTTAATTATGAAAGAAATAATTTAATTGATTTAAAATTAAACTAATACGTTTAATTAATTTAAAGTGATGTTTATCTAATAATTTAAAAAGTAAGTGATGAAATATATTTAAAAATTTAATTTATTAAAGCTAGTATAAAATTTATATGTTAATAAAGTTAAAGAATAGAGAAATATTACACTTAGGTTATGGTAAATTAGTTTAAGACTATATTTTAAATAAACTAAAGATTTGCATAACTTAATAAATTTATATTTAATGTGTAGTGCTGGATACCAGTGCTCTATGTACTAAAAATGTTTACAAATTATTGTTATTTATAATTTTATTGCTCTTTAATTTTACCTTTGATGTATTTGTCAATTAATTGATTTTTCTTAATTTTCTTTTTTTAAGTGCAGCAGTAGCAGTAGCAGTTGTATCTGAAAAATTATATGTGTGTTGAAATTTTATAAATAAATAGATAAATATGAATATATACCTCGGTGTAGAACATATACATCGTATGTATATATTCTGGGTTATGATATTCAGATTTAATTTAATTCAATTTAATTTAATTTACTCCTACTTGTCATTACAACATACCTACTCCATTACAGTATTTAAACTCCATTGGCTGGAGTAGAGTTCCATCCACTAGGAATCGATTCATATCTAATTTTAGCGAATCAGAGGTATCAACATCTTTCCCAAGTGGAGTAAATCACATAATAGGAGCTGGTTCCGGCGCGGACGAACAGACACGAAATGCCGACACTATGTTCCTCGGTAGCGTACTAAAAAGTATGTTATACCCATATTACCTTTCTTTGTCACTCTTCTAGAAACTATTTTACAAAAGATTATTACTTTTTTTTTGCTTCTATTTATACCCCGCCTTTAACTGCAATTGTCATATCGGCGGCCGTTCTCCTTTGGAACATATCGAGGGTGTTAACTTGTATTCATTGGGTTTTAATTATTAGATCACGCATACATTCGCACTCTCATTCCTACTTTCAGACTCTGGCGAAAATGAGGAATTATCTTGGTAGGAGAAAAATCCCTCCCCCACTCCCGGGAAGCGAACCCGGAACCCCTAACACGGCATGCAGGTGTTCCACCAACTGAGCTACGTGACCAGCCAGTTATTTCTTCTTGTTAATATAGATAAACTCATTTGACGTCTACACATTGTGTTATACGTTACAGTAAGTAAAAATATAGTCGTATTTTAAAGACCGTGTCACTGTGTTATTACTTTGAAATTCCATGATATTTCTATGACCATGAGAAGAAATCGCTTCAGGACTTCCCAATTGAAAAATTTATAAATATTTAAAATTCAAACCTGTAAAAAGGAATACCTCGAAAGTGGCTTATGCTACAAAAAAATGCATTTGACATAAAATATACACTTTTACGAAATCTACAACTTTTTATTTTTATTAAGACCTTGTCTATCTCTTCCGGTTATCAATTATGCAAAAGTTATTTGGAACAAAGGGGACTATTCCAAGAAAACTCAAGCTACCTGTTCAATTTATTGACCATAAAAATAACTTAAACGTATTTATTTGAATCAAAACCCTTAAGCGCTTTTTTTTTTGTGGAAAGCACATTTTCGAAAACCTTTCCTTTTAAAGAATTGTTTGGGATGAATGAATTTCCTTAGAATTCTTCGTATCTATCCGTGCAAGGTGCTGAACTTAAATACCAATTTGGGTATTTAACCGACCGTTTTCAGACACACATAAACGACTCTTTTTTTTTTCTTTCTTCTAAAGCTGATTTGTTCTATTAACAGTTTCAGAAGTGATTTTCCTCGTGAAATCTTGGTTTTGAGTTTTGTGGTGGGAAACAATAAACCGTCTTCTTACTATGAGTAATGAGGGCTTGCGAGAAATAACACGTGTGTGTTCGTATTTCAAAATCTACTGTTAAAGTGCGGATAAAGTCAAAGGGACAACATGGATGTAGCTAAAATTGTTAAGCGTACAACAGCGATGTACGTTATTGTATATGTAGGCTACGTATTTCTGAGGAAATGGTATTTTCTATCTATCCTAGCATTTCAGTCATATAAAATTCTATATGATCGGAGATAACTTCAAAGCCTATTTGTCCGCCTCGGTACCGTAGATGGTAGCGTGTGTGCCTCACGTTCAAGAGGTCCCGAGTTCGAATCTTGGTCAGGGTGAGTTATCTGGCTCCATGGGCCCTGGACTCATTTGAGCATCATTTCACCCAATTCATTCACCGTCCGATATGACTTAACGTTGGAGGACGTAAATAAAAAAAGCATATTTACGACACTTCAGTATTTCAATATTTCAAATATTTGATATTTTAGACATAATTGTTAGAGGTAATTTTGGAGAAAATATAGGAAGAAAGAAAAATGTTTGTTAAATGTTTGGAGCCAGGTTAAATTTTCGATATCATTTGCGCCTTTAAAACGTGCATTCCTTATATATGAAATAAGTATACGTATATATGCATTTTTGAGAGAGTCATTTTTAATACGGCACCTCAAAGTTTGCATTTAGGTGAAATCTCTGTGTTGAATTTTTGACTGAAAAGAAATAATTCTGCTACGTTAAGCGGTAGGGAATGTAAAAAATGAATCAATTGTGTTAGCACTTGTTTGAAAGGAGCGTAATAAAGCCGAAAGGGATTCCAGCTCCAAAGGATCACCCCACCCCCTGTTTTAGGGCACGTACAATGCCTGATGCAGGGTTCAAGTGAAGATAAGGAGATGGCACTGTCCACACAAATTTGGTCAACAAAAGAACACTAGCGCCTCAGTGCGGCTGCCGGTTGAGTTGCAGCAGAAGAGCAATGCTAGGCCCGCAGTCGAGGCGAGGCGGCCGAGCTGTAAGGAGATCATAAGCTTAGAAGCCGGCTCATCAGTGCGACCAGTGACTATTCAAGTGCTTATTTTTGTGAATGTTATCGTCTTGTTCTTTTTTTTCCTCATGATTTTTATTCTGTGTGTGTGAGTACGCAAGTCGTTGAGAGCTTCCAAATTATGATCTATATTTTCTACCTGTGCTTGTAAATATTACTGTGAATGGTGGTGTTGAATTGGTGTTGAAAAAGATGGCGACGTGCTACTCGAGTTTCGACCTCGGACCCCCACCGGGCGTTCCGTCATCGTCCTCGTCCACGACGACGCCCGCGGTCACGCGACAGGTCGTATCTTCAGCGGCGCCGCACAAAGATTACAGCCGGCCCTTACACGTGGACTGCTCCGTTGAGTACGAACTACCCAACCAGGCGAAACCTCCAGAGGGTGCCCGAAGTGAACCTCTGTTGATGATACATCCATGTTATTATCGCCGGGCAGAGAGTCAGCGACGTAGCCCATTCATCAACAATCTCCCGAGCGCGTCCACGTCGCGCGGGATTGTGTCAGGATCCCGGCGATCACATGTCCAACGTCTGGTCACCCAGCAGCAACAGCAGCAGCAGCAGCAGCAACAACAGCAGCAGCAACAGTACCAGGTTCGATACCTGGAGACGGCTGCGGCGGTGGGTCAGCAACCACAGCAACACCCACAGCCGGTGGCTTGGAGTCATCCACAACTCCACCAGCCACAACAGCAACAACCGCAACAGCAACAACAGCAACACCTGGTGGATCCACCGCCTCCTTTAGTCCTACCGGCCGTTTATGCTAAGAGTGCCAAGGCTGGGGTGGCCAAACGGGACCCCTTGCTCTGTGGGGGCAGCGACTTCAGCTCAGGCTCGGATAGCGGCGTGAGCGCCGGACACTGGACCGACTCGGATCGCAGTCCTCTGGCACCGGAAGTGCGTCAGCCGGACAGCGGCATCGCCACGCCGGTTTCCTTAGCCGACGACAAGACAATGCTCTCAGGTAAGCGAACCTAACCTCAAACTTCCTGTAAAACTTAAGGAAATAACGAAGTCATTAAAGAACATTCTGTTTTACGCAGGAGTTGCCATTCGGTAATAACAAACATCAGATATGGGTAATCTATGAAAAAGCAAAGAAATAACACCCAGAGTTTCAAAACGTTCCACTTAAATGGAAAAATATCATGAGTAGCAACAAATGCTTAAAAACATTTAAAACATTCATTAAGTTACATCGACTCATTAGTCAAAAATCGCTTTAGCCCGCCTCTGTAATGTGGGGCTAGCGTGTCTGCCTCAATTCTAGTCTCAAGTTCCATTCTTGATGACGATGAGTTATCGGAGATATGTACGGTTTTTTTTTTTTCCCCCGGAGTTTTCCCTTATACTGAAATATGAATATCCGGTAGCACTAAACTCTATGTACCTTGGACTCATTTTAACATCATTTTACCCATTTCATTCATCGTCCGAATGACTTACGTAGGAGGACGTTAAATAAAGAAAATCGCTTTAACACATTTTGAAGAAATTTAAGTTTGCCGAGAAAAGCGCAGCGAATTACATTGTTTCACTTAAAACAATGTGAGCAAACATGTTGTTTATCCGTAAATTGCACGTGGTTAACACAGTAGAGTAAACGTTAATTCGTTTTTGGTTCTACATAACTTAGTTAACGTTATTGTTGCTATGCTATTGAGTTGACGTTCCCGCACTAGTGTGGTAAGTAAAAACTTATTTTTAAGTATTGATTGTGATATTACAATTTGTACAATTATATAAATAGACATAGTGTAAAAAATAGTGTCTAATAAACATGTGGTAAGCATATAACGGAATGTCGGAAATTGAAAAAACTCGGCGCAAGCGCCTCGTTCCGTGTAAAGTGCTTATCACATTAGTATCGCAATAACCGAATATAAGCTAACCTCTCGTAGCCTGAACTTGACCTAAATCCAATCGTTACACTGTACGTAGATTGACTACTTATCTTCCACATGTTCTTGGAAAAGGTCTGCTGAGCGATTTTCGTAGTCAGCAGGCCGCAAATATGCGAAGGATCTATCTATCAATTTATCGTGTCGCTAACCATGTGCTCCGCAGTTAAAATATAAGCAAAACTAAACCACTTTTTTGTATGTAGTTAAATGTCTAATACCTGAAACTGGTTATGCAATTATGGTGAACGTATTCTAACGTTGCTTTTCGGTCTTTAAACTGAATTATCACAAGCAGAGAATATGTTAATTGAAGCAAGTTTATCAAAGGTCAATTATTGCGTCTACACACTACGAGAGATGTTTACGTATTTTCGTTTTATGTTTATAGCATGCTTTTTGTGACTGAACATTTGGTTCTTTTATTCTTGTGTGTGTTGTGTTTCCGTTTCAGAACTACCCAAGTACGCTCGGGTTAGGAATGTGTTATATTATTTACCAACTAAGTATCTTCCGCAATTTGATGTTTTCTACGTTTCGTTAGTTACTGAAAGCTCAAACCCATACTTGAAAAACAGTTGAACCAAACGGACAGAATCCACCACCTGGCTTCTCTTGTCTATTGGCTGTACAAATATAATTAATTGCTTGATAACGTAGAGTTGTTATTATATCGGGAACAGAATAACAAGCACGCTTAATAAGGGTATGGAAACAGACAATAATAGTAAAACGAGCCTGTCAGAGTGACGGAAAAGATGAATGATAAAGAACCTTCGTTAGATTAATCAAAGCCTGAAGTCCGAATACAAGTAAACGAAAAGTGATATTCAGGTTATGATACGGGCGATACCAATACACAGAATGTTAATAGGACAGTTGGAGTGTAAGAAATTGCCGCCTCTGTCGTATTTTGTACAGTCGGAGCATAAACCGGAACACTAAATCATTTTGTATAAACTTAGACAGAGAAAGAAGTTTATGATGATGGCTTCAGTATGTCTTGTGTTTATTTTACGGGCGGTGACATCTTTCCGTTGCGCCATCTTTCTTATTTCATCTTGCCATATGTTAAGAAATAGAAGACAGCTGCGTCGATTTTTATTTGATATTCTTGATGAAAGATATGGAGCGAGTCCAATTTTAATAGAAACGGGATCTTCTAGATACTTCTTTATTTATTTAGTTGATATAAGAAGCAAATAAAATCCTGAGCGATTTATGCTTCCTTCCAAAGTGTTGTTCCACTTCTGGTTTAGTAGAATTATCCAGTGGTGGACACTTTTATATTACACCTAAAATAAGTTATAAAATTAAACGTAACAATTGTGCATGTAACTGACAGTATTCTAAGGAATGGAAATTACCAGATTATCGCTTGTGTCATTTATGTAGAGAGGAAGTAGAATAAGCTAACCTCTGCTAAATGGGGCAGAAAAACAATTGTTGATCGGAACCTAAGTTGCTTCTTAGGTACGTTCGACCTAAATTTAGAGTACAGGGTGTGAACTGAGCTGGAAATTATAATTTCATAATACGAATCAAAACTTAATTAATATAATTATTCAAAACTTGTAAATACGATTGCTGAAAGACTTCTAAATTAGCTTGTATACTGAAATGTTGTCTCCAAAAGGTAATCTCAAACACTTTAGAATAAGAATCCATATTACAATGTTTCATTAGTTTATAGCACCTTTAATAACCTCAATTTGTCATGTTTTGTCTTTAAAAAACTGCTGTTCCTGTATTTAGCAAGAAATTTCTTGACTTTAATACCCGAAATTGTGGTAAAAATGAGTTTTGATCTGATGGAGCAAAAAATATAAAGTGTTAAAAATTATTAACTTTTATTGAACTTTCACAATGCCTCAACGTTGCTGCTGACGTCAGGAAACATAGCTCTACACTTAAATAATTAGAAAAACAATTGAAACATTTATATAGTTTTCAAAAAAAAAAAAAATGTAAAACTAAAAAAATTAAAAAGTGTGAGGCGGGGGGGGGGGGGGTAACGCCAGAGCTCGTGAAATGTAATATAATTTGTCTCTGCACATTAAAAACAGAAATTCTTTTTTCGTTAATTTGGCTGTTAGAATTTTTTTAAATTGGAGAATTGATTAAATAGTGGGCTAAGAAACATGTTTCTTTGGTTTAACACAAGAAGCGCAAAAAGCTAGAAAAATAGTTTATTTCGTGATTTTGTTTCTTTTATTGTTTATTGTTAAGAGAGGCGAGAGTCTTATTTAAACTTTAACTTTCAAATGTGTGATGGTTTTTTTTTTCCTCGACTTTTTGTAATTCTCTTCTTTAACATCGTTTAGGAATTACGTGAGGGGGTAATGCTGTTAGATTGATAAAAGCAACAGCATATGGTACCGTGTGTGTTGCCATGCGGAAAGTGAACACAGTAACGTAAGCTAGCCCGATTCGAATCCCAGCACTCATTTGTAACACTTCAAAACATTATTTCATATGTCTAATAAAACAAGTTTCGTATAATATCTAACGGTGTCAGCGACATACATAATATATTTAAAGTGATAGAGAAATATATTTGCAAAATTATAAAATAACTGACTCGTTTATAACAATTGTCTTAGACATTTTCTTTCACCTTTGTCAGATCGAAACACATTTTCGCCATACTTTCAGATTCTACAAATACCACATAGGGAATGTTTTAAAAATCAGTGTAATTTCCTAATATTATAACATAAAAATGTGCAGAGGTAAAATGTAATATCGTTTATTTGTTCTATATAATAAAAATACCTTTTTCCCTCTAAATTTAGCTGCTAAAGCTACTGTATGTGCTTATGTCATAAGTAATATGTGTGCGTGCGTGACAACTCGGGTCATATCGCCACTAAACCCCTTTAATAATTAGTAATTCGCAATAATGTTCACTCCCTTGCAGTGGCATTTACCTCGGGGTGGTTTTCACTCTTATTTACCATATTTAATTTGCACTTAAATACTCACTTGCATTCATGCTTCCAATTTCTAAGGAAGATAAGAAATAACTAATGCTCTTAAACCAGAAAAATAAATAAATACATGATAAGCATAAAAAGTTAAGTATATTCAATAGAGGGCGCGGTCGCATTCCCCGTACGCACTTTGGGCGCACTTCTAAAGTAATTTGCACCAAACGTTTGCTAAAGAATAATTTATAATTTTTGTTTGTAGTTAGTAATATTTTAACATATTACCTTTGACGGCAAGTAGATTAGCAATTTTAAATCACATTTACGGTTTGGGGGTGGGGCAAAACTGAAGGACCGCATTACCGTTGCAAAATTTGAAAGAGGAGAGTCGATGAGTGATGAAGCACGCACAGTTCTGCTTTGCAAATGGCGGACTCTTTGAACAGAGCTTCAAAAGCTTTTACTGCGAGTGCAAACTGGAGGTACCTCCGGTGCATATTTGTTATCCGAGCAGTCAGTTTTATTTTTATTATACGCTACTTATACGTTCCTCCTCTGCGTGTGCAACATTTTTGTTGTAAAATATTACTTTTGTGCACGTGTAAGAAAACATCAGATATGCAAGGTTCATATGATTTTATCCAACTACCATACATTTAAAAACATGTATTCCATATATGCTTGATGTACTGAACGGTTCTGACACCCGCGTTGCATTTTTCGTACCGAATTTATATCGTAATTATTAAAAGTAACAAACTCTTGAGATTGAAAAGAAAAATAGAATCGCAAAAATGTTTAACAAATATTTTTTAGAAACAGGCGAAGCTACCTAAAAAATTTAGATATATGTTGCATAATTTATGGAATTCTACATTTTTTTCCCCTGTATTAACTTTCTGTGGGTTTTCACTTACGTAAAATTTAGTTAGAATGAAGTGGACCTCACAGGCTGTTTATAAAAATTTTAATTATCTATATATTATTCTTATTAATGTCTCAAACATAGGTCAATTTTAATCAAAATTACCTTGAATTTTGAGATAAGAGTTGCATTTAAAGATAATTTTGATGCAGGAGAATTTCCTGAAGATTTTTTTTTTTTTTTTTTTTCTTTAGAACATTTCTCTTCCACTGTTAATAGACTCAAAGTATATATGGCATATAATGCCTTAAAAAAACATTAAATCTAAAACAAACGCATTACGGTCATCCGATGCCACCATCGAAAATAATTTAATTTTTACTGATTGTTGTTAATGTAGGTATATCAAACACATTTAGCGTGCTATCGAAGGGGGAAGTGGATGGGAAATTAAGTGCGCCGCGATGGATTCTGGGAGGATTCTGATTTTGTATTGTGTTACATATGAAAAGCCTGAAAGTGGATCTAAATGACGCAATTTAGGGTGTGATTTACTTTTGTGTAATTGAAATGCTGTTTGGAATATGATTTATTGTTATTATTAAAGAATGCGACAAAGGGACACCGATCAATAATATTAAAAGGCTCATAAATTATTTTTACAAAATCTTATTTTATTACTTTCTGCCGATCTTGATCAATATTCACCGGTACGCGTTTCGGTTACGTGGTACTGTATGTAATGTAATTTACTGTTTTTGTGAACATTACAGTACTACTTAAAATCGAGAAGCACACTTTTACCTGGATGAAGCCCCTTGGGCAGTATTTTACTGCATAAATATGAATGCTAGCGGCAGGTTCAAATTCCTGTTGCAAAGAATTTGCCGGGTTCCATTTTCGTGCAGTAACTCTCCACGTCCTAGCCCCACAGGCAGTGGTTTACTCCAACTGTCGATTTCTTTATCAAGATGAAGCTTCATAATGAATTAATAATCGAAGTCGAGTAATACCCTGTTTTCTATAACCTTAAAAACGAAAATTTAAACGCGAAATTTGAAGCCTGAAATAAAATAACCAAGTCTGGGGAAATAACTTCAACAGAAAGGAGGAAAAAAGCTAAAAATAAGGTTTTGTCATTTTTATTTATAGTATGACAAGCGTAAAAAGGTGATAATCTTCTTCCAATATGCACAAACTTCACACTGTAGTACAGTAGTGGTTTAAAAAAAAACAGTAAATATAGTCCTCTTATTTTTCTGTTAAATATATACTTTTGTTCCCAAGTTCAAAACCGATATAAGAGAGTTTAAAGGGAACTATGTAAAAACTGGTTTTAGAATCTAGAAATATTTGCATCCAGTTTTACGCACTTTAAATATCAATTAATTTCTCTACATCGTCAAATACCAACATTTATTTGTTTAATGTGAACTGCTTTTTGTTGTGTTAAGTTGGTTTTACCCTTATTTGAGACCTATCTGTATAACCATACCTAATTATGTTGCCGTTTCTTTCCATTTTAACCTGAAAATACGCTCATTAGGAATGTTAATTAACTGTGCTAGAATGCCATTAGGCGACATATTATGATTCATATCTACAGAAGTGCGTTGTTAACGAACTTTCTGGCTGTCTGCATCGATTTACACCAACAGTAGCGCAGTTATTAGCCTTTGAGCAGAGGTTACAGCTTCGATTCCCACATGAGCAAAAGTGTACCGCGTGTTGATGGTCGGGGTTGTACGTATTTGACGATGTTTGCATCGTCATTATTTCTGGCGCGTCATTAAACCCATAGTTAGGAAATTCAAAGCGCATTGATTGCGCGTTTCGCTTCAGAATTGAAATATGGGAATAGAGAATTTGAGGACTGATGCAACAATTAGCAACGACAAAGGATTCACAAGGGGTAAATTTGGCATGTTTATCCGCTTTTTCACTACATAAATAATATTCTAACTGGTGCGGTGGTATAATTTTGGCTGTCGGAATGTATTGCAGTTATTAGCTTCTTGGTTTCATGGCTGGAGCCAGTAACAAACGTGCTACGCAACAATAACAGTTTGTAAACGAGAGAATCAATTACAAGAATAGCAAGGGGATGGGTTCTTTTTGCTCGTGCCCCAGCCTGCTGTATATTTATGAATTTGGTACACAACTATTGCAATAAAAGGGAAATACAATAAAGTATACCTACATCGATTTTTGCGTTTTGCTTTCGAGTGCAGGGAAATTTACCGAAGTGATGGTGCAACTGGAATTTTAGAATACTCCTAACTTTTGTACGCCTCGGTTGTTAAAGTTGCATTAATCTAAAGATTCAGACAGCAAAACGAAATTAAACTTTATCCCTCGCAATTACGGTTTATTAGTGAACATTAAAGCACAAACTTCATTACCTTCCACTAGAGCAGTAAGCTTATCTTTATATTACTTTCTTTTTACGAGGAATAGATTAAATATCAGTTATAAGTGTAATCCTGGTCTTTATTTGAAACAGTTATATTGGTTCATAAAACTACAACAGTGAGCCTAATCTTTTAAAAAGATTTAAGTGTTTGGGAGTAAAGTATGAACGAAGGTTCTCATAAAATGACGAAAATAGTGAAAGCATAACCGGAGTGCAGTGAAATAAACTAATGTTACCGAAGAAAGGATGTATTATATTTTCATTTATTTTATTAGCGTAAATGGCTCTATAATTAAAGTAGTAAAGTATGAAGTTATGTTGAAACTAATTTTAAATTCTAGCACTTTTTTTGGGTGGGGCCAGAACAGATTTGAATAGAGAGACAAGCTACTGAAGTAATAATTCGTAACATTCTTAACAATAACAGCCATGTTTGTTTGGAACTCGATATTCCCTTTCTTTTATCCGAAAATATGGTCTTATTAATGTGAAATAGTTCGCTAAATTGAATTTTGCGAAGTATCCATACGTTTCACATGAAACAAGTAAGTTTGTTTTGGGTCAGGCTGTCATATGTAATATAAATTTTTGGTTTTGAAATAATAAATACATTCTTTTGTGTTAAACATTAAGTATATTAAACAAGAAATGTTGATCTTTTATCCTCTAAATTATTGTTTTTTAAATCTTTTTCGTAACCAAGAAACTAATGAAGTTTTGACGTTTAGTAGCGGTTACAGAGTCCTTTTATGTTGGAGTGATGAGCTGTACCACCGTGTCAGAGGTCATGCCTCTGAAATTGGTGTCGGACTCGTTGCCGCCACTACCTCATCTGCAGCTCAACGTTCTGTCTGAACTCGGAAACCTCTGGAAACCTACATAAAGGGGCATTATTGCTTAGCTGGTTCTTGTGCAACTAGAATTGCAAGCTTTGTTAAGAAAGCTAACTACCGAGGCAATGGTTTTCCTAACAAGATCTTCACAGAACTGCATCGAAACGAACGAGCGAGCAACGCGTGTGGCCGTAAACCCTGCTAGAAACAAATTAAACAGGGTAAACCTATCTTTATCATGATTCATTGCCCTTAATACAATATTCCAGCTAATTTATACCTGATATACCCATTTTCTGTTCAGAATTGAACATTGTTATTGTTTAGGATTTACGCTTTTTCTACTTTCCTTCAAATGACTTCGAAAATAACTGACAATCTGTAGGTATACCTTTGTTTTATACTTTGCAATGTATGGGTATTTTGTTTCGTATCAATATAATGAACCATAAAGGCAGTGACTTTTGTTTTTGTGCCGACTTGATGGGATTTACGCGAAATAACAGCGAAAATAAACCCAAATTTATAGCGAAA
Organism: Mantis religiosa; assembly: GCA_030765055.1. Taxonomy (NCBI): domain Eukaryota; kingdom Metazoa; phylum Arthropoda; class Insecta; order Mantodea; family Mantidae; genus Mantis; species Mantis religiosa. The sequence continues at coordinate 224,192,312 of CM060948.1, forward strand.
TTTAGGGCCTTTATTAAAACAACAAGGAAAAAAAACAAAAACAAAAAAAAGCCTAACGTTTCCCCGGTAATAGCCGTTACAAACTATTTATTATCCATAAACACAGATATTGTCCAATCATAGTAATGCAGCATCGTAACTCGCAATTATGTGTAATTTTTAATGAGAAAGAACCGAGTTTGCATCAGAAATTTGCTTTATGCGGCAGAGCCATCTAATGTTTGTTTCATATAAGAGAGCAAATAAAAAAACGGTCCCTATTTGCCCTCCAGGATTTATATAATCCATTGCAGCGGCGCGCACACACAAATAAATTACCGGAATGAGCATTTAACATTACCTCAGGCAGTAATATTACAACGCAACACTAAAATGACTACATATGGCGCAGATTTGGAAAGCAACTTTGAGCGGCATATATGCGCTTGTAATTCTAAGAGGAAAACGCATAAACGTGCAGCAGTTTCACAATAATCCATTATGTTCGCATCCTTTTTATTTTCCTGTTTATTTCTTTCGTATGCTCAGCATTAGCGTCAGAGCTATTCAAAACAGGTTCAATAGACAAGTCATACAATTTACATTCATACACACGTCATAATGTGAAACATGAATCATCAAAAAACCTGTCTGAGGGGCAGAATGCGACCAACTGGCCGTATGTCCGTCTATTGAACACTTTTACAAAACTGTAATGCTGTATCATCGTGTTACGTGGGCGAACAACTTATTATACTTTCAAAGAACTGGTGTTTAATTTTAGAAAGTTAACTTACGGATATAGTTACGCAGTTACAGCTGCATCGCTGCATTTAGTAAACTTCTAAGTTATCTATATCGCAACTTCTGGCAATTTGGCGTTTATTGAATTTAATAGGTAATTGTACAGGAATGAAACACAGACATTAAAATTGTTAAAGGAACATTGATCAGCTGTATTATATCACTTTGCCTATATTGCGAAAAATGCTAATATTTCACTAGCAGATTTACCGTAGAAATGTAAGTATAAGAAGATTAGGATTCGAATTAGGATTACTATGAGAGAATTCGGCACCGAAACCTGTGGTTTATTGTACCAAAGCCCCAAATGGGGCATCCCCGTGAGGAGGGCGACTGACTTCAAGAAGTCACGACAGCACTGTGACACCCGCCGACACTTCGACCCTGAAAGAGACCACCAGATGAGAGATAATGTGCAATGATAATGGAGATGAAATGGAGGGAGAGAAAATTCGGGAGATGCCTAGCATTCGCTTGGCGGCCCGGGAAAGCCCCCGAAAAACCCATGGGTCAGGTGGGTTGGCCACGGCAATCGAGCCCGGGTCTCCCGTGTGGGGGCCAAGAAAAAGTTGCCTGAGCCATCCCGTTCAGTATAAAGACATAAAAATACTTTTATTGGATTCAGAAAATCTGAAATCTTATTTCAAGTAAAATGTTGGTGTCGACTTTTTGGTAAGGAAGCAAATACTTTGTAGAAAAAGTAAAAAACGTTAACTAAAATTACTGATTAGTAACACTGTAAAATCATTATTGTTATAAATCAAGCATCATTTTCAGTATTTCATTTTTATATTACGAGTATTCGTTTCGCCTCAAAAGACACTTTTAGTTTGTTCCTCTCTCCTTCCCTCCCTTGTCAGTGCTGGCCTGCACAAATAAAGTGCAAATTGTGAGTCTTTAAGAAATATGAGGATATATTATCACTTATTTTAACGTAATTTCGAAGATGAAAATATTAAAGTCGCAAAGTTTCATATCGATTTTGAGCATTGAAAGTGTTTTTAATTAATAAAAGAAAAGAAGAAATGATTAGTTGTACGGGGAAAAAAATCCGCCACCTCAGACTCTGGATTTCAACTCGCATAAATAAGATATCCTCCATTATCTGTATCTAAGAATATAGTGACAGCTCCGTAACTTGTCACGCGAATATCTTAAGCTTTAATGATAGAATAAGTAGAATACATACAAGTACAATCTAATCCATTGCTAATTGATTTAGTTATTCCATTAGTAGTGTTGTTTTCATTAGCCTGTAAGCTACTCAGAAAATAAAACCTTCCACACGGAAATATAGTGTATTATTTTTTCATATACTCTTTGATAACAAATGTTATATTGAAAACAAATGAAGTAATATAGCCCTAAGCAATAATTAACTGCACAAAGAATCTCTATGAAAAATAATTGTTTTCCGCACATACCGTGTGTAAACTAAGGCTGTAAGGGTAGAATCAGCAAGGATTTTTCCCGACTATGGCATTAGGCTTCTTTCTAGATTGATTCAACCCTTCCGATGTCTCTAGATGTCTCCGTGTGCTGTTCGATAAAAGGATTACAGTAAAATTGTGTTAACAGATAGAAACACTGCTACTCTTATATTGAATTGATCAGTGACTCATGTTCTAATGAGATTTTCTTCGAGATTAAGATGGAAAAGGGGGTTAATTATGATCTGTATTTGTTTTTCTTACATAGTCAATAAAAAAAGACTACCGAAAGTATATTTATGCTTAGGACACCGTTCTATCAGTCATGCTTACAAATAACTGGAAATCTTAAATATAATATACTCGAAATTAATATAACATTCTCATTTTATCCCATACTTATATTCTTAGTTATATTTCTTTTGTTCTTCCATGTCATGTATAGGCCGCGCCGTGGCTCAGTGGTTAGACCGCTTGGCTCTCACCAAGGCGGCCCGGGTTCGATCCCAGGCGTCCGCAAAGTGAGATTTGTGGTGGAACACACGGCGCTGGGGCGGGTTTTCTCCGGGACTTCCGGTTTCCCCCGCCATCTCATTCCACCGGTGCTCCATCTTCATTTCATGTATCATCAGTGTCATCGCCTGCGGTGCCATATGTAGTAAAAGCGGGCGTTAAACACTACACATTTCATTTCATGTCATGTATAAAATCTTTGTTTCTTGTTATTTTGAATAAAATTTCTTTTCAAACATGCTGCAAGCAGTACTTGAGGTTTTCAGTAAGATAGAAAGTATAATAGTATACGGTTTATTGTTGAACATCGCTACGATTAAAATGTAATAAATTGTTTAGAATTAGATATGAATATCAAATTTTATTGTAAACTGGATACTTGTTAAAATCTGAGAGAAAAGTTCTGTTGTATGGAAACAAAACACTATCACGGCTGGTCACGTAGCTCAGGCGGTAGAGCACCTGCCTGTTGTGCTAGGGATCCCGGGTTCGATTCCTGACGGTAGGGTAGGGATTTTTCTCCGATCAAGGTAATTCCTCATCTTCTCCAGATTCTGCAAGTATGAATGAGTGTGAATGTGGGCGTGATCTAATGATTAAAAGACAACGACTACGAGTTAACACCTTCGGGATGTTCCAAAGGAGAATGGCCGCCGATATCACCATTGCAGTTAAATGCGGGGTATAAATGGCGCAAATAAAAAAAAAACTTATGTGCTTGAGTTATCGCTAGGCAAAATAAACCACAGCGTACCTAACCTCAAAGTTAGAGAAGCTAAAATTTTGTGAACTTTACAAACTTGTCCCGGCCGTGTAAAACGGCAAACTAAAAGTGGCTACAAAACACATTCTCCAGTTTGATTTAGAATTTTAAAGAACTTGATTACTTTAAAAAAAGCTTCGCTTTCTCAGAAGCAGTAGGTAATTAAAGAGCCATGATCTTTTCTCCATCATTAAATCATTATCTAACACATTGTTATCCTGATTTACCTATACTGGTTAACAACTGTGTGTGGATTAGTAATTACATTAAAGGGCATTAAGTAATGTTGAAGTGATAAACCTATCTTTTAGGCAGACGTACAGAGAAACTGCATTTCATAAGCTGGGTTATATACAAGTTCTCTTGAACACAGAGGACGCTTAAAGAAGTAAAGCAATATAAAATTGCAGTCAATTTTGGTAGAGTTAGAGATACATAGGTGTTTAAGTAGGCGTGCAAGATGTTGGCCTGGGGAAGTTGTTCCTCCCGTGTCGAACTGAGAAGCAGATCCGAGTAGATGAGCAGATAATCGCAGCAATTAGGAGCGAACGCATCTTATAGAAAGAAAAAAAAAACTATCATGGAATTCAAGAAAACACGGTTGTTTTCGTGTTATCTGTGAATAAAAACCAGGTTCTCGCAATTGTTACTGCTGCTTTTTAAACTTTATTCGCATGTTTATTATGTTGAACTACGTATGCGCCTAACCTTAGAGAAAACCACCCACAGATGAAGAGAAAACGGGTTTCTGTTAAGTTTTGCTCTGTGGGGATACAGATAATATTAAAACGCTTATTACCACTAGCGTCTTCTTTTACGTTCAATCGACCGTGGCTTATGCTTTCGTTGCAAGCACGTTGAAATCCGTCACATTTTCTAATTGAACTACCTTATATGCCTGAGTCTAATTTGATATTCAGAGAGAGATGGGGGAGGGGGAGCTTTAGCAAACAAAACACTGTCAGCAAACGATGTGCGACTTCTAATGCATTTGTGGTACCGACCTAACCGAAGGAAGCGCGGTGATAATGAATATAATTAATAATTAGAAGGTAATAATATTCAGTATAAAATAACTCATTTGTGGTGCAGTTCTTAAAGTTCTACCATGGCTCCCTGATTTCAGTAGCACAACTCTTAAGCCCTTTTAGACAAACTTTAGCCGGCCTCGGTAGCGCAGTTGGTATCGTGTCTGCCGCGCGTTCAGGAGGTCCCGGGTTCGAATCACGGTCAGGCTGAGTTATGTGCATAAGGTTTTTTCCGGGGTTTCCCTTATCCTGAAAGATGAATGTCGGGTGACTCTACGCTCTTTGGACCCTGGACTCGTTTGAGCATCACTTCACCTATTCCATTCACTGTCCGAAATGAATTAACGTTGTACACGTAAATTAAAACGCAAAAGACAAAATTCAAAGGATTTTCTTCCAAACTGTTTCTTAGATTAAAACCAAATATTGTGTGGCTGCTATTCAGTTACTGAAAATAAGATGAATAATATTTTGAGACTTATTTTCATAAGTAACAAAATGCCACTATTATTTTTCAAGAAATGCTATACAATTTAGGTTATAGGTAAGCAAATAATATTAGCTCTACTATTTGGCCATTAGCGCAGAGAATGAATACTATCGGAAGAAAACACCCAATTTGCTTTTACCCATTTCATTCACATAATGCTATATAAAATATGATTCATTTATTCACGTCGTTCTACTCGTGGCAAATGACTAGAAACATACAACCTCGTGAAGCTGAAAATAAACCATTACTCTTCATGCGCCACGTGGCTATTCGACTTAACGAGTAACAAAGAATATTTCGAGCACTGCTAATACTAATACCAATACCACAGAACAAGTTATCTAACATACCTTATATGTTTCAAAGAGTGATAGGTTTTGCTTATGTCTTATGGTTTACCAGTGATATCAACTTACATAATTCATTTAAGCAATATTTGGAGTGGGTATTTTATTAAATTTCTAATAGCGAGGTTGTCAAGCAATTATCCACACTAAAGATTTTAATTAAACTATATTAAAACGCACAAATTCTTCGAAAAGACAAATGCATAATTCTAATAAGGGCCCACCTAACGTTCATATAACCAAGTTCAATATTTATGCAATTCTGCGTATTTGAGTTAATGCTGTCTCCCTCTCCCCTCTCTCCCCATCCCCTCTCTCCCTCAAACACATAGATAAATCTTTCTAGCAGTCTTTTGTTGTGGAATTCTGAATGTTTTCCTTGAAATAGAGTAGCGAAATGTTTGGAGTAGACTCACTCTCTCTCCCTCTCCCTCTCTCCCTGCTGCAGGTAAGTCGTAGAGAATATAAGATTTAATTTAACTTAAATCGGATACTCGATACACACGCACGCGCGCGCGCACACACACACACACACACACACACACACACACACACACACACACACACACACACACACACACAGAGGGTTTTGATACTTCTTCTGGCTTAGTGCGAAAAAAAAAATATAACTGTATGGACTGTATAAATCTTTAGTATTATTTGAAACTTTTTAAGATAAGTTTATAAGCCACATTAGAGGAATTAAAACATTGCAATCTACATATCCTTTTGAAAGGGAATGCTTTTTCAATTTGTCTCGATTTAGAATTATCTTGTTATAAACATATGGGAGGAGACAAAGATACCTTAACGGAAGGCTCTTGCTGCAAATTGTAGAAGGAAATTCATGGGTACTACTCGCCTCTGTAAACATCCATGAACTTACTTCCACCAATGACCAGCCCAAGACCGTTCTGTTTAGGTATCTTTTATCCCCTCCCATATGTTTACAACAAATCATTCTAGTTTGAGACAGATCATAGTGTCTTAAAATAATGTAAAATTGCCCTGCCTTTTAAAACCAAAAGTAAACAATTTCCATTCCTCTAATGCCGCAGTTCTTTGCGGTAACTTATAATTTGGTGGTACCGTAGTATAAGCCGCCTCTGCCACGAAAGCTAAACACTTCTCACTGATCTATTGTTACTGTTCTTTGCTGTAATATACAAGGTTTGATGCACCTCAGTAAAAGTCACTACTGCCACTAAAAATAAACACTTTCCACAGTTCTGTCACAATAATTTGCTGTAGCTGATAAGGTCTGGTTGCACCTCAGTTCAAGCCTCCAATGCCACTAACAAGAAACGCTACCCACTGTTTTAATATCTCACCTGTTTGTTGTAATGTACAAGGTTTTGATTGCACCTGAGTACAAGCCGCCTCTGCCACTCCGTGAGGTAATCCAATAATGAATCCTTGGCCGGTTATGGCTCATAAATATCGCAACGGCGTCGCTAAGCATGTAGTGCGAGCAGAAGGTTGTTGAGCGTGAAGAATCCAACGAGACGGGAGGCTTATATCGAGGCCTTTGATCAAAATGGGTGCCTGGGTTCAAGTAACAGCCTACTTTACTACATCAGTACAAGAGTAAGAACACATTCCCTTTGCAAAGTAAAACGAAATCCATAAGTAGGTAAATTTAGAACCAATTTCTGCAAATGACATCAAGAAATTCTATTGTGGTTATACCTATACGTATACTCCAAAACTGCAGAATAACAACCAGTTGCTGCCATCTGTAAATGTCGTTTGTCACGACTTTCGGAATGATTCCGCTCGCTTGAATAAATCGTACTAGTGATTTTCGTTGGCAGCAGAACCTTATATTCAAATGTTCAGTTGCGTTATATTTTTAAAATACAATACCATGCAGATAATTATTTACTTGTAATGCATTGCAAGTCCTGCGCCATGGTGTAGTTGTTTGGAGCGTTGTACTCTGGTTCCCTGCCGCGGAAGCACCCGGATTCGATTCCGGGTGCGGATTTTTAAGTCCCCACTATAGGACCGGTGCCCAGTCAGTATCGTAAAGAATTTGAGGAGCTGTAGTGAGTAAACAAACCGCGGTCAAGAGTGCCAACTTTCCAACTGGGGGTACCAAGATACTGAAATCTCCCCGTTTCGGTTGGATGATCGCCTACTTCTAGATTCCTTATGTGAGCATGAGGCCAGCAGTCTCGTTGGCAGGTTAGGCCCAATTGAGTCTGTTACACCGTAGATTACTATTTATTTGCAGTATGTAGTGTGAAGGTATAGGACCCTCTATCAGGAATAAAACTTCCCAGTCGGTGAAATCCACCTTCCATTCTCGGAAAGAAATAATGTAGCTGAAACTATTACAAGAATTTAAAAGATCAGCAGCGAATTTTTCGATTAATTTATGCCACAAAATTATGCTATGTACACTGTTCGTAGATTTGCCATGTTTGTACTTTCTCTAAAGTAGGGTTATATCTCACTAACATCTTCAATATATAGGTATCGCTGAAATTACACGTGAAGAGGTTTGCTGTATCAAATAAAAGCAGTTTGAAAAAGCTCTGGGTCAAAAAGAGAGCAACACAAGTAACCCATAGTTTTCAATCGGACACTACTCAAGCATGGCAGGTGTTGATCTTTATGAAAATGTCCTTCACTCGAAACCACCGTTTACGTCAAACAATATTCTCCCTTTTCATTGTTGATAAATGACTTTAATTATTTTAATTTAAATATATTTGAGGTGTTAATATGACAAATTAAATCTAACTCTTGAATTTTCTATCATTAGCCCATGAAGTCCTCTTAGTAAATACTTAATATCACACTCATATGCAAGAAAAAGACAGGGAAAATTTGGAGATCATTAAAACAAAATATTTTTGTAGCGTTAACCAGTTTAGTAATATTCCATTTTTCATGATTTTCATGATATTCCCAATAATCTCTCTCTCTCTCTCTCTCTCTCTCTCTCTCTCTCTCTCTCTCTCTCTCTCTCTCTCTCTCTCTCTCTCTCTCTCTCTCTCTCTCTCTCTCTCTCTCTCTCTCTCTTTTAATTTACACCCTCCAACGTTGTCGGCCACACCGTGGCTCAGTGGGTAGACCGCTTGGCTCTCACCAAGGCGGTCCGGGTTCGATCCCAGGCGACCGCAAAGTGAGATTTGTGGTGGACAACACGGCGCTGCGGCGGGTTTTCTCCGGGATCCCCGGTTTCCCCCACCATCTCATTCCACCGGTGCTCCATCTTCATCTCATGTATCATCAGTGTCATCGCCTGCGGTGCCGTATGTAGTAAAAGCGGGCGTTAAGCGCTACACATTTCACATTTCATTTCCAACGTTGTCATATCGGACGATGAATAAAATGGATGAAATGATACTCACATGAGCCCGGGGTCCATGGAGCCTAGAGCTGTCCGACATTAGTCTTTCAGGATAAGGAAAATCCCCGGAAAAAACCTTATCCAGGTAACTCATCCTGGCCGAGATCCAATAATTTCTGACGGACATGCTTAATCTGAAATAATTCCTAAGTACACACTTATTATAAATAATGCATAATGAATTTTTCACAGAGAAGTCACTAAAAATTATTCCATTTTATAGCTGCGTGTCAAATACATATTCATAAAATGTGAAAGAACATAAATAACGCATCAAAAGGCTCAATAAAGTTTTCCTTTTTTACCCCACATATTTGGATGTCAGCGTGCCACACACACCTACAAACATTTTTGTTAATTTAGGATTCACAAAGCTCGCAACCCATAATAGAATTGTTAGGACGAATGCTCTGAGTGAATCGTAGCAAATGTAAATCAAATTGTCGTTTTTATCGGGTAGCGAATATATTTCCGAGTGTGATCATAAAATTGGGCGGGGAAAGGTTTGATGCCAGGATTCGCACCCACGACCCGCCCAGTGCATTTTACGCTATCCTTCTTTATGGCGTTGTAATGGTACTGACAACTCCCTGCATTAAACATTAAGGAAAGTATTCTAGCTCCAAATAATATACCGGGGCGTGGAGCAGGACCACGTCCGGTGGCCATCTTGTCAGCCTACTTTCCCACCTGACATGGCGTCAAAGACACAAGAAATGTCCGTCAAAACAATCTGCGACGTTCTCTACCCTGGATCACTTATTGGTGGTTATACACATACAAAAAATTATAGTGCTTTCGTATTTTTCTCGTTTGCCATTGTCCACCTTCCTTTTCTTTTCTGCGCATTGGATTCGGTTTCTTAAATGCTGTCATTTGTTGAGGGCGTTCACCAAAATGTCACAGCATTTTTTTTCCTTGTTGCATTTATACCCCGCCTTTAACTACTATGGTCATATCGGTGGCCTTTCTCCTTTGGAACATACTGAAGGTGTAACGAGATTTAATTTTCAGTTCCTTTGCTTTTGGCTGTGAGGAGTGTCGTCATGAAAAATTATCACAAATGTTTTTAACAGTTTTTATTGAAACGCAGTTCTATTTCTCAAGGAGATCAGCTTCGAACTTGCATAGCATTTTAGGAAGCTGCATTTCCTAAATACATAAACTGAAACACATCTAAGATGTACGTATTTCTCTCTCTCCCTCCCCCCTCTCTCTCTCGTAAATTATATCGGCTGAGCAATGCTTGGCCGGCCAGCGAAGCTGGATACTATGTTGGTGGTACGGAAAATAGAAAGTCCACAGTATTAATAGGTTTATCACATTGATATTTCTAACACACATGACGCAAACACTCAAAAATTTAAGAAAATATGTTTGTCAAACAAGGAGATAGAGCTCCTTCCCTTTTTTATTCGAGTATTCCTTGCACGGCTTAGGAAACTGCCTATTACACTATGTGGTTTTCTTTGATTAGTAAGAGGAATTACTCAAGAATATTATTTTTGGGATTATCTAAGATGCTTTCAATTTTTTAAAACTTTCTATTTTAATACCCTCTCTTTCTACTGATTTAAACTCATGTTAATTTTATCTCGATGGGGCATTAAAAGAGAAAGTTTATAAAATGAACCTGCACACTTCAGATAAAATTTTAAGAAGCATTGGTCAAGACATTACTGCCGTTTCTTAAGGAAACTAGAAAGTGTAAGGGGCAAGTGTAGGTGACAGAAATATCTAAGCAATTAAGGGAGGCAGTTCCATCTCCTTGCTTGATATCAGACGTGAGTAATTTACTTTCCCTTTTAAGGGTTTATTAGAAATAACAAACCATACTTTACGTTTCCACAATTTAGCCTACACACGGCCAGTGTGAAAGAATAATTAATTTCCATTAATTGACCTAATAGTGGTTAACTATAAAGCCCGGGCCTTAAAGTACTTACACGTAGTAAGTCGCCATTAAAGTAGTTGTCTCATGTGTTTATGAGAACTGCTAAGTGGTTTACCGGGAAAATACGAGTCAGTTGGAGAATTTAATGTCATATCGGCACGTTGGCCATAGTAGCACAATGGTAGTGCGGCTGGACGGAAACCAGAGGATCCGTGGTTCAAATCCCGGCTATGGTATTGAATTTTTCAGTCTGACTTTACGTTTCCACAATTTAGCCTACACACGGCCAGTGTGGAAGAATAATTAATTTCCATTAATTAACCTAATAGTGGTTAACTATAAAGCCCGGGCCTTAAAGTACTTACACGTAGTAAGTCGCCATTAAGGTAGTTGTCTCATGTTTTTATGAGAACTCCTAAGTGGTTTACCGGGAAAATAAGAGTCAATTGGAGAATTTAATGTCATGACGGCACGTTGGCCATAGTAGCACAATGGTAGTGCGGCTGGACGGAAACCAGAAGATCCGTGGTTCAAATCCCGGCTATGGCATTGAATTTTTCAGTCTGACGTTACGTTTCCACAATTTAGCCTACACACGGCCAGTGTGAAACAATAATTAATTTCCAAACCATACTATATTTACCACGGACTTATCTCCAGCACCGCCGATCGACAACCGGCCTCGCCGACCGGCCGAAAAACAGGTTCCGTCAAGGATTTATCTCGTATTTTGGCAGTACTGGCCTATTGTTCAAGGTCACAGGTTCAAATCCGAACCAGACTGGTGCTTTTTAAGTGTGTTAAAAAGCGACAGCCCCATTTCAGTACATTTACTAGCTTGTAAAAGATTTGCTCGACGAAATTCCGGCAAAGCGGTGACATGATATGATCCTAGCGATTGACAACATCGATGACAAACAAAATATTAATTTCTACTGTGAATTGGTTTACTGCCACGTGTATGTAGTAGCGCCTTAGCTACTGGAAAAGTCAGAGGGAGGCAGTTATTTTGAAGAAGCATGTGCTTCTCGTTGGGTCTCCTAGCAACTGCGTCATTTGAATATTAAAGTTGTTACATGACGCACTCGGGATAATTGCAATTGTTGTTCCACAGCGAACAAAGGGCACCGTACATCTTATTACTGAAATGTGCTTGTAATGCCGTTCGGATTCTACTTGGAAATAAGGCAGCCTTGTCGGCGTCCTTTTTTCTCGTCTATTCATTAAACGCTCATGAAGATGTATGTTAGGTATTGTCCCCCGCCTCGCCTTCTTCCCAGCGATTAGATCTGCCTTTAACCGTGCGGGAAACTGTAGGAAAAACCTTCCAGTAATTTCCTTCGTTAAGAACAACCGTTAAATCATCAACGTGAAGAATGGAGGCGCTATGAGCCAGACCACCATGCCGCTCAGGGATCGACGTAATATTCTGGGCATTCAGACGACAAGCACATCATCTCTAATGTCTTGGGAATCGATATGGTGCCCTCACCAGGAGAATATCTTAGCAAATTTTCATATCCGTAAGTGCCAAACATGATAACCGGTTTGTGGGACGAGGCAAAAGAAATCGAACGCATAATATTAAATTTGCTTTTATTATTATTAGTATTATTATTATTATTATTATTATTATTATTATTATTATTATTATTATTGTTATTATTATTGTTATTATTATTATTATTATTATTATTATTATTGTTATTATTATTATTGTTATTATTATTGTTATTATTATTGTTATTATTATTATTATTATTATTATTATTATTATTATTATTATTATTATTATTATTATTATTATTATTATTATTATTATTATTATTATTATTATTATTATTATTATTATTATTATTATTATTATTATTATTATTATTATTATTATTATTATTATTATTATTTGTCCTGCACAGTGGGCTGGAATGTTGTACCTTGGTTTCATGCAACGGAAAGCGTCCGGGTTCGATTCCAGGGTTGCAGATTTTAAGTTCATAGTACCGGTGCCAACTCAGTATCTGAGGAATTTGAGGAGCTGCGAATCCCACTCAAGAGTGCCAAACTTTCCATCCGGGGTGCCAAGATGCTGACCACATCTCCCCGTATCGGTTGGATGATCGCCCACCTCTGGTTTGGGTATGTGGGCATGAGGCCGGCAGTCAGATTGCCAAGCTCAGGCCCAACTCTGGGTGTTACGTCGTGGATTAGATCAGAACATTTCTTTATATGTCACCTAAAAGTTACTACATTCTACATTGGAGTTTAACGTCGTCTCCGATATTCACTGAAAACAAACGCTTTAATTTGCGGAAAACTTATCTGATTTGCTACTTAGAAGTACGGAGATGGGCACCATATCCCTTTCTTAGTGCAATTCAACACACTAACACATACTCAACATTAAGAATAGAGACTGGTTCAAAATAACGCTGAAATACGAGTATTACGCTGCGATAGTTTGCGGTTATGGAAGCATAATGGAGTCATGAAATAAAAACGTATTGGGATGACACTTTCATTAGAGGAATTGGATATAGTAATGGCGTGGTTTTGGTTAAACTACCTTACGTTGGCTGCATGACAAGCGGGTGAAACCAATTTCATGGCATCAACATTGTCAACGATTCACGTTCGCTTTTCTGTTCAAGGTTTGTTACGAACCATATCCACTCCTGTGTTTTTGCTTCCTGTGTCCTTTACTGTTCCCGTTCCTGATTTACTGTGAACTAGCCTTAAACCTCGCTTAAATATCTAGGAGCTGTGAACGGGCCGGAAAAAAGTTGTGTAACGTTTACAAGACTCTCTGTTCGACCTATAAAATCTTATGCTTAAGCCAGTGTGAGCCAAGTTGGTCTCTATCTTTAACCTTATTAGATATCTGGTGTCATTTGTTTCAGGAATGGAAATAAATGAAACCCCTTGCCATTTGGTTCACAGATATCCGTTATGTACCATACAATTCTTTTATCCGCGTTGCGTTGATCTCGACATATATTTGCCTTAAAATGGTGTCGCTATGTACATTACAGAGCCAACAATTAATCAGAATTGTGAAATTCTATATTTGTTTCTAATTCGCATGTTTTGAAATACGTTATTTATTTCTCAAAAGTAAAGTTATATTCTGTAAAGCTCATCTATTCAGAAGAGAATATTATGGAATCTGCTATTGCTACGAAAATCGTAGACACAAACCGTAAACTTTAGTGAGTTATATATTTATTTTGCCTGCTAGAATTTTCCATTTATATGATATAGATCAAAGGGTCAAGAGTAATTCAGAGGCTACCAACAGGAATCTCAGAATTTGAATTTTACTTTTAATCATACTCATTAGAACCATTTAAGAATGATCTTGTTTTCCAAATACAGGTTGTTTGGGTGATTAATCTTCTTCGCGTGCTCTTCTAAGTATCATATGCTGTATTTTCGGAGTTATGGTGTTAATAGACACATTATATTATTTCTAACCTCATGTTCTAACCTCCAAAGGTACCGTGAAATAACATTTTATTGTTGGATTGAATGCACTCTAATTTAGCTAGAGAGTTAGAAGCGAGATTACAATTTCTCTTACGCATTTTGTTCGCCAAATGAAACAGTTGGAAAAGGATTGTATTGAAGCGGCAATCAGAATCTTATTTCTAAGAAGAAAGCACTGGAATCACACAGTGATTGAATTGAATGGAAGATATGGATTTTTAGATGGACATGCAAAATCTCTGCATCTCCTTTCCCTCTGAAAGCTAATTCGAGTGTGAAGCTGAAATCTAGCCAGTATACACCTCAAACCCGCGCAAATACCAAAGGGTGAGCATTAGGTTGAGTGCAACTCCATGGAGCAAAGTCCATCATAGTCATTGTTTGAAGCAGCACTTCGCCAAGCCCTTATGGCACTGCCCGGAATCAATGTAACGTCCCTTACCAGCAACTCTCTTGTTCGAGCACTTACACTGCAGCTCTCTGTAACAATCTGCCCGCACTTTCAGGGGGACAAAAAGCGGCCATTGAAGGTGTCTGGAATCGATTCGAGTACTCCCTGACACTATACCGAATCGATATGACGTCCTCGCCACATGATGGAGTACATAACACCAGACAAGAGTACACCCTGGATGACGTCAATCCTGGAGCTGCTGTAAACTGGGTCAACAGCGTCTTGAAGCTAAACGTCTGCTGCCTCTCTAACTCTCGCTTTCAACGACATTCCTGCCGAGGATGTAACACTTCATACAAATATATTCTTGAGTTGAAGCCTATCTGCACTATAATTGAAGACGTTTTATATGTTCTACACACTTGTGCGAACGCTCCAACCTCGAAAATACATGGCCACGCCGTGGCTCAGTGGTTAGACCGCTTGGCTCTCACCAAGGCGGCCCGGGTTCGATCCCAGGCGACCAGGTGGACAACACGGCGTTGGGGCGGGTTTTCTCCGGGACCTCCGGTTTCCCCCGCCATCTCATTCCACCGGTGCTCCATCTTCATCTCGTGCATCATCAGTGTCACCGCCTGCGGTGCCGTATGTAGTAAAAGCGGGCGTTAAACACTACACATTTCATTTCGAAAATACATTTCGAGTAGTGGTGGTTTGAATCAGTTCATTCCTTTAAATCACCAAACACTAATTCCTATTATCATGAGACCACTCAAAATAAATAGCTGTCTTTTACATGTACGACAAAAAGGGTGACGAACCTGATGAGCTTCGTCATTCACGAACGAATTTTATCTAGGGAACCATACGTTCCGAAAGGTTTCGGTCCAATATTCCATTTTAAGAGACATGAAATGTTCATTAATTCCTTTAAACTAATAGAAATTTACTATACGTGCAGCTATCTAAGATATATTTACCAGCAAGGTCCATGGCGACCTATAAAGTGTTTGGCAATCTTTGGTGCGAATTATCATTTTGTCGTTTCTTTCACTTTCCCTTAATGACTCGTATACAGTCCGTTCATCTGTGTAATAAAGGAATTTGTGGATTTATAAGATAATAAAGACAATACCATTGTCTGTTACCACATACAGAGGTAACTATTCAATCTGAATCTCCCTCAACAAACCACACAAAGGTATCCCTCCCACTTTAATTAACGACAACAATAATCTTTGGAATTTTCCAAGTTGTCTCAAAGAGAACTAAAACAGAATGTTCGCTTTTACGGAAGGTAACAATAGCTGTATTTTTCATACTGGTCTAGCTGCCGATGCTATAGTAACAAAGAACAATTGACTTTTCAAAACGATTTATAGGAAGGTAAAATATTTGAGAGGTATATTAAAAATGAATTATAAGTTAATAGGTCATAGGAGAGAAGCGTTTAGTTTTGATAATTTTATTCCAAAATGCCAATCACTACTTCCACAGTCCTGTGGAGCATTATCTTGAAAGTCTCGGCCATAAAACTTTATTATTGGACCAAAGGACATCAACCCGAAGATAAATTTTGATTGCAAACAACAAACTTTCCTTCTCAATTATTAAATAAGGACAAAATTTCGAATTACAGTGGTTTCTCACTGAAATGTCCCCTTATATCAGGAGCACAACTGCATCTGCAATTCAAAGTACTGAAATGAACGTAAACACGAAATCTACTGTTTCATCAAATTAGGACAGATTACGAAGCCGAGCAAACTTGCAATGTTACTTTTAATATTTTTGAATCAACCAAACAGAGAAGCATGTGTTTTGTGAAGTAAGGAGAAGTTAAGAAAATTATTGTAAATTTACAGAGCATTTGGAGATATTGGACAGATTTTCATTACAGTCTGTATTCAGGCCCAAAAATAAATACGGTCGCTACTGCACATATACATCTGCAGCAACATATTTGCTACACAGATAAACAACACAATTGATTTTCATCAGCTGAAATAACAATGAGTCGTGCATATCAAAACTGCCATGACTTTTCACTGTATTAATCTGTGTATGCTATATTGCGATTTGTATTTCATTAAAATATTTAAAGTATGCAGGCATTCAGCTGTCAGACTATGAAAATATCCACTAAACATGCACTAAATTTGTGTATTTTAAGTTTATCTTTTTTTTTACTACTTATAATGCACATTCTTCGTGAAGTAATTTCTGCTCGTTGCCAGTTACAGTATACAGTACAATTTTTTTTAAATACTCTGGTGTAAATTTATGGCGTTTATTGGTTGACACAAGTTTTGTATGATGAAAAGGATCTTTCCGCGTCTACAGATGTTACTGGGCAACATTTAAGAGCATTTACTAAAGGTGTGGAAAATGTCTTAGGGAAGCATTATTTTTTCAGCTTGAAAAAAAGGACAAACAAGTTTAATTTCTCCTTAAGACATTCACAGGATAAACGTTTTTACTACTACAGAACACAAAGAGCGAAATCTGAAATGATGAGATATTTAGTTATTGTATGTACTGAATTCGAAAATGTATTCCATTTTTTTTCGTATCTTGGAAGATGTTTGAGTGATGGAATGCTTTTGCGAATTGCTCGCTGGGTGGACACTCATACGCAGTCTGATTGTAAACATAAGATAAAATAGAAGGCATACATACGCTAATGTAAGTAGTTGTCGGTTATATGACACATTTCTGAGATACATTCTTTCCAAAAACATACCGTTCCTCCACTGCTATATATCGTATTTATTGTGAGTTGAAATGTGAATTTTATGGTTACCAATAGCAGTACATTTAACAGAATTATATAAAACAAATTTGTTTTAAGTTTCTTACAATGTGTCAATTTACAGCAACGATGTCCCGTCAGTGCGTAAATTCTCCGAATGTGTCTTGTTATATGTATGTTGAATTCACTACAAAATCCCAAAGAGGAAGTACTACTCTTACGATAATGAAAGCATGTGAATTTACTTTAAAGTAGACAAGGCAAACGTTTGTACCTAAATATCGCTGTAGCAGATGTTCGCGTAATTTGAGTGGCTGGTACCGTTTGCTGTTCCTATAATATGGATTGTTATTTCTGATTAACAAAACGTTCTGGATTCTCATTAAAAAAAAAAACAGTGTATTCAGTTTACCCCATGCGAAATTAATTTCCTATTCGAACGCTACCTGGAAAATTGACTTCAAGAGAAAGCATTGAGCTAAGGCTGGTCCGACCACCTACTTATTTCACTAGCGACTCTGATTCGGATTCTGCATTTGTGAGTTCCGAAAAGGTCTGTCTAATTTCACAGTCAATTCTTTTAATGCAACCGGCTTGTATTTTGTATGAGCAGAACTCTGGAGACAGAGTTAATCATTATAGCATGGAGTGGTCTTTGAAACAAGGTTTAATTATTGATGAGAGATATGTAGTTCCATTCACTCTCAAATTCTCAGAAAGTGTTATTACCACCGCTCCATATTGTCACAGCTTACTGCGAATATGAGAGAAATTTGGGTCATAAGTGTGCTTTTTGTCATATACGTAGGCATGACTAGCGTGGTGTGTAGAACAGAGGCAATTAATACAGAAATACCAGGCAATTAATACAGAAATACCAGAGGTCACAGGGTACGAAGAAAGAAGAGCAATTAAAGGACAAGCTAACAATGCATTATTACATATTTGAAATGGCTTCATACCGGGTTACATACCTGTGGTTTATTGGCAGAGAGGTAGCATACCAACTTTACACCCTCTCCGTCCATACGTCAAAGAAAGGAAAGTGAGGTATTTCTCCATTATATCCCCTTCCAATTACGCCACCGGGATAAATATTACGAACCTCCAATACACAATAATACCAACGCAATCGCCAATGAATGCCACAATTTTAATCTGGGGTTAATAGAGAATTTCCTTAAAAGTGGTGGACAAACATGGAAATAATTTTCAATATTTAAAAGATAAATTTCCCAGGTGGAGTGAAGAAATATTACAGGAGAGCATTTTCATTGATCCTCAGTTCAGAATAATCCAGTGCGAGCTAATGTTAGAGGAAAAGCTTAGAAACATGAAAAGTGGCGTGGTGTGTGTTCAAAGATATTTGTTAGAAATTCTTGGGAAATCACAGAGAAGTTAAGTACATTTAAGTTGTGGAAAATCCGTTAAAGACACATGAGGTAATTAACTACTGATTTTTAATTTACGTCCTCCAACGTTAAGTCAAATCGGATGATGAATGAAATGGGTGAAATGATGCTCAAATGAGCCCAAGATCCATAGAGCTTAGGGTTACCCGACATTCGATTTTCAGGATAAGGGAAAATTCCGGAAAAAGATTATCCAGGTAAGTCGCTCCCGACCGAGATTTGAACTCCGGACCTCTTCAACGAAAGGCAGACACGCTACAATAGCTACCGATGCTTGTTGACTACTGGGGGTGTCTGCGGTGTTCGGGGCCCAGTCACAAAAGAAAGTCTTCCAGAAAAGCACTCTAAAATGGTAAGTTTTAAAAATAATATTAAGTAATTTGCATGTAATCATTGTTTTTAGATTTTAAAATCTTTAGATCTTTTATCAGTAATCAAGATATATTTCCAATAAAATGCATACTTCTGAACTCTGAGGGTAGTACAATTTTAACTCTGGAATTACAGCTAAACATCGCTGAATTTTTAATCAAAATACTCATTGTGGTTGCCAAAAAAATAAAGTCTGCACATGATAGGGAATTTACGTCTTCAAACTTGAATTTAGGAGACCCGAACTGGTAAAAGACAGGTATTTTAATTTCAGGTATGAAAAGGTTCAAATTATATTGCACAGCTAATGCGTCAATTATGTCGGAAAATTTCAGTACTGACAGATTTTCCAAAATAAAATCCAAGAAAAAAGCTCGCATTTGTTTTAGAAAGGTACCAGCCCATTGGCTCGGACATACGGAAGCTGCCATGTTTAAAGGTGGTACCAGTTTGTAGACCGAAATTTCCTCGTAAAGGATCAGCTAAAATATCCACGTTTCCAGTGATATTACACCTGCATTTGTCCATCAACCATAATGCAAATAATATCAAAAGTTCATTTCTATGAACACCTTCATTCTGACTTCCTGTTCTTGAATTTCGGAAGCCGGTTATCCCACTGTACAGGACAGTTCTGATAAAACTGGATTAATATCCCCTTTTCCACTGCACCCTTATCAGTCGCCACATGCTGATATTGTTGGCATTTACCTGCCAATATCTCGCGATAAAGCTGGCTTCACTAATTGATTGGCGAATTAAAGGATTGAACACTCATGCGCTATTCCCGAAAAGTTAATGAATAGTGTCGTTCACAGAAACATGGCCAAAACCGTCATAAACTCGCCAGTTTGTTTAAAAACATTTGAAAAGGTTCATCTACGGTGTAAAGACAAAGTTAACATATCTTGGACCAAGAGCATCAAATGGCCTTTTAAAAGGAAGAAAATAAACATGTTTATTAATCTATACGAAAACATGCATTTCGAATGTGTATTACAAACTGCTTGTGCACTTGAGGATTTAAATTCATTCTTTTTCCCCTAAACAAATATGATTTTTGAAAAGTTATGTTACTGGGTATTGCATAGAATGAACCAGCGAAACAGATGTCCTTTTTTATTTTTTTTTTTTTAATATCAAATATATTTCTATATATTTTTTTTCCTTTTTTTCTCTCATTTAACCGATTTTTCATTATTTCCAAGGCAGCACTCGAACCCGCGACCCTCTACGCGGCGGAACACTAGAGACATACGCTTTAGCGACCATGGCTACGAGGGCCGGCTTCTAAGGAGCTGAGTATTTGGAGCTTCGTTTTCTCAGGATAGGGGAAAATACAAGTGGGAGGTGGGGGATAACTCATCCAGGTAGCTCTTTCAAACACGCTTCCCCTGCAACAGAAAGGTGTGCTTGCTTTCTCTGTCTCTCCCTCCCTCCCCCCCTCTTTCTCTCTCTCTCTCTATCTCTTTGTTTCTCGTCTCGTTTAACGTCTCATATCTAACAGTTTTAAGGTCCATACGATTAATAAAAACAGTACTTTTAATTGAGTAAAATATAAGGTTTTAAAATTAAATTAGTGATTTGACAATTAGAGCACAAATTGACCAAAATTATAAAACTTCCAGAAGCTACGTTATCATTTCCATCCGTTCAATGCCGAGTAAGATAGCCTGATAATTTTTCGCATTCTTGACACCGTGGTTCTCGTGTGGCGACTGCTTGCATAAAAACCATTGTTTGTGAAACTGGTTTGTTCATCCCGTTGTCTTTTATTAATATTTGGTCAAGGTATATTAATTGAGACAAGCGTTTGACATGAAACGTTAATAGCACTACTCAACTAATTGCAAGTGTTCAGTATGTCAGACTTCTAAATTAGTGAATATACCAAATTGAGGTTTTTGAATTCATTGGCGTAATTAGTTTTCCTCTAGCACGTCATTTTCTTTTGATACAGAGCACTACTGAAAATACAGTAGTAAAAAAATATGTCATAGAATTACTATTTAAAATGCAGATAAACATAAACTTTCAATTTCATTTGATAAAGCATTTGTGAGAAACTGAGTACCAAAAACAAGAAAATATTTCACAATAAATTTTTATTCTTATTTTTTTGTATGTTCTGTACTGTCACTGTAAACCTATAATTACACCTAACTCAAGTCACAGTTGAAAAAAAAAAAAAAAAAAAACACTGAAATAACAATGCTCTTTGCCATGTGGGTTCATGCATGCACTAAACTTCTGATAGGCTAGCTGTATGACTAGCACTAATGCTGGTGCCCATTTACAGAAAAGAGATTGTCGTGTCATCTAGAAAGAATTTCCGGGAGTTTTTTTCTGTAATTTCAGACTTGTTTAAATAGCACAGCTATGATATATTTCATATGAGAGAGAAAACATATCGAAACAGAAAAAAATTAAGTGCCCTCGAAAATTGAAAATGACTGAACAACCTGACGTGATAAAGCAGTTGTTCTCTACGCGCGATTAGATTCTACGTCCGAAAATATCCAAGAATTTATGCATGACATGCGTGATACAAAACGGCTGTTAACTAGTGCAATAAGTCGTTTAATGTTTTATTGACCCAATTGCATTTTAATTTATATTGCGATTCTAGAACACTTTAAACGCATGTTTTAATGGCGTGTGGTCCAAATTTATTGACTGAGTAACGGACCGAAGTCCGGGTAGAAGGAAAGCCTTGTTGCTAAGGGTATTTTACGTTCAAGTTTCCATAAAGGTTGGTGACCCTGCAGCCAACGCCCAGCGCTGCTCCATTAAGTTGAAGTGACTTACTAATTCCTTCATTAAATAATTTAAGTAGAATCCCTCATTGCGGAAATTTCCGTTCCAATTAATATCCAATAAAGAAGTTAATTGACAATTACCACGTCGTCGATGAAGAAATTGCTTCATAATCTGATGCGTGGGACGCATTCATCGGCTTATAGAGAGCTTGGACTGCTTGCTACCGGTGCCTCAAGATATTCTCATAACAGGAGCTTTTAGCCTGGAAGTTTACACTGTTCTTATATCGAACTTCTATATTGCATAGCGTTAAAGTAAACAAGATGGTAAAAGGAGTTGTGAAGGAAAACCAGAACGGACGTTTTTGAGGCCACGAGTGAGATTCATTTCGCTGTTCGAGACCCAGTCTTGACCTCCATTAATTCTTTTCTTCTTCACACCGGTCCTAGTTTTGTAAGTAATTATGAGTACTTTGGTGAATTTAATTCCGTACCGGAGGGTTTACCATAGTAGCTCAGTCGGGAAATACAGCGTCAGGTTATACCGAAGAAGATCCGTGGTTCAAATCTCGTCAAATTCTTATCCTGATTTTAGCTTTCAAGCTGTAGGTGATAATGTGTTTTTTATGCATCCGTCATAGAGAGTAGAGGAATATTGACATCAGAGCTTTGAACCCGCCTCAGTAGCGTGGATGGTAGTGTTTCCGCCTCACGTTCAAGAGGTCCCGATTTCGAATCTCCTCACCTAAGGGTGAGTTACCTGGATACGGGTTTTTCCAGGGTTTTCCCTTATCCTTAAAGAAAAATGCCTGGTAACTCTAAGCTCTATGGATTTGAGCATCATTTCACACATTTCATTCATCGTCCAATATGACTTAAGTTGTAGGGTGTAATGTACAAAAATAAATAAAATCAAACGTTCGAAGCCGCCTAAATCCAATTTCACTACCGTCCTTCTTTTTCCACTTAAACAGCAAGAACCCTATTGCTACAAAATTTATTTAAGTGCGAAGAGAAGTACCAAATATTATTTTCTGGAGTATTAAATCTGGCGATTTAAGCTTTTACATATATTGCTTTAATTAAAAAGTGCGCATACAATTTAAAGTACGTAGGTTTTATCGATTATTAATTAAAAACTGTTTCATTTAATAGATACTGAACTATAAGCCATGGCATATCTTAAGCCAACGAAAATATAGTGAATATTTATTCAAAATAAAGGCATTATATCTTACAAAATGGAAAATATGTATAAATATGCGAATTATATTTTTAAAAATTAAGCCAAGAAATAAAATTTCAATCTGGTATTTTATTACAAACATTGAAGAGTATAATTGCAAATCATTCTGCCTTTCCATTTACTGTATCTATATGGGAGGAAAAGCGCAAAAGAAAAAAAAAGTTCATAGAATGTTGAACTCCAAGATGACCAATTAAATTTTGTCACAAAGGTTAAAATAACAACTGGAATGTGAGATATATTCACCCTAAGAAAATACAATTTCACAGAAATGTGTTTTAAATTATGGTCCAGTTTCTGTAGTTTTTTTTTCCACCATCTATTACTGAGGTGAATAAAACCACATTTCCGGTCTGCGACTTTGTGGTTGTAAAACAAAATTTTCAGAGGATGTATCAGTTCCAAACCCCCTTATTGTTTTAAAAGAAGCTGGCATTTCTGCTTTCCTTACAAAGAAAAAAAGAAAAGAAAGAAAAGGAAAAGAAAGAGAGCAGAAGAGTTAAATTGGTGTAGCTAGGAACCACTTTCGCTCCATTTCGAAACGAAATCTGATGATTAAGCTGTGTATATTTACAATTAAATGGTAGCTTCCCTTCTTACTTTATGAGCTTTAGATATTTTTAAATAAGGATTTACCTTTCGTTAAATGATATGGCCAACATGAGCATTTGGCCTAGATATACGTGAACTCTGTTAGTGTTTTGTGTACAATTTAAGATTGTTGTGAAATCATGATATGGTAACCTAGATGAACTGAAAACTATGAGCTTTATTTGTAACGGAATGAATATTCCATAGACTCCCTTTTCGATTTTCAACTGTAGTGAAGTATTCAGGTTTCTTCATCGTGGTAAGATTCGAAGCCACTAAAGTAAATTAACTGGCAGTGCTTCACGCCAAAGGCAGAAGAGAGAAAAGCGAATAACAAATGAACAAGCTGTTAATTTTGCGAATATTTAAAATTGACATTTCTTTCCAGAGAGACAGGTATTCTGCATTTGCTATGATTAGAATCTGACGCGAACATTCGCACAACTTTTACCACGTATGATAAATTCGCATATCCATATACTTATGTATTACAGTATTCACACACAAGATTATTTGTCTATCCTTCTGACATAGTTTTACGTAGGAATGATTTAAATTACCCAATAGGTGCTTAACTCATAATACGTGTAGAAACAACATTCAAATGTTAAATTCTGGTAATGGGACGGACAAAAGTCGGTCAGAATAGAATCCTGGTAAAGGTTTACGCACAACATGGATTATTTCAAAACCACTTGAATACAATTTTTTTTCGGTCAAATAGTGTATTTTAATGTTTTTTGATAGTTCTATGCTAGGTTTCTCTCTACCCCAGATATACAAAATTATACGTTTAGTCAGTATGAAAAGAACTTCACAAGTTAGTCACCGCAAACTCAAGATTTACATATTAATAATGCAGATATTTTAAGCTTATTGTAAGGACTATAATAAAAGTTGTTATTCTTGAGAAATGAAAGATAAATGTTTTTTAGTTTTTCATTTGAAGTGTAGTTTGTATGGGGGTATTTTCTTAAAGACCATATTGCTCCCTTGGAAAACGTTGAATACAAATCATATCACAAACATGCAGCACTTTCCCTAAAAATCTTATGTTGCATTCCAGGACTTCCTGTAAATCATTTTTTTTTATTTTACAAATTAACATATATAATGTTGACAAAGCCGGGCGTGAAACCCGTAGCATTTATATATTTTTAAATATATGTATTTTACATTTAGGTATTTTTTGTTTTTATTTATGTATTAGTGTATTTTTAATGGAAATGTTTATAGGGAGTTAGGCTTAAGTAATAGCCAAATATTTTTACAAAGTGATAGTTTTGTAATTCCATTCTCTGCATGAGAGAGAGAGAGAGAGAGAGAGAGAGAGAGAGAGAGAGAGAGAGAGAGAGAGAGAGAGAGAGAGAGAGAGAGAGAGAGAACAATAACGACTTGCTATTTAACAAGAGAAAACGTATTGGAAAATTCTAACCAAGGAATATTTCGAATCATTAACTTCAAAAGAGCCCGCCTCTGTGTTGTGTGGGTAGCGCATACCTGCCTCAATTCAAGAGATCCCAAGTTCGAATCTCGGTCAGGGTCAGTTATGAAGTTAGGGTTTCTTTCCCCGGGGTTTTCCATTATCCTGAAAGGTGAATCTTGTGCAACTCTAAGCTCTATGGACCCAGGACTTATTTGAGCATCATTTCTCTCATTTCGTTCATCGTTCGACATTACTTAACGGTGAAGGACGTTAAATAAGAAAAATAATCTAAAAAATGTGTTTTATATAAATCGCATGCTTAATAACATCCGCATTTTCCTGTTGTATGAGTTTTGTCTAAGGTTTACCATTTTGAAAATGCCGTCCAGAAGGAAGAGGAATCTGAGATCATTTCCATAACATTCAAGATATATAATTGATCTGTTAAGAAAATATATTAAACATAAGGGTTTGAATCAAAATCGTTAGAGCCATTTTGGGCAAGTCAAAATTATCAAATTTTGCATGTAAATGGTAGTCGAGGAGGAGGAGGAGGAATTTTCTCGGAAATCGTGTGGCATCCTTGGAAGTCCTTTTATTTTGCTGATTGTTCGTATCGGATTTTTGGATGGAATGCAATATCTTCTCTACTGTGTACCTAATAGAGAACGTAAAATGTGCTTTTGGGCTTAGGTAGTATCAAAAACGGTATTTCGCTGAAATCTCTGTATCGAATTTGTGGGTGGAATAGAACAGTTTCCGTTACAGGAAGTAAAAGGTGTTAAAACAGCAATTTTAAATTCAGCCTTTTGAATTCGTCCAGGAAATACTTTGAAAGTTGTAAGAGAATTTCAATGAGCGTATAGGTTATGGAATTATTGAGCTTACTTTTGCTGTCATTTAACTATTCAAATAGTTCAGTCAATAAAGAGTTAATAGGATAAAAAGAAAGGAAAAACATGTTTTTGCTACTCCCAGTAACGTAAGTAAAAGGACTCTGATTGGTAGGAAGGCTTTGATGTGAATGATGCTGAAATATGGCGAAGGAATTGGGTCAGAGTAAGAGAAAAGGTAATGTAGATGTAGAATTAAACTGACGGTTGTAGTAAACTTGGAGACGCCCTGTTGAAAATTTCCCTGATTTCATTTCAATAGCTTGTTCAGTATTACTAAAACTCAGATGGTATTCACAATTTATACAAACTAGTATAAAGACCTGACCCATAGAACACGGGAGTTATTCGATCAAAACAACTTCTTTCATGCACCTGCTTTTTCCCTTGCACTCCACGCCTCTACAGCCTTCCGTTCTCATTAGCTATGTGAAGAAACCTGTTAGTTCGCTTAATAATCCGGAAGCTGGCGGCGCTGTCGTTCTGGCAAACATCCATAATCATGGCCCCCCTCATAAATAATCTAGGCAACACGGAAAAATAAATACCGTCATTAAAAATCTTGATATATACGGCTGTAAAAATCTGACAAGGGAAAAACAGTGTTCTTTCTAAAAGGTTTAATCTACGGAATTAAAGTGGAAGTATGTGCTCGCATTCATGGCACCGCCTGATTAAAATGAAAGGGACTGGTTATGAAATATGTTGAGAGGTAGAGATTTATTTATTTCTTTTCACGTATTAACAGCACTAATAGGGAAGACATAAAGTAGAGAGTGGCATTTACTGGACAGGCCTTTATGATCATGAAAAGATCATCTCCATGTTTCTTTTCGTCCGGCCATTCGTGGTTCTTTAATCTCTCTTCTCATCTGCTCTTGCTGGTTCCTTTTCCTCTGTTCCTTTTAATGAGGATGTAAGGCTGTTCTGTTAAGAAGCGTATGTTCTTGCCCGAATTAAAGGGAGTGAAAAACCACAGACATGAACGTGCTTGAAATGTAGTACTAGGCATCCTACTTTCTTGATTTTCTTCTCTTTTCTCTCTTCTCTCTTATCTTGCAAATCCTTTTCTCGTTCTTTCCTTATGGCAAAAACAGTGTGCAGAGAGGAGTAGGCGGATTTCCTTCTTCTTCTTTTCCTTTTCTTTCTTTTGCAGAGAAACTACAAAACTAGGAAAGTTGAACTACAAAATAGAAAAGGAAACAAAAAGGTTGCTTTCCTGTGAGGGAACGACCGTTATTCCCTTTTCTAGTAGTGTTCACGGTGTTGGGGCATGACAGTTTGTTGATGTTTTCTAAATGTCGTACGAATTACAGTTTTAACAATTTTAATTTTGTATTTACCTTAAATCAGATATCTTGTATCTTTTCTAAATACAAAAAGTGAATAAAATAAGTGAATAATAGTGTTTTGAAAGACCCTTCACAAAAAATTACATTTTTGCAATATTCACTTTCCAGGTTTAGTAAAATATTAAGGATACCAATAACTAATTTCGCTTATAGTTTTTTCCTTATAGGTCAGTTTGGGCATTATTGATTTATTAACTCATACATTTATTTTCTGATTTATATTCTGCTTTGAAATTACGTAAACATCCTATACTTAAGTAGCATTCTGTGTAGCTCTGAGATTTTGCCCAGTATCCTATGTCATTTAGTCGTGGAAACTGGTTAAGGGAGAGATTCATGATCTGTTATCTCCAAGTGAACCTACTGAACGCAAATCAATCTAATCTAATCAAAGCTGTTTAACATCTCAGACTGAATTATATCAATGTCTTCTAGGTTCCAGTCTACTTTTATCCAGCACATTTGTTTATTACGGAAGACAGGGCTGTTTTCTTAAACCTTATTTTCATTAAAATATATCAGCAATTTCTTTATCAAAGTAAACTCAAAACACTACGTGGGGCGGTTTTTATCGTCCTAAAATTTAATAAAGCATGTTCAATATATTTATAGAAAAAAGGGACATTTACAGCAGAAGTCTATAGAAGAAGCTGCTCAAAGAAGAAAGGGGGGGGGGACCTCGTATATATTTGAAAAGAAACAAACGAAATGACTTCAGTCTATAGAAACTGATAAACTTAACAGAAGCAATTGTTATTGCAGAACTTCCCCATAAACGTGGGCTCAAGTTAACCACTTACTCCAAACTTATGAATCCTAAATACAAAATCAGATATATAATATTTTAAAAACATACATTTAAAATATAAAAGTTGAGTTAATAATGCTACTTTTCTAAAATGTGTATCACAGTTGTATTGTAACACTAATATGAGCCTAAATTTCACCCATTTTAATTTAATGGCTTAAAAATTATATATAAATTTATTTTCTTACGCCACTTATGTCGCTAGCAGAAAACGAATTAGAAGTTTGGACTGGTATTTTAACCCTAGGTTCATAAGATACGCAGTTTCTAAATTTACCCTTGTTTTTTGTGCGCCTTATCTAGTTTGAATCCTAAATTTTTGATAATCTGCTATGCATATTTTGTAAAAAAAAAAAAAAAAAAAAAAAAAAAAAAAAAAAAAAAAAAAAAAAAAAAGTAATGAGAAAACAGCAATGTAAGTGTTTACTGGATAATTCACAGTAAAATCCAGAGTTTGGTAGACTGGACCATCAGATATATTTCTCCTATGTATTGGCTATTCTGTCTTCATTAACTGTTACGTTTCTTCTGCAGAACTTCGGATCTTTCTTTGCATGAAGCCAGTCAAAGCTCATTGTGTTAAAAGGTTTCCTTGCCGAGTCTGCTATTGCTTCACCTCTGAAACAGGTACCATTAAATTTGTCCAGAACCATACATTTGTTGAACTCAGTTTAAGAACTTTTACATGTGCCTATCTGTGCATTTTCCTTCAGCTTACGTCTGCTAGAAAAACGCGCCAGATTTTTAATATTTGGTTATATGTCATGTTGAACGTGACTTTCAGCTAGCATGCAGAGTTTTACAATAGTAAAGATGGCCTTTTAAAAATTCTCTACGTATGTTTTAAAAACGATGGAACATGGTAGTAGTCCTTTCTGATAAAGGAAGAAATGGACTTTTTAAAAGCAAAGATCAAAGGTGCAGTTTTTGACTAAAAGTCTTAAAACTTTAGTCGTAAGTATCCATAAAGAAGCGGAGCATTGGCATAGTTTACAAGTCTCTGATGTACATTTTTTTTAATGGGTTGGACATTTTCTTGAAAAGCCAGTTTTATCATCCGTTGCAGACTTCACTGCGTCTAACGTTTCTAAATGCGGAAAGGCGGTAGCCTGGATCATCTACCGTACAGCAATCCCGGTGTGATCAAGAAGAAAACTAATGTTTTATTCGTGTGCTGCGTCTCGAAAACTCCCCAGATATCTAGTTTCATTGTAACAGAAGTAGGGCACGGAATATTCCGCCCCTTTCGATAGCACCCTACCGTTAAGGGATGAAATTAGAGACAACAGGGGGAAGTGCCATAAAGCTAACAGCTTCGGCATTGTTTTACAGAAAGGCCTTTGCAATTTGGACATAATTGGAGGAACTTCAAGGTAGAAATCTGATTTTTCACGCGGAGTTCAGATGACGAGATGTCCAAATGTTAACATGGTCCTTGAGGGAAAGGAGGAGTGAATGTAATATTTGCCCTGCGTTCCAGGAAGGTTATCATATTTCGCTGGCAGGACGACGCGGTATTTCCCACCCTACTGGTACTGTAGTTTTTTCCCTTTAACTTTGGTTTTATTATTATATTTTTTAGTTTGGTTACGTGTTTCCCTATATTGCTGTCTCTTTCTTTCTTCCCTCCTCATTCTCAAATTCATTCTATCATTTATATTTCCAGACTTAATGGAGGATAAAGAAGTCTCCA
Source organism: Mantis religiosa (assembly GCA_030765055.1). Classification (NCBI taxonomy): domain Eukaryota; kingdom Metazoa; phylum Arthropoda; class Insecta; order Mantodea; family Mantidae; genus Mantis; species Mantis religiosa. Next base: position 224,222,105 of record CM060948.1, read on the forward strand.
GCTGAGAACTGAATCCTGGAACTCTAAGGCAGATGTGGAATCTCGTTTTTTTTTTTTTTTTTCCTTTCTTTTAATGAGAATAAAAGCTTAGATATTAAACTGCAGAAATATCAGAATATTTGTGCCACTATAATAAGCACTGTATGGTAGTGAATCTTAGGTTATCAGGTAAGAAAATTTTCAGGCAGCGGAAATGACATTTTTAGGAGTTAAAGATATTGTATTCCTCTTGAAAATTATGTAGTTTCGAGATTTCACTGAAAGTATAATGTTTTAGGCTCCCTGAATAAAAAGGCGCGCGCGCGCCCAGGAAAAATCTTCCCAAACTACCTACACTTCATATGGAAAATGTTTCGTTATTTTTTATTTTCTTAAAAATGAGTCTGTTTTTTATTAAAATACCGTGTTTAAAATACTTGCATGAAAAATGAAAAGTACATATCGAATTTTCGAGGAATAGCCCCTTTATTGTGAATGAGTTATGCATATCTGCTAAGCCGTAAGGCTTATTTTTTGTTATTGATTTGAATTGTTAAGGGCTTATTCTTGTCTCAAGTGAAAGGTCGCTATTCGTTTTTTCTTGTGATTAGGTTTCAAAGCTATCTCATAGCGATCCGTTTTTTAAGCATCTGACTATGGCTGACCTATTGTACTATTCTTTACCAACTCAATTTGGGAAACTCAACAAGTATTAGACATAATTTTGTAAGAGTAGTTTGCTATAGAACGAGAGGAAAGTCATGTGAGTGCAACATATACGATGTTCTTGTTTCTCTACGTATGATGGGCAGTGTTGAATGTCAAGAAGTTTCAAAGATTAGTGTGGCTGGAAATTTCAAGGTAACTCGGACATTCTCTAACAGTTTGGATGCATTCATCAGCACTCTGGGGTATTTTAGGCAGCAGACATGATATTCTCCAGTACCTTTCGGTGATAAACATGTACCGGGACCAAACTTAGAAGCTCTGTAATATGTATAATAATATATTCAATGCAAACCACGGTTGAGTCTTACTGATCAGAATTTGGTGTGGCTGCGCAAGGCGAGGCCCAGAACACAATCAAGTGAAAACCCCGCCTGAGGACGCAACAGTGTTTGACGCCCCGCAATGATGTAATTTCGGGCTCTATTGTCCAGAATGATGTTACACAATGAATCACTTTGAGCAGGGTTTCTACCGATACGCATCTTTTTTGTTGTAGCCTCCTCGACCTCCTGTGTGAAATTGGTAATACTGGTTTCTGACCATGCACGTGACAGTTCGTCTACCTTCAGCCAGATTCATTGCTGCCAACGTGTGCATCGTTTCTTGTTTCTCGGAGCCCTTGATAAATAATTATTTCATTTTCATATATCTTAGCATAAACAGAGGACCTAGTTGTCTCTTTAAGATAACCTGTGCAGCACAAGGAAATAATTTTTGAATAAATTCTAAACTTTTGGTACTATGATTGTATTTATTTTTGGATTAACGGAAAATACAAGTACAAATACAAATCGAGGATGGGCCTAGAGTGGAGCCAATTCTTCACGGTTATAAATACTACAGTAAAACTACAGCGCTGGATATTTTATTATGGTAATGGTATAGATATAGGTTTGTGTAGTGTTGTGTAATACAGAGTTCACAGCACATTAGGCTCTAAATTGTGTGACCCTATTTACGGATTCAGGATTGCAGTAGGATTGCAAGATGTTAATATGTATACTTTTAAATGCAGACTGGTGAAACAGTGACACGAGGTTATGTCGAAGAACCAAAAGAAGTCTCAAATCTTGGAATATATTATGACTTATTTCATTTTAAGTCACCATAAATATGATTACCACTGCCATAACCATCATGGCCGCTGCATCCTCTCGCTTCAGTAGAGAACATCATGGGCATACTGTAATGGTGAGGGTAGCGTGTGGTCACTAGCATTCCCCCACAGATTACGTGCAGTCCCTCAGACCATTTTTCCATTAAATAGCTGGTCTGTTGTTCCATAGGGATCTCACAAGCTGAGTGCATTCCGTATTGACAGTGTCAGGGGATTAAACTTGGTCCCGTTGCATTACAGACAACAACGCTATTGCAGCACCACAGGAGTGGTATATGATGTACCACTGGAATTAGTAGGCGTTTTCATAAATGCTGTGTTTGTATTACATACAGAGTGCGGGTTTTTAAATTCCTTTGTAGTATCTTCGTTAATTTTCAAATTTTACTTTTGAGTTGGGTACACTTTATACAACTAAGAGATCTCATGCTGCCTTTATAGTAAAGAAACCTGGTACCAGCTCGAAAGTAGATTATTATATTAACATTTATGGGGCAGACATGAAGTTCCTTAGCAACCTGAGGGGGTGCACAAGAATGGGGGTGAGGTTCAGCGAAAGTTGTCCAACTTTGGGTCTACTCTAATATTTCCCCATAGAGGAGTAGTGAGCAAACGAAAAGTATGTTAGATAATCATTCTATCATACTAGACGAGTGTTTGAAAGTTGTATCAACCTTGATAAATACAGTTCCATGCCCGGGACGGCGAATTTCTGGTTCACCGTGCCGATGCGCTTACCTCTTGAGCAATCATGGCGAGGATTCATTAAACCTCATCCGATTCTTGATGTTTAACGGGAGATCTTCCTACATACCACACCACAAGCGGTGGACACTGATGATACATAAAATGAGAGTTGTGTAATTAAAATGTTGGAAGGAAACGTCCCTGGTGTAATTTTAGAATACTTCACGATATTTGCCCGTTATGTAGACAGAGGAACACCCTTAGGGGGGGGGGGGCCTCAGTCAGGAGGGTGATCCTGGTGAGATTTGAACCGCAGACTTAACATTCACGAAGTCATGCCTGAATATCTTTGACTAAAATATTATATATGTACCTCAGTGAGATATTGTGCTATCGCTAATGAAGTTTGTTTTGCTGTGGTAGCGTTGCTTGCGAACTTGCAGTGTGTCGGTTAGCATGCACGACATTTTGGTCACTACTTAAGTGTAATAGAAGTCCAATTAAGGGGAAACAGAGTGTGTCAGAATGGAGACGGTTCAGTCGATTTTAAAATAAGATGGATATTTTGCTGTAGACATCTGTGACAAAGGTTGCATGTCGACAGCGACAACTTATTTCGCCCTGCTAGGTTAAAAACCCGCGAGGCATAAAACCTGTAGCTTACAATGTGCCAGGTGCAAAAGCAACAACTTCTACAGTGCATTGTTGCGCAACGTTAAACTCAAAACTGAGGCTCGTAAATCAGAAACGTGAACAAATAAAGGCTTTTCTCCAGACGCAGGATCTGTTGAGGCGTGAACGTAAACCAGAAGTGTTTAACGGCACGTGTGAAATCATAAATCGAGGGCTAAAACAAAAAAGCAGAGCAAGAGACGCAAGTTTTTAATCTGGAGAAATACTGTCGGCCGTGACTGGCTTTACAGAGGCGTAAATTAAACAGCCTTTAGATACCCAAAAACATCTGCGTCATTGCTCCGCCAGCGTTAAGTATACGTGCGTGGGAAAAGGCAAAGGAATACAAACACATTACTTGGTACCGAAGTTTTGAATAGATAAACTGATAAAATTGCTCATTTTGAATTTGGATGTCATTATATTAAGATATAATTGTACTTATGTATCACTTTTTGGAAACACTTCCGAGATTAGATTGTAGTATTCAGTCTGTGATAAAGCTGCCTAGGGTAGACAAATTTCATTACAGCTGTAAGAGGTTAGTCAACTCCTATTCTTAGACCCCATCCTCAATGCAAAATAAAGACGATTGTAATGAAACCGTTAACAGTGAATCAAATAAACTTAAACGTTGGATTAAACGAAACTTCACAACTTGCAAGGCGCAGACTCGCTCTTTACCTAGAATTACGGGCCCTATAAAATCCCAGAAAAAGCAGTTCTGAGCGGTAGATGGTCCCTTTTTTTTTTATTAAATTAACTGCTTTAATTTTCTATTTGTCACTGTGAATGATAACGTATCGCGTTAAGTTTATGCTTAAGGTTTACTCCTAATTTTAATTTTACGTTTCGTTGTGAGTGACCCGTTTCATTGGCACTGCAACGGCTATATTACGGAAGTAACTTTTGGATATAGCCAACTCAAAACAGGTTGTTTGGATAGATAAAAATCTATAAATATAGTTATAAAAACCCAAGTGGCATTGAAAATTAGAATTACCAAAGTTGTAGAAATTGTGGATATAAAACACCGGGTACCTTACAAACAACAGATTAAATTTAGATTTCTGGTTTTTACTTTTCAAGGTGATTTGGAAACGTCTACTTTTAACCATAAAGATATGGTAGTAACTGCTGCACTGCATGAAACAGCGCAGGAAATTAGCCAGCGTGAATAAGAAACACGTCAAATGAACTTATATGGAATGAACGTACGTCACTTCGATACAGGTTACGCTAAACTTACCTACATTTTATTCCAAGTAAAAAAAAAAAAAAAAGTATATGGCTCACCGCTGTGCAATAACTTTGTTAAGATACGTTTAGTCAATGTGATAACGTGTTAAAACAAATATTAGGAATTGTTGAGGCCACCAGGAACAGTGGTGGCAGCTCTGATGAGCAGTATCGATATTTTTTGTAACTTTCTTGTGTATGTTGGCACACCCTGCCGTTAGAGGCTTGTGAGGCATCATGGACGGTGTATAGAAGCAACTGTTTTGTAATGCAGTTATTTGTTGTAATAAATAGTTATTTTGAAAGTGTAACTGATTTAATTAGTGAGCTACCAGGGAGATGTTATTGCTCGTAACAGGAATCGTATGACAGATATGAGTAATAAAATGCCCGGGTTGAATTAATAACGAAGTGTTCTTTTTGTTTATTTAGTTGAATATGCCTTCTATGTAGAGTGCTTTAGGTATGTAAAATATTTTGTCAATCAACCTTTTACGTATGACCGATCTTATAATTGGACTGTCGTCGCAACTAACGTGTTCGGAGCAGTAAAGCGAAACCAGCTGTTATTACGAGAATTACTCCACGCGGGGAATATACTCACATGTCTCTGATTGGCTAAAGTTAGATATGAGAGACATCAGAATATATTCTCCGCGTAGAGTAAATCTCGTAATAACAGCTGGTTTGGCTTTGCAGCTGTGAACACCTTATTTACGTTCTCAGTTTAATTATAAAATGGACTATAACTGTAGGAAATGTGAGCCTACTTTTCCTTATTTTTGTAAATGTGGCACTTGAATACGAATAATGACATGTTGTACTCAAAAATGGCTTCGAGTCACTTCAATGTTACAAAAACGTTCATATTTAGGATGCTATCCAGAATTCCGTCACGAATATACGAAGACTACATTCACGTGGGAAAAGGAACCCTTCGTTGTCCTGAAGGGATGACTTTAAACAAACAATATGTTGTAAACTGGATGAGTGCAGAGGGGGCATTGAATGAACGCGTGTGTTGACGCCCTTTGCCGACGTCTGCGCAGCTCGTTCCCTGCCACGTTGGGGACTCAGGGCGTGGTAGGGGCTGTGACGTCATACAACAGTTATCATAGGTAATTTTGTATATATTGTCATTTTTATTGCTGCTTCTTTGCGATGGGAAATCAATAAACGTACTGGGCGTTTTGCGACACGGGGCACAGCAGTGGGCTGCCTAAACAGCACACGAATAGAACGATGTGGTGAAGGTGAAGTTGATAAAATCTGGAGAGAAAGTTTAGTTTAAAATCACCATATGCGTTTATGACGACTATTCTACGAAGAAAATCAAGCGCATAGCACAAATAATTCTCACTAATATAAGTAGTTTTACTTCCAAGGAGGTATCTTTAAAAAACAAATCGATATAAAATACACGTGCAGGATCCAACGAACCTAACCTCAAAAGTAATGTTAAATAAAATCCTACAATTTTAAAAATAAAATAAATCAAACGATAATCGTATGTCACATGAAGTATTTTCCAATATTTGTTACATTCCTGAAGCACTGCTTTCTTGGCAATGTGTTTTGTTTTATAATTATGCAAGTTCGAAAGAGTGCTTATCCGTTCAAACACGCTGAAAAGCGCGCCGCTTTTAATAATAAATAGGGTGATTACAAATTAGATTCACGAACTTAACACATGTAGAAGGATACTACTAATGCACTGTTTATTTTTGTAAGTATATGAGCAATGCACAGTGTTGTTTTATCTATGCTTTCAGTTCAGTGTTTTTCATAAAATATTTCAATTAAGAAATACTATCATTATGTAAGCTGGTTCGAATCCGGTAGAAGCTCAGAACTTTTAAAGTCTGGAGCATCTTGGAGACCTCTACAATTCACATTATAAAAAAGTTCAGTTGTGTTAGACCATCACGGTAAACAACTAATAAACTTTGTTGAAAACTATGACACCTACTTGGCATAGTAATTAGGTAAATTATCACATTCCATTCAAAAAGTAGATGTTGACATATCACTGAAAATGTGTTTTCAGGTTCCGTGAAACCCCCATAAAAACTAATTTAGAGAAAGTATGTATGTATGTGTGCGTGAAAACAGAATAACTCAAGAATGTAAGTGTAAAATTCGAGATATTTAAGTTCTCTATCTTCGAAGGACGTGACACAATATTTTCGATAAAATCCTCCCCCTCGAACTCCAATCGAACCTTTACATTCAAAATGTTGATTTTTTGAAAATTATCTCTAACGATTTTAATTAAAATATATATTTAAAATATTTTCTTAACCCATAAAATGTATATTTTGAATTTTCCTGGGATCTTTCTGGTATTTTCTATGTGTTTTATGTAAATGATAACCCTGAAGTGATTAGGCACAGTCTTGCTACATAAAAATGTAGTTCACGTTAAAGCATACAATATATATCCAATGACAGTTTTATGGAGTGTGTCATTTGTGACTTTTGAATTTTGCAATATTTCTGAAATGGGAAGACGTTTTTCGTCCGCCCTCCCCCTTTTCTTCATCCTGGTCGTGCAAAGAGAACTGAATTTCAAAGCCATCACTATCGATCAGCCCTTAAGATCTATCTCTTACGCCGAGTTCCCTATTTTCATTGTACCTACTAGAAAAAGAGATAGTGAAACCATTTTTACTAGTGTTTATCTCGGTTATCTTGAAGTAGATAGAAGGATAAGATTTTGCAAGAATAGTTTCTTGGAGAATGGGTAGAGAGAGTCTTGTGGATGTAACACACTTTCTCACTATTCTCACTAGTGTCTTTACTTTAAATTTAGCTGTATCACTCCGAGAATTCCTATACGTTAATGTCCGGCATGTGTTAAAATACCGTTCTTTAACGAAAAGAAAAATGTTACGTTGGAACCGCGGTTCAATAAGCGAGTTTTACGTAAAACCGCAGGTCTCAGCATAGATATTGTTTTGATACCGCGATATTTAATTACGAGGAAGCCCACATTATCCCCAAGCCCCACAAGAATCACGCATGCCATTTACATAACAGGTTAGTTGGAACAAAGAGGACCCCAGGCACGGTAATGCTAGGAATTCACCCCTTTCTGGGGACAAAGAGCTTCATATCGGGTAACATCCTGCTCAGGGTGCCCAGATCGTCAAGGCTTCTCAATAATAGGAGATTAAACATGCAGGAAAAGTGCGTGTTTTATTGGATACACAAGATGTCCGTCGCTTTGAATGCTCTAATTGGACTATTTTGTCATTTTTATGATTTTGGTAGGTCTTTTATTGAGGAGCGGATTTTTAATATCTGGAATACCTTCGTTTGTGAATCACAAAGTATGAAAATCATATGAAAAACATACGAGAGAAGACAGAGAGAGAGAGAGAGAGAGAGAGAGAGAGAGAGAGAGAGAGAGAGAGAGAGAGAGAGAGAGAGAGAGTGTGCGTGCGTGCGTGCGGGTGTACTTGAACGCTCTCTCTTAGGCTGCTGGGTGGAAGGAAACTAATGGGTGTTTATAGAGGCGGTTCCCAGCGGGAACTTAGAGTGCAGACTACAATAGACAGACCGAGAAGAAGAGGTAGTAGGTGTCCAAGTTTTGGCTATCTTTGTTTTAGAGAATGATTATCACAATTTTACTCAAATATTGATGTAAATAATTCCTTCTTTAAATGTTCTGATACTGTTTTTATTTCCATAGAAATTGGTGTCAATCTTGAAGAAATTTAGGTGTACTGCATATGAATGCGAGTGACTATTTAGGAGATATTCTAAATATACACGTGCTGCAACTCGTGTAACAAACTTCTTGGAAAGAAAATACTTACGCGATATTGCAACTTAGTATTGTAAAATATTGTTAACTGTCACAAAACTCTCTCGTTTTAACCCCATCTACAAATTGTGATGCGTAACCAAAGGGGATAAAGCAAGGGAAATAAATGCCAGGTGTTGAGCTGGCGTTCGAAAGTTAAAAAATCCCAACATTTTCAAGAGAGAGAGAGAGAGAGAGAGAGAGAGAGAGAGAGAGAGAGAGAGAGAGAGAGAGAGAGAGAGAGAGAGAGGGGGAGGCCAAATTTGACTTATTCAGTTTATTGTACACTTAAAGATATTCCTGTTGTATCAAAACACTGAAAGTCCATGGTAGCGTATCTGTCTCACGTTCAAGAGGTCCCGAGTTCGAATCTCGGTATTGGTGAGTAACCCGGATAAGGTTTTTACCAGGGTTTTCCCTTATCCTCAGGTAACTCTGAGCTCTTTGGACCCTGGGCTCATTACAGCATTATTTCACCCATTTCATTCATCACCCGATATAACCTAACCTTGGAGGACGTAAATTAAAGAAAAAAAGTATTAATTTAAGAGTTATGGGTAAAGTGAGTACTAGCAATGAAAGCCTGGAGTTATATTCTGGGAGACAAATTTCCTCTTTCAAACGATTTCTTCAAGCTTATGATCCACAGTTATGATATACATCGTTTAATAATTAATTCTTGCTTATCGGTTCAACACATTGGTAACAAAAATCAAGACAGGGAGAGAAACTAGCGTCTCATTGTTGAACACATGAACTTATGCCAGTTATAGATTGCATTATTTATTATTAGTATAATGCCAAGATTGCATAAGCATTGACATGCTTAATGCGACACTCGTGAAATTACATTAGCTCATGCCAATATGCGTTATCCTTTGAACTGTTCGAACAGTACAGAGACGTTATTCGTAACATTTGAACAGATGGTAAGCAATTGTTTTTTCGGGCATGAGAGCAGAGTGCAACGCCCTTGCTCGCGTGCTATAAGAAACGCCCTGTCTTCCATATCAGTATCTCCAGTAGCGAGTTTACTTTACGGAAACATCACTGGACAAACCGGAACTCCCGATCCAGTCCATTTCCATGGAAACCTCATGTATTATAGATGGTAGCATTCAAGTGTTTCCTTTAACAGCAATAACAATTCGTTCTTTTGGATGCGTTCGCATCCGCGGTTCTCTTTTTAGTCTCTATACCCGTATGTGTGCATGAAAGAACTCAGAACAAAGATTAGGAGTTTGAAGCACTTGTTAAAAATGTTCAAATTAGATTGAACTCGGAGAAAAATTAAGGGCCTCCTCACTATTTGGATCTATTTTTTCAAAGAAAAAAAGAATCATGCCTTAGATGAATTTATTAGTCACAATATTAACTAGAAAATGAAATGTGTAGTGTTTAACGCCCGCTTTTACTACATACGGCACCGCAGGCGATGACACCGATGATACATGAGATGAAGATGGAGCACCGGTGGAATGAGATGGCGGTGGAAACCGGAGATCCCGGAGAAAACCCGCCCCAGCGCCGTGTTGTCCACCAGAAATCTCACTTGGCGGTCGCCTGGGATCGAACCTGGGCCGCCTTGGTGAGAGCCAAGCGGTCTAACCACTGAGCCACGGCGCGGCCAATATTAACTAGCAAGGTTTACCACATTTTTCGTAAAACCCTATATGAAATTGAATATTAGAACTTTTATTTTAAAACCTTAATCAAAATTACATAACTGAGTTGTGTGTACATAAATGCAGAGATTAGTTAATATCTGGTTAGGCAACGGTTTCACTTTAACCTGACGGGAAAATGTATGTTCATTTAAAACCATTAATCGCTAACCATTTATTTACCGTCTTTCCAGGCCTAAGATGTGATACCGGAAGTTCAAATATTATTACTTTCTCAACTGAAAATTCTGGCCAAAGAGAGGCAAAATTTAACTGCCACGCGAACCGAATTAGGCAAGGTATCAACAGAGCAAGACCAAGCCGATATCGGAATGTTCACCGTTGTCAGTTTTGGCACTGCAAAATAAGAGTTGGCTGAAGGTGTAAAAGTTGCAACAGGAAATATTCACCTCAAAGCTTACCGTCATTTATGTTTACCAGAATGAGAAAAGGCGAGGAAAAGATATTTTACTCGTTAAATGAACATTAGGATTAATCTTAATTAACGTTAACTAAGATTAATGGATTACATACTGAATTTTCTGCGTTTTTTGTTTCTTCGTGGGCGCAACATCTAATTTTGTAGATGTTTGCATGCGAAGGGAAGATCTAAGGTAGACTAGGCTTTTTGGTTCATCAACACAGCAGACGCACATGTTTAACTGCGAACTTCCAAACTTAGTTATGCGAATTTATAGAGGATGTCACATTCACATGGCGTACTCCACTCACTCACTCTGCGAACTACATATCAACATTCTCCCAATCTAATCTACGCTTATTTATTTTTGGTTTTCTCAAAAATAGTTCTGATAATCTTTGATTAAAATACAATATGTTTACATGACAAACTTGTACATCTTGAATATTCTGTAAATGATAGCCTATGGAGTTCTCTTCATTCGAAATGTCTTTCGTATAATTGGTAAACAGCAAGGAGTAAAGCAGTTTTACTGGCCAAAAGTTTCAGATCTTCTAAAGCATATAATTCATCTCAAACGTTTTTGTGGCGTTACACATTCCCGAGATATTCTTTATTTTTGATTTGAATTATATTTTTTTCAAGCGTAAGTCGACATTATTTTGTTTATGGTAACACAAACACACACTATTTTTCTAAAAATGAGATTCTTGTATTTTATTCATGGTACCTCAAAACGTGCATTTCCCATGAAATCTCTTATTGAAAATGTTGGATGTAACTCAATACTCCCTCTGATCGTATTGTAGGTAATAGTGAATATGCTTAATGTTTTTTTAGGAAATCGCAGGCTTTTATGTTGCATAATCCAGGAAGGGAGGGGACTCATGGTGAGGGTCGCTTGAAGGTCGTACCGGTGGTCAAGACAGATGTAGTTGGGTGCTTCCTTCTTCCATTCATTCACCGTGGGGTGTTGCCACATCTAACCTACACTCCTGATATACCACCCGGCATATTAATTCACACACATCCGCGACAACGCCCTGCCGGGATGGGCGAGGAAATCAACGTTCGCGAATTAGTATTCCAGTTAAGTAAGGCTGCGATACCGATCTCAGTCATGTGTGTCTCCAACATGCCTTCTTTTGTTTCTACCGTATTCTAACAAGATGAGGCGACACATTTTGTGTTACTGATTTTGTGTTTTTTAAGAGCTTGCGTTTCTTTCTTAAGCTCTCAATTATAATGTCACAAACTAGAAGGATCTTGTAAACATATGGGCGGAGACAAAGACAGATATACTTTATTGCAACGCTCATAGACTGATCGTAGGTAGAAGCAAATTCATGAGTTTTTATGGAGGGCGTTTATGGATCAATTTATTTTGATGCAGATTATAACTAACCTATCTTTTTGTTTCCGTCTTCTCTTTCAAACGTTTTACCACAAATTCGGGCGTTGTTCTGTGCACTTCGTGTCTCCATCCCAATTTTCTGTTGTTATTCTACATTATGTTGTTTCTAGCCCGCCTCGGTAGCGTACATGGTAGCGTGTCTGCCTCACGTTCAAGGGCTCCCGAGTTCGAATCTCGGTTAGGGTGAGTTACCTGGATAAGGTTTTTCTAGGGTTTTTCCTTATCCTGAAAGACGAATGTCGGGTAACTCTAAGCTCTATGGACACTGGGCTCTGAGCATCATTTCACCAATTCCGTTCATCGTCCGATATGACTTAACGTTGGAGGACGTAAATTACAAAAAAAAAAAAAAAAAAAAAAAAAAAAAAAAAAAGTTGTTTATTCTTTTTTACTTTGACTTCTTTCTTCGTTTTGTATTGGTGCATTTTATTTTACAGTTATTTTTTCCTTTGCACATTCTTTTCACTAGCTTTTGTAAATACCTGTTACATTCATGAAAATTTGGATACCTACATTGAACTGAAAGTAGAAAGAAAGATTGTTGTGCCTCGAGATATATGTGTATTCAGTTTTATTTAATTTATTTATTACCTACCTTTTTGTCCACGTAAGTTTTATCTTCCTAAGTTATGGCTGATTTTAAGAAAATACTTAATTGCAAACCATCGTTTAATTCTAAAAGCTTTCTAATTTTTCATTCTCCCAAGAACAGTCTACGATTTTTCTTTAAATACGATATTATGTTTAGGATTTTGCTTGCAAGATGTATATCTTATTTTCTGTGAATGCCCTGTATAGTCCTGAGTGTGAATAACAACAATAATAAATAGAATAATAATAAATAGAATAATAATAATAATAATAATAATAATAATAATAATAATAATAATAATAATAATAATAATAATAATAATAATAATAATAATAATAATAATAATAATAATAATAATAATAATAATAATAATAATAATAATAATAATAATAATAATAATAATAAAAAGAACTTTTCTACATGAAAAATGTAGAGCTCGGAGAAGTAGCATAAATTGCCTGTTATCGAAGTACATTTTTAAATTTTCCCAGCTCGAAGAGTCTGAAGACTCTTACGCGATTTTCCTTTTTACCCGCATGGGTTCATTGGTAACAACTGACAGTAAAAAGTATCGTGGAGAATGACTAGAGAATATCGCAGGCATAACAAATCAGATGGTTTTAATGCAAGTCTACAAAAAAGCTGAAAATCATTTGAAGACAAATCCAGAGCGATTAGTTCAACTCAACACGGACTCTTCAAAGGATATATTACACATTCGTGTCTCAGATCACATCTGCTGTACAACAGCAAACACAAACACCTGAAGGTCTTAGTTGTGATGGAATCTTGGGCAAAATGGCCCTCCATCTACGGCGATGATGACCGCTACCTCTGATGGGAAACACAGCGGTTACCGGCAACTCTGATCCTGGAACTCTCTCTTAAGGATAGGTTTCAAGAAGCTGGTTCTTATTCATTCAAAGAAAGACTAGAACAAGTTCTACAGCAAAATTAAATTTAAATTGTGTATACTGCAAATTACTCGCACAGTTTTTTTTTTTTTTTTTTTTTTTTTTTTTAACTCTACCGCGCACGTACAATAGTAGGGGAAATATTGCATTCCGTCATGAAATCCGACCATTTTGTTTAAAATGTCATATGTTAAAAAATTTTTATGACAAAAGAAATGTTAAATTTTCAGGAAAAATCCTCAGAAGTCGTCTTTATTGTGCGTGACTTTTGCATAGCTGGCAGACCTTAAGAGAGATGCAGTCTTACTAAAATCTTATTAAAACAAAAAAAAAAAAATTTGCGATATACATTTTTTTCATTGAGTGAATAATTTTAGAGATATCTCTTGTTACTTGTCTGACAAAGAGAACGGTATTTCAAACACATTATATAACGACCAAATTTCAAGAATTTCACTATCGCTTATTGCCTTCCCATATGACTCACCTACAAGAAAATTACCAAGAAAAGGTTTATCTCGTTTAACATGAAGTGGAGTGTGGAATAAGCATTTGTAGGAATAGTTTCAGATTAGAGAAGGTCATATGAATGCTAGACATCAGATCTTTCTTCTCTCCTTTCTTGCTGCCTTCAAGAATTTAAATCGGATTGTGATTCAAAGAACACTATTTTCCCAAACTTCGTTAATATTTGGCGACGTGGTTTTAGCAACCTCTTGTATTATCCAATAAAATAAATGATTTTAGTGTACTCCTATTTCATTAAATAAGATCATCGAGAAACGTTTTAATACCGTGCCAGTAATTATCGCAATCAATTGTTGCAAAAGAATGCAGATCATAGGATGTTTTAACAAAAATTATTACTTACAGATTTTATTTAGAAGTTCTTAGGTACGCCTGAGGGAAAAAAGTTATCTTCCTTAATAATAATAATAATAATAATAATAATAATAATAATAATAATAATAATAATAATAATAATAATAATAATAATAATAATAATAATAATAATAATAATAATAATAATAATAATAATAATAATAATAATAATAATAATAATAATAATAATAATAATAATAATAATAATAATAATAATAATAATAATAATAATAATAATAATAATAATAATAATAATAATAATAATAATAATAATAATAATAATAATAATAATAATAATAATAATAATAATAATAATAATAATAATAATAATAATAATAATAATAATAATAATAATAATAATAATAATAATAATAATAATAATAAAATTTCCCTTACGAAGAGTATATACACTTCACTCTGTTAAAATTACATGGGTCTTTCAAGAATTAGTGGCAACTCTGCCTGCATGTGGCGCTATCAGCGGTAAATCATCTAAGCTGGTAATGAAAAATAAGAGCATCTAATGTTCGTTAGCTGTGAGTTTGAATACAACAATTTTATTTAATAAGACATGTTTAGTAAGTTTAATTGTAGGCTGTTATCTTTAGTGCTCTAAATATGTTTACTAAATGCGAACAAAGATGCTTAATTAAAATTTAGGTTGCAAGAGATATCAATGCTCGACAATGCCATACAGAATTATTGGAAACTTGTGGTAGACTTTAACATATCGTACCGTAGCAAGGTGAGCGAGTGCATTTCATAGAGGAAGGGATGACCTTCATCAAAAACGTGGAGCTGGCAGACCGCAATCAGCAAGTGATGATGTACAGATGAATGCTGTTAGAGCACTGCTGGAAGAACATCGTTGTTGGCCAAAGTGATTTCGACCTTTTTGTGAAAATGAAATTACCACTTAGAGTAGTTTGCTTTAGTACGAGACAGGCAACTATAGCAGCAGTAGAACAGTTCGTTCAACTAATAGGACAAGACGCCGTGGATGGTATCCGTCGGCTTCCTGATGTGTGGAGGCGAGTTCGTCATGTTGGAGATTACTTCTAAGCATTGCAATAATCTGACTTCCCCAAAAATGTTGCCACTAATTATTTAATGACCTAAGTATATTAACTTTCTGAGGAGCTGCTGAACCTATAGCTTTGGAATCATTAAACGGCTTGATTAGCATTTTTCGAATTCATCAAGGTTTTATTTTTGTTTTATTTTTATTTTTAAGCTTAGTTTATATGTTCAGTTTGAAGTTCAGTATATAAGTTCTCAGATTGCTTTACCGTAATAATAGAGTTTTCAAACGCCCATTATCATTACAAAACGACGCAGCTCATATGCAATGTTTTGCGAACCCTTAAGAACGTTTAATTGTTGTAAAACATTGGTATCTAAACAGAAAAAAAACAATAACACATTTTAGCACAGTATATCAACTGCAGCCGGCCTCAGTTGGATATGAACCTTTGCCCGCTTAGCCGTAGCGGTGCCTGGGACAATGTGCAAAGGAATTCATAGGGTAACAAAAGATTCCCCACGGAGGCATTAGGTTTCCCGCCCCCTCATCTCGCTAGTGTTATTGATTACCTAGGAAGGGTATTGGCGAGAACTAGCCATGCAGACTTCCCAGAGATTCGAACCCGCCGCTTCCGGGCTCTTGTTCAACTTGTGCTGCATTATTTGACATCATGCAAGGTTATCTGGACTCTCGCTTCCTGTCCTGCATCAGGGAGTCCTCTCTTTGATGCTAGTGTAAAGTGTTGGACGTGAATTTTAGTGAATATCGAGCGTTCCCAGATTTTATCTTAAAGGAAGCGCTCTCCGATAATTTAAAAGGGAAAATAACACTATTGTTTCCAAGTGACTTCAACATTTAAGCAGTATTGCGGCCTTTTGAAATACAACCTCAGTTTGCGGAAAGGATAGCCTTAGATTCTTAGGCAGCTTCCTGTGCTACGTATGTTTTGCTATTAATTTAATTACACGATGAAAACTTGTGACTTTTATTTCACACAAATTTTTATTTCGATGAACTGTTCATTTGTCCTACATCAAGTTTTTCTCTCAAGTTTCCTATTTATATTGAATTCAATTATGATGAAAACTTCACGAGCTATTAAACATTTTTATACTTCAAGTGATATCAATAAACTTTAACAGGAAATATTAGAGGCATTTCTTCCAAATCACCTCCCAGAAAATGCTTAACCCAATATTTTATTTGATATTTATTCGACCTTTTGCTTTTATTCTGGATTTCGTTCTACGGTAAAAATATTTTCTTCTTTTGATTCTGTGAACCTCAACATATGTATTCCATATAAAATCTCGAATTTATAAGCGGGATATGATACATCCTTAATGTACTATAGGTAATTGGTTAAAAAAATGTAAGAATGCAGTTTGTTTATCCTGAAATGTCGTGCACCAAAGGTGCATAAAATATGTATTTGGAATAAATTATGTACTAGATCTACATTTTTTGTGCAGTACAATTTTATATTCCTTGCGGCGTACTGGTTTTACAAAAGTAATTCAGAACAAGGACCATATATAGTAATCCCAGCAAATTGAAGATATACATTTTATTGATTAAGAATATATGTTAAATAATGGTATTTTAATCTAAACGTTGGAATCACGTTTAAGGAAACAAAAAAACAAAAAGAAACATTTTTCTATGTAACGGGATATTGCATTATCTTGTGTAATTAATAAGGGCTAAGCAACAGATGGAAGTGTACTACACAAAGATCTAGGGGTCATAAAAATACTATTTATATAACTTTTATGTGGCATATAGCATTTCCAGGATATTCCTAATTAATGGTTTGAAGATTCGATACTTTGTTATTCTTTTAAAGTTCTGACGATTTTGGGTTAATTCTAGCGACTGCATAGAAAAAATAGAAAGGCCAGCATTTAGTCCCTTATACAATTGAACATCGCTTTTTCTTTCTGTAACTGTAGATATGTTGCAGCTATTTCTGTAAAGATTTTTCATGACTAAGATGAATTAGATAGGAAAACAGATAATAAATTGCGCTTTATTATAAAGTTTACGTGTGTTAGCACATACAATTTCTTAGGAAATTGGATAAAAATTGGTTTTACTCTTCTTTTTTCAATTAAAAGTTAGTAAACACTTAATTTTTTCAAAGGGTATGAAAGTATGTGGATATAGCACATCGAATATTTACAATTTTATTATTCAGAGCGCCACAATATATGTATATTGGTGAAATCCCTTGAACGTATTTTAGGGTGGAATACCACTCTAAAAATAGGCAAATAGTAGAAACGTGAAAATGTTGCTTTCTCTACCTTTATGGTTTCAAGTAAGAAAAACCTATATAGAATTGTTGCTGGTATCTTAACGTAACAGTCACACAGATAGAAGAAGGAATATAATCTTTGGCACAGTAGGCTAACAAAGGGAGGTGCAAATGGGAGCAGTTCTTCCTCTAGGGTGCCATGATAGCACAGAGAATGTTACGACACCATTATGGTATCGTAGGGTGTTATCTGGAAGACAGTTTTGGTATGGTATGCCTCCAAGTAGCCTTATCACTGACACACGAAACTCGGACCATTAAACAGAATGTTTCGGTGCAAAGAGCACAAGGGTTTCCTCAGTACTCCAGCTCTTCTCATTGTATTCGCCTTAACCATTTTGTTTCTGAAGTTTGTCTTGCTATTATTACGCATACTATCGTCATTTTCATGTGCTTCTTAACTTTTTCTTCATTTTTTCTTGCTGTTTTTACGCCGTGGTATTCAGACATCATTATTACATCGTCATCGTCTCTCGATCCCACCATCAGTAATGATCATCTTCTTATCTTCGTGACTGTAGGGTCTCCAGGCATTTCAAGGTTCATTGCTCGACACTGGAATGGGCGTGGTTAAATCGATACAAGATATTTTCAATTGATCCTGATCGCCATCAAATTTCCCTGATACGTGCGGTGGAAATTAACCCGCTCAAGATTTCACTTTTATTAGCTATTCTGTTCGTGCTTTATTATAAAGCCCTTTCAGGAAACGTTAGAAAATAAAATTGTCTAATTAATATTCCGTTTTTCGTAGGATATTTTCCTATCTAGGCTGTTAAAGTGGAAATCACACCGAAAACAGATACACAGTGACGCTATATCTGAATATTTGACGTTTCCAATTTATTGAAACATCCTCTCTGATAGTATAGAAGGTTTAGGATAGATTACGTAATAAACGCGAGTATGATCTAAAAAGATTTAAAGTACTGAATTGCTTAAGAGCAAAACCTACCATTAATATCAAACGCATAGCTTTATTAAGCTTGTCAAATTGCAAAAGAGAACAATAAAACCATTTAACTTTATTTATAGCCAAGACAGAGCCATTTAGCTCAAAGCAGCCATTTTTTTATCATTTTTGCACCATCGGTTCTTCGGGATATTATATCGTACACTTCATTAGACTTTGCAGCGTTAAATGCCTATTTCGTGATGGGAATAATATTTGCGACGTCATCTCCAGGAGAAACACTTTACATAAATGTTGTGGCTAGTGTGCCTGTTTACTCTACATGTAATTCATTTCCCGTTCCATCCTCCCTGCACAAGGTTGAGTCTCTGATCACATTACATTTCTGCTAGCTCACCTCTAATTGAACACCAATCAGGGCAGAAGTCGTTTGACGGCGAATGTAACATCACTCTTGGGTCAAGCCAGTAATAACCGAGAAATGCTGTCATGTGTCAGATAAGCGAAAACAGGGAAGTAAAGGAGGAAAACACCATTGTGATCTAGATTTTTTTTCTGCATAGCTTACGTTGCAATAAACGACATTGGACATGCAATAATAATATTAATCCTGATATTACATCACTGATGGCTGACTGATAGGGACACTGAATTCGTGCGAAGGGAGAAATATTCAGCTACTTTGTGTTTCAAACGTTGTCAGCCCTCATTATGTGAAACTACACCTAAGAACAGCAATAGAAGTGCCAACATTGCGGTACGCAGTTACCAGTGTAGGACCACTAGAATATATACGAAAACTTTCAGTTACATTTGCAGATGTAACATTAAGTAACTTGAAAGTCAGGTTATAGCCATAATATGGACAGCGCAGGATAAAAAGGAATAAGTGACGTCTATTTTACACTACTGCAAGTATACGAAGTAAACACATTAAAACTGTTCCAGATAGGTCAGAGAATAATGATATACAAAATACTAGATATTTCCAAGGACAAGATTTCCAACGTGATTCTTCAAAGAATGACAGCAATAAAGGACCTAATGACCGAGTGGAAGTGGGGAAGACATACAGTAAGACTGAGTGAGGGCACGTGGACACAGTGGACCACGATATTGAACCCATAGATAGCCAAATAGAAGAGGCAGACCAAAACGTACATTAACTAACACCTTCGGTAAAAATGTAGGAATACACTGGCCTACATTCACCAGAAATATAAATATATGGAGAGAATTAATGAGACAAAATATTACATCATAAGATGATAGTATAAAAGTCTCAAGAAGTGTTAGATTAGTCTTATACTAGTATCACAAGTAGATTAGATCACACCAAAACTTGCAAACGTAATGAATAAACAGACAATTAGGTCATGCGGCAAATAAAGTATCTATTATCTCGTTATTCAAAAGATATGGATTCTTAAAAAAGTCAAATCGCTTAAACTCTTGCAGATTGATTGTCCATGTAACTGGGGTATCTCTATGTAAATAGAGGAGTCTTGCCCTTTAAGGATTTAATGTGCTTAGTTCATTAATTATCTGTGAGGGAACAGGACCCGACGACGCACTAGTATAGACCTACTGGAGGCCATAAGATCATTATTACTGTGTGTATGCTGATGCAGACCTATGATTTCGGGTGTTGTAATATGTAAACAAAGCTTGACTACGTCAACTTAAGCAGTACTTTGTTTCCTTAATGGAATGATGGCACCAGCTTGTAGGCCACACAGAACTGTGTGGTCTTGTTTTAAAATAAAACTTTCTTGCTTGCTACTCCCAGATCCCATCTTCCGTGATGCACAGCTTTATCTCAGCATCTTGAGAGATGCATGTTTTCCGCAGCGTAAAGCTATCGCACGCCTTGCAGCTTATCGTTTTCAATGCACTCCGTGAATTATAGCGTGCTTCCTGCAAGAAATAAACGCCCATTCTTAAAGAGCAAATATCTTTGAAGGAGAAACTTTGTACAGTGACGCCGGTGTCATTACAAGAAAGCCCAATTATGGTCCAAAGAAACTCTCTTTAATAATCAGAATGGTTGCGGGGGGTTGTAAAGGAAAATGTCAGAACGAAATGTCAGAGAGATATTAAAGGATCCATTTAGTGTCACTGATGCAAGAACATGCACCGTTAGCCTTAACAAAAGCTGCATTGTAGTGGGATTCCAGGAAAGTTTGGTCTTGTGCAGACAAAGACTCGAGCAGTGAAGCAAGATGGCTCTAAGTAATCACATAGATTCGTGTCCACCCTTTCAGTTTACAGTGCAAATAAAGTCGTTATATTCCCCCAGAGAGAACTAGCAACGTTGCACTCGTAATGCTGTCTAGCCTCTGTTTCGCTCCTTCTTTCGTAATGGTAGCAAGTTTATAACATTTCATTTTAAAGAGTGTTTAATGCAAACGGAATCATTAGAGCATAATAATGCTCGAGGGGAAAATCTGAGAATATCCTAGGTATCTGAGAATTGCTAAGAACTGTTTACAAAGAAACCAAACAGCTATTACAAGTTTCTTTCATGGTCCTGTATAAAGTTCAGGGCAAAACATATTGGGAGCAAGAAGCACTATAAAAGCAAGTGCTATTCTATAAAATACGTTTATAATTTAATAAATGCAAAGCAAATTAATTTTACTACCTAGTTTTGTAACACAAATTTGTAAAACTAAAGCTAAAATTAATCAGCTGTGTTATACGATGCCATTTCGAGGCATAAAGGCTAGTTTCTTCCTCATGTATCTTAAAAGTGATTGTCTATTTAAGATATGTTCTTTGCACCTAGTATTATGCTATTCTGACATTTAGAAGTGTAAACTTTTTAAACACAAAAATTAAATAAACACAAAAATATGTTTAGTATCATGTGGTTCAAAAAAGCACTGGAAAAGATGTACAACTAGTACTTGAGTAACTTCCTGCTCTTTATTTTTTTCAGGTAAGTGGCCAAATATGTTCTTCCCAGAAAGGAGAAATGCAGGTTAGTGTTATTGCAGCATAAGCCAGCGTTATTCCTGATTTTCAGTTCATGAAAAAGTATTAATGTACCTCCTGTATATGTGCCCCAAAATGTCATATTGTATCTATAAATGTTTTTAGAAGGGACTTTCTCTCTCTCTCTCTCTCTCTCTCTCTCTCTCTCTCTCTCTCTCTCTCTCTCTCTCTCTCTCTCTCTCTCTCTCTCTCTCTCTCTAACTCTCTCTCTCTCTCTGAACGTGCGCGCGCACACGTGTGCGTGTTTCAAAGTTTTTTCCTCTAACATCCGATGAAGTTAATTTAAATAGTATACGCATAAGTACATTCAAATTGCCAATTATACATATGCACAGATTTCCAAAAAGGAAGGTGGCATTTGTGATAAGTTATTCATGAATTTTCTTTTAATTTTTGTGACAAAATATGTCTCAAACCTAACGTAGCTTTTGCAGATGATGGGGTCACTATTGGTTTTTGAGTTACGAATTAAATTGTAACTTTTAAGAAAGAGTTCTTAAATTGAAAGCATCTGTGCTATATTCAAAAATGGATTTCCTATAGGTGTAATTTCCTGTATTCAAAACTGACCAACTAGTGTCAAGATATCAGATTAAACATTAAACTATTTTATGAATTACAACTGTTAAAATTCTCTAAAGATTGCGTGAATACATTTCATAAATTTTAAGAAAGTTCTAAATACAGAGCTAATTATGGTACCCTAAAATGTAACTAAGAAATAAAAAGCATACAGAATAATACTTAAAAAAATTAACATGCTCAATTTTAGTCATTCTAACATTTTTGGGAAATATTCTCATCCTTTCCAAACTTAACAAGAGTTTACATAAATTAAACTTTATTACTCATGTTATAAAAACGACATAAGGTTATTTTGAAGTAAGTATTAGTGCAATGTTAAAACCTCAAATTAAGAGACAGGTACGCGTTTCCCTATTTCTGTAATACAATATTCTACACTCAGAACTTATGACTTATTTCAGACCATGATAAGCGTACATAGGTCTTAAGCTCGGTTGCATGTGACAGTATCTTATCTCGTTCTCGGGTCGGAGACAATACAGTATCTTAATGTTTGTTTTAAACAATGGAATTTATGACTTCTTCTATTTCCACTTTGAATCCTTCAGAGGGTATTGTTTTCACCTAAACAATGGGTGTTCTTTTGCGTTTTAACTTCAGAAAAGATTATAACACGAAGATTATCTGTAGGTTCTTAAATCACATTTCAGTGTACGTAAGCAGTTAGTCGTCTTCCTGCTTCATGTTCTTTATTGATTTTGGTAAAACTGGAAAGTTGACATCTTTGTGGCGTGATGGTGATAGGTCCGTTTTATTTCTATATAAAATAATGATTTGAATGTGAAATTTTGAATAGTGGCATTTAAAATACTATGCTATATTTACCTAAACAGTGAAGGGTGGGGAAACGCTGTCAAATTGAGAATTATACGGAATTTGAACCCGCGATCTTCCAAATTAATGAATTAGGGTATTAAAGCAAAACATTCTAATAAGTATGCTATTTATTTCACTTTACGATATTGTTAGTTAATAATCTAAAGGGAAGCAAAAAATATCTTCAAAGACAAATATTAAATATTATAAACGTGTAATATTTCAAAAATGGATGAAATGTAGGTATATAACTTAATTCATTTTTTGGAATGAAAATCCAGTATTTTGCAGCGAATACTTTGGAATATTCTAACTTCCTACAAAATGAAACCATAAAATTATTAGTAAACTGGTCTCAGCGACAAGAAACAAACCGAATTTAAAACTTAAAAATATCGGGAGGATGAAAAAAATCAATCATTAATGCAATATGGAGATTCGTATATACATAATGAATTGCAAATAAAATAGGAAAATTCTAGTAAGTTTGTAGTGGGACGGTTTGGCCAATTCTAAAATACTGATGTAAGAAGTTCTATTAAAATCATAGAAAACTATTCCTTGTTTAGAAGGAAAATTGGTGAATCAAAAACGATGTGTAAATCACCATTCCAATAAACCACTTATAAGACGGTCAAAATACTTTTGTCATTCATATTCTACGAAACTATATTGATATTGAATGATAGGAAAAATAAAATCCAAAATGTTAAAAGTTTTGGAAATTTGTCGGTCATGAAGAATTAATAGTATATTATTACACAATAATCGTCTGTCCACCAGGAATATTTTTGTATTAAACAGTGAAAGATTTTTTTTAAGTTGACTACTTTAGAGAATGCTCCCCCTCTCTCCCTCCCCCTTCTCTCTCTCTCTCACACACATTTCATGCGCTCGCTATCTATTTTTAATAAAATTAGAATGGTTTAAGGTGCAAGGTAATTTTCAAATACCCCATACAAGCAGTACATTTTTCAGTCTTTCACGCTTCATAGTTTAAGCATTGTGGCCATAAACTCTTTTAGCTTTAAATGATACAGTAATAACAATAATAAGCACATTTGCTAATGTGTGATTGAATTTATGAAATTGTGCATCCCTTTCTCCTCGAGAAATGTCCCATGCAGTAAAACCCGTCTTTCGACGTTTCTCTGAAGTGTCACAAAAGAAGTTAATGATTTGCAAAGTACCGGTCCTAAACGTTTGCTCCATCGGATCGAAGGCTCGACTTGCTAATGAGATTCAACGGTCACGAGATGAAAATGGGGAAGGCACTAATTTTGATGGAAGTGTATTTCCCGGACAAACATTAACAGTAAGTACCCCTAGCCTAATGACGTCTCGTCTAATAATGTTGTGACCTGCATGTATTAGAAACGCTAATGACGGAGACACTTAGAGAGAGAGAGAGAGAGAGAGAGAGAGAGAGAGAGAGAGAGAGAGAGAGAGAGAGAGAGAGAGAGAGAGAGAGAGAGAGAGAGAGAGAGAGAGAGAGAGAGAGAAAGGGCAGAGGTGCTTGGAATTGAATGTGACAGCACTTCCTCTGTCACACTTTCGCTCCCAGGACAGAAATACCTAACAATTCGATTCGTTCGGGGCGTTAAAACTTTCACATGTTTCACCTTACGGCGTTCTTTGGTTTAGTAAATTGCTAACCCGTTGGTAACGAGGTACCAACTTTGTGGTTAAGTTCAGTTTCTTTCATAGATGCGACAGGAAGATTTTCAAGAAAATCCCCTCATCTCAAACTACCCTTTACAAGAAAGTTTTTTTTAAATAAAACTTTGATTTTCCCAAATATGTTTGTATAACTAGTAAACCGTAAAAGATAAACAAAATATTGTATGACACAAAACCACACAATTGTTTAAAGCACACAATTTAAGTCAAGTATAACATTTTTTTAGTTAACAAATAGATCATTTTTTCTCCTCTGTTTATAATACAAAGAGAAATTTTGAAAGCCATCTCGTTGCCACCCGTTCTTAAAAGTAGTTCAGTATCATATTGAAGGCTACGACTTAAGGATCAACTAACTTATTAACTACGTTTACTGGTTTTGATTAGAAAACATTCACATTTACTCCGTATTCATATTTCCAGGGGGATAAACGATTCTAATTGAAGAAAAAGTTGAAGCATTTCAGCTGGGAATTGAACCCGTCACTTGCGAGTTGAGAATCCAGTACGCGGACCATTCGAATATAGTCTTAATGTATTCGTATTTGAATATGTATTGTTGAAGTTACTAACTGAAGCACTGTTTAGCAGGCAAAATAGCTCAGAAAGAATAAATAATTTAAATCCTTGATATCCATAATTATTAGAAATATTTCTTTGTCATGATATTAACCAATGCTCTTATTTATTACAAAAAAGGTAAACATCTATAATACTAGTGTAGTAACAGTTTAAATTATTCCACGGTAGCATTCAGGAGATCGCGAGTTGAAATTCCGTGCATGGATCAATCTCTTGTGCTTTTTGTGGGGAGGGGTGCTTTAGTTTCCAAGTAAATACCGGATTAGGTTACCACCCAGAGAACAAATGAAATAGAAACAAATAAATGTTACAGGCAATGGTTCGCAATTAGGACTGCCTATCAAGAACTTACCTAAATAGTTGATGCAGGAACGCAACTATGAGCTCTTTTTAACTAAGTGTATACGAGACATTTCAGGATTATAAAGTTTATATTCTGTCAAAAACCAATAGAAACAAAACATGATACAGGAATGCAACTATTTAACTAAGGTTGCTTGACTCAGCTTAACCAATGAGCATGCAGGAACCTTAGCGGTATGACCAAGAACTCAAAGGAACTCCATAAAGGTAAAGTGTTCCTTTCCTCATTAAGGAACAAGTACATTTCCATTTATCTATCCTTTTCCATTTATCCCTCTTTTCCACTTTACCTTTCCGTCTCCGTGTTTGGTTAATTTACCTTGATAGCGTCTATCATCTACATCTCTTTGCAGACTGTTTTTTTCTCTCGTGCAGTTGCCAGCCAATTTCTTAAAAAGGCAATTAAGAAATAAATCGGGAGTAAACATTAACAAATAAAAAGGTAAAGGATTGAAAGGATATAAATAAAGGATTAAGCGAAATAAAAGGGGAAATCCCACTATCTAATCGATTATATTGTTTATCTTCAGCAAAAAAATATAATAAATTAGGGGATTTAATGTAGTTCATGCATATGTAATGTAAAATCAGCAGAAACACAGAGGAAGGCTAATTTACAATACAGAAAACAGGAAGTTCAGCTTTGTTTAGCATAACAGCATGAGCGGGGATTTAATAAAACCATGTCATTGAAAAATGAGATTAACTAACCTCAAGAAATGCAAGATCATTAGGCAAAAATATACCTACTTTTCGAAAATATACGGAGGGAAAAATAATTTTCTAACGTTTCAGCAAGCGTGTTGGCGTATCAGAAACAGCTGAAGTCTTCCCCTTGGTGACAGAGGATGAAGTAAAACAAAGCAGAATCACGTATTTGTGTCTACATACTTAGGGATACGAACGGCTTTGTTAAAGTCATGCCCAGTAGCCGCTACACGCTGCATTTGAAACGTGCCTTGCCTTGCACTTAACATTAATAACAAAGACAGCATTAGTTACGCCAAGCCCTTGTTGCAAGGTCCAAATTCTAAGGAAACGCCTTATGTACCATACGTGGACCTTGGCACCGTAACGATATGACACGCAACTTCGTGCGTTACTTTGACTTCACATACGCAATACGGAAGTCCAACATTTTTACTTTTATTTCCTCCCAAAGAATATTTTTTCTTCAAGACATTCTTTAGTTTTAAAATGTTCTGACGCTTCTTCAGATAATTTCTCTACCCACTTCATTTACAGCTTCTGCAAACTACTCAAATTATTTTTCTCTACACCAAACATTTTTGTATAAAAGTAACGCGAGTTTTAAAAAAATGAACAGATTTCGGCCTATTTAATTTATATGAAATTGCATCAAATTTTAGCATTTAGCCAAGTTCGTTTAAAATAGGTCCAGACACACAGATAGTAGTTCCGCGGTTCAAATCCTACCAGAATCGCCCTTCTGACTGAGGTTTTTCTCAAGGGTGTTCTCCATACACATAACTGGGAAATGCCGGAGAGGTAGGATAAACTTAGGCGTGGGAAACATGTTCATTTCATGTATCATCGATGTCACCGCCTGTGGTGCTGTGGTGTTAAGCAATATGTTTAAAAAGAGCAACTCGTTTCCAATTTTTCCCAGCAGAGGTCTGCCTTGATAAACACTGGAATGTTCTCGTCCCCTGCTGTTAACAGATATACCCAGAAAGATATAGAGTAAATGAGAAGGACAGCATTGTGTTATGTGTTAGTTATTGTTTGTGCACTGTAATATTGTTCTAACCATTTACTTCAAGATAATAGGGAGGAAAAGAAAGTCATATGCTTTAACTCGAATAAGGAAACAGTTCAGCGAACAAAAGAGGTTAGTACAATGTTTGCCTTCCTATTGTTTGTTTGTCGATTTCTAAAGTTTATATAGTTACGATTTTTTTTTCGAATTCGTGCAAAATATCTGTTGTATGTTTATATATAACAGCGGTTAACAAGTTGGTTTATGCACACATACGGGGGGGGGGGCACAAGGCAGAAATGATCTTGACGCCTTGGATGATGAAAATAAATAAAATCGTTACACAAAAGTTCTGTTCCCCAGCGCTGTTAATAGTCATATTCCAAATCTTAACTGGCTAGCTGAAGTTGCACGGAGAGCCTTTTAAACTCGAAGGAACAGTGAAATGAAATATATTTTATATACCATGTCTGTAAGAATTGAGGTTTTCGTTGATGAAAGAATCGTCAACATGGTTGAGTGGTTCTTGAGATTACCCTGCAGACGGACATCCATTCATAAAAGTTTTCTCTGTTTATAGTATTTTAAATATATGTACCTACTGGTGTAACATTTATGGTAATGTAACATAAGTTTGGTTGGCTCTAAGGTTCTTTTGGTAACTCGGGTTGCTTTCTTAGACCAAAGACCACGTATGTAAATGTTTGTGGATGCTGAGTAAGTAGAATTTCCAGAGTAAGGTATACATTATACAACGAATACTATAGAGCAATTTTATTTCCAGTACTTCATGTAAAGGTAACATGTTGGACATGAAGTGATTAGCCTTTGTTCTTCGTTAGCATACAGAATAACTGTTAGACATAACACATGCTGAAAAAAAAAAAAAAAAACATGATTTGAAAACCCAAGCCATAAAACCACTGAACAGAAGCCGCCCCTCTTTCTCTCTAACCCCTAACATTTGGGTTACATTATTACGTGTGTGTGGCGGTATCGACTTGGCAACATGGAGTATCGAATCCCCGCAGCGCCGTGCCTCGATTGCCTTTTGTTTCACCGATTGTATATTATACGTGTATTCGAGATGGATTGCTTGCTCCCTGAAACAATCAAACCCTGCCCGCCCGCCCCCACCCCCCCTCTTCCGGACAACAAAAGCCACTAAATTAAATACTGTCTCATGCGATCGACACGAACTTTCTCGATTGTATCTTTTTGTACATGCACATTCATGCGCTGCCAGCATTTGCATTGTATCAATGCACGTCAACAAAATGTTACCAACATTCCTTGTTTTTACTCACTCGCGGTTTGGAAGCCTGCTTTCCTAATGCCCGGTGGTTTCACTGCTCCTGAAGTATGCTTTATAATGATGTGTTTGGTGTAATTTAATTCCAACCGTTTTGAAATATCAATCATATATAAGACATTTTTTTTGAGTAGGTACCTAAGAAATCATCGATATAAATGCATATGAGAAGCGTTAATATTACAACTAGTAGAGAAGCGTGCAAAGATTTCGTAATAGAGCTTGCTCTGAAACAAGCGCCGATAATAGCACAACAGGAATTACGCATTAAGCCAGGTTCTCTGCGAGAAGCCATCACAGATTTACAATATTTAAAACTTATCTGAAGAGAAATGTGTTCTTGTACATTAGAATTCAAATTGTTTGTCATCGGGGAATTCACTCATTCGGTCACTCACTCACTCACTCACTCACTCACTCACTCACTCACTCACTCACTCACTCACTCACTCACTCACTCAACTCTCTATTAAGACCAACACTGTGGATTTGTTTTAACATTTTTTGGCATTTGATTTGTTATACATTTGGTACCTTCTCATTTACTCTACAACATTCAAAATATAATTGCATTTGAAAAAGAAACAACGCAGTAACTGAATGGGGGCCCGCCTCGATAGCGTAGATGGTAGCGTGTCTGCCTCACGTTCAAGAGGTCCCGAGTTCGAATCTTGGTCAGGGTGAGTTACCTGCATAAGGTTTTTCCGGGGTTTTCCATTATCCTTCAAGACGAATTTCAGGTATCTCTAAGCTCCGTGGACCCTGGACTCATTTGAGCATCATTTCACTCAATTCATTCACGGTCCGATATGACTTAACGTTGGAGGACGTAAATTAAAAAAAAAACTGAATGGGGACGTAGAAACTCCGGAGCCAGATGAAAACCTTTTTAATTTATATTCAATACGAAATTCTAAAATGCACACTTACCAACCTTTCCAATATACCCGTAAAATGCATCAATGCATCAGCTGTTTCTACAACTTTACAGCAGTGGATTTATGAGCAAGTGCAAGAATTTAATTCTGTTGCATTATGTTGTATTAAGATAACAGACTGAATTTACCACGCTAATTGTTATACAGTACTGTAATAGGCCAGAACTTTCCTGTGTACGTATGCTACATTACAATCGTGGTCCATTTTCACAAAATGCTTGGCAAAATTTGATTGCATTACTGGTGAACTATAGTAATCACCAGTAAAAGAGCGCGAACTTTCAGTAAGGACTGAGTTGTAAATTATTTTATCTTATTCGCTTTCTCTGACTGCCAAGTTATTTCCAATGTTTTGATGGTTTTTGTTTATAGTTCATGTATAGCCTACAAATTGGTGTCCTTTGCTTTAATTTTGGTCGAAATGCATGACAAAGAAAAGGTCCTACCAGGTCTTCAAGCATTCCTATAAAGCTTATATTGCTATTTATTTTACATAGAACTTTTGTGCACTTGCTTCACTAAACGTTATACATTCCAGATCTTCTTGAGAAACAAGTCAGGTGAAAAGACGATTATATATATCCGTCGCCAGGAAAGCTTCAGGTCTTATTAAACACTGTACATTTTATATCGCAAAATAATTACGCTTTGCAGGTCAACCTTCTAGAATATGATGCAGTGTAGACAAGTTTGAACAAAAATGGGTTAAAGTTCATTATTATCAAAGGGAAATCTTATAGTTTTACGTTATTTCGCCCCACCGGAAGTTAGCAGAACTGAGCAAGAGTTCCCTTGTGTGGTTTGCTGACGATGATGGTACACAGCATCCGGATTATGCAGGATGTTACAAATGGGTTTTGTACATGAAGAGCTCTCGAGACCACCGTTATGACGACTAGACAGGAACAAATGCCGACCTCCACTGCGCCATGCAGGAGGCTGGATTTGCATTTCACATGTGTCTGCCCTCCCGCACAGCTACGAGGGGGCCTCGCCACTTAACATCACAGAACATGTTGGTAGCAGGAATTTCGGTATTTACAACAGACCTCAGTCATTTCTAGTGCTATAATTGCCACTTCAGTTCAGGCTTTTTCACAAAATTACGCTCCCTCAACAACCAGTTCTCAGAAATTTGGACACGTTAGCAATCCAAAATGATCCAAATGTCAAGCTTTTCCTCGTAATTTTGCTTTTAGTGTTTGATATAACATATCCAAATGGTGCTATCCGTTTAGCGCATGCACTGCATTTGATGACATTGCGGAATAACAAATGTGTGTATCCCGGCGCATGTTATCTAATTATGTATGATATATCAAGTAATTTAGTGCACACAATGCCGTGGCATTTATGTACTCAATTTTGTGAAATACGTTTTTGTTGTAACGGTAATTCCAACAATAAGCACAACGAAATATTGACATTTCCGACTGCCCCGGTAATATAAATAAATAATTTAAATAAATAATAATTTAAAATATAATATGATCTGTTTTAATTCAACTTAAGTATAAGGAATATTTTGTTGCACAAACTTTATATTTTGTTTTTACTTTGGACGCCAACGTTAGACAAATTTAAAAGAAAATGTAACATTTCTCCCTTTCCCCTTGGTCAATGTCGATGTACATTCTAATAGTTAACAAATGAATGACATTTATGTGTATAGTAGATGGAATTAGAGATGACTTCGAATTTGCAGATCTACACGCACACCAGGGAACTCGAAGATAACGCAGAAGACGGCTGAACTTATTTAACTGGGGACAAAGGTGATGCAAATGTAAACAAATATTTTATTGAATTATTTTTTATGGTTGTACCAGCTGGTGTTACTCGTTGAACTGTAGGTTTTGTTAACGTTGGCTTTTTAATAGATTTGCTTTTAAATACAACGCACATTTACTCCTATATTCATACTTGGAGACACTACGGAGGATAGGGAATGATTCTGGCTAAAGAAAAATGTACCGCTTGAGCCTGGGGTCGAATCTGCGACTTCCGATTGGGAAGTTAGAATACTGACCTATCGACCACAGAGGCAGTCATTAAAAGTATTATTACACTTTACTGCTGTCACTAAAATAAAAATGTGCAGAGGCCCGCAAAAGTAGATTGTCTATTGGTCAGGACATTTTCATTTTCTTTTATACGTAGTATACACACACTGAAGATTTTCAAGCTAACCTGAAGACGTGAAGTTTGGACAATTGTATGTATTGTATATAAGATGGCTTGTTAATATTTGTGCCAATCGTCACACACCACAAGAGCAATATTTTGCCATGTTTCAGAATTTACTTTGCGTATTTATTTAATTTTTTATTGTGTAAATTGGTTGTGCCCCTGCTAAAAAGTATGTTTTCTGAGGGTGACAGATTCATATTTTGTTATAAAAATCTACATGTTCCGTTATTACAAGTTTTGGTTCAAACTTTTCAGATATATTAACTTAGAAAACTAATTTTAGGTACTTGAAATAACACAAAAGTTCCAAAATGAACACTAAATATGCCGTTTTAGGCACCTTAAGTATATACTATCTTCTGTAATCATAAAAGTTGTATAATGCATTAATTATCGGTCGTTAAGCATTATGCAGTAAAATAAACATTTAAGTTAGTAACGTATTATGGTTATAAATATTTTATATCTTAAGATATGAATTTATGGTTGATAATGCGTAGTATGAGCATATAAAGTTTCTCTCAATCTTTATTGAATAGATCACGCTGGAAATGCACCATACACTGCCTATGTATCATTAAAACTTCAACGATCTGCAGCTGATGGATCCACCCATCCAAATTATGGCTGTAATACCTTTTATATTAAATATTAAGGAATACCTTTTATATTATCTATTAAGGAAGCAATGTCAAATAGACCAAACAGTTGAGCATCTTCCGTGGGAATAATCATTTTTAAACCGAGAACGTAGCAGGGGGCTGGTCCCGTAGCTCATTCGGTAGAGCACCTGCCTGCCGTGCTAGGGGTCCCGGGTGCGATACCCCGGTGGGGGTGGGGATTTTTCTCCGACCAAGATAATTCATCTTCCCCAGAGTCTGGAAGTATGAATGGAAGTGCGAATGTGTACGTGATCTAGCGGTTAAAACCCAACGAATACGAGTTAACTAACACCCTCGATATGTTCCAAAGGAGAACGGCCGCCGATATGACCATTACAGTTAAAGGCAGAGTCTAAATGGAGGGGAAAGACGTAGCAGGGTATCAGTGAAAAGTGATAAAAGTTGGCCAATTAATGAGAATAGTGAATTAAGTAAAAACGGTAGAGGTCATTGTGGTTGCGTAAAGACTATTTTCTTTTGAAGTGTTATAATACAAGAAAATATCGTTCACAATAATATATATGCTTATCTTCACTTTTAATTTGTTCAAAGAATAAATTATGAAAGCTGTGAACGTAGTGTTAATAGTGTATATTCCAATATACACCATATGACGTTATGAAGCATGGTGTTATATAATTAATAGGAGTATTACACACCAGTGTGACACGTGAAAGTGGAGAAATATGTTCCTCATGCGAAGGCTAAGTACATGGATATATGGCTGGGAATTCATCGTCCTGTTCGCTTCTGACGGTTCTACTGACTTGATAATCGACTTTTTGAATACCAGATACATGGTTATTAGAAGACTTCTGTATATTTTGTTTCACTATGACTTTCTAATATTCTCAGGACTTAACCGTTGCTTATTGAATAGTAAAACAACATCGTCAAGATATACTTTAAACTGTCCTTTACGGAGAAGGATTGTCTAATATGGAATGCAGGCTAGTGGAGAAGAATTTACCATTGGCTTGCGTTTTGAGTGTGTCCTTGCTCCACATTTGGACGGTTTGGCGAATAAAGGAACAGTTTTGCTGTCTAAGCTGAACAATTTATGCCTTTGCAGTTGACGTCACCGTAATCACGCTCTGGCACAGAAACAATGGACATTAAGACAATAACACTGGAATGGGAATGACGTACATAGTTGAACTCTACTGGTCGAGGTAGCCGGGAGAACTTACTTTGCCTTACTCATCTACATAACTTTACGGGGAGACGACATCGCCATTAAGAACCGGGGGGAAAAAAAACCTTCGTAGCTTGCATTAAGAAAGAGTACGGCCCAGTCATTCAGTGTTATATCAGAAATATGGTGTGCTATCTCTTACCAAAAATTACAGCAAGGCGTAATTTTCATTCCTTGAGTGACAAAAGGCGGCTATTATGCCGGATTTTATCTCTATTTAACTGAAGTGCAGATTAACATTCTCTTGGACGATTACAGAAGTTTTCTCACATATAAGAGACTGCAGATACACGCTACATGCAAGTCATTCTTATTTTTTGATATTCTCCATGTAATTTTGAAATTTTAACCCTGTCACTTGCTGATAGGGAGAGATTGCAGGTGTTATTTAGAATTCAAGAGGCGTTTATGATCATATTTTACAACTAACTCAATTTTGTAATGACTTTCGGGATAGATTCCTTTACTCTTGATAAATGTTTGCAGTACCCTCTATGTGGACTTTTGGCCAGAAAAGAAATCATTCCAGTTGTTACTAAATTCATCCGTAATATTTGCGTGTTAAACTCCAATTGCCCATCAGTGGGCAAGGCTTTCTTCATTGAGAAATAGCCTCTCTTGACGAAGCTTCATTTCACATTAATGTCCACTGTTTAATTTTGTCCAAACGAATAGTGGAAGAAATCCGGTTAAATATTTTCCTAGGGCTTGTTGCATAATTTTATTCATATCATTACAATGCATTCACAGATTAAAAGTTATTACTTGACTAATAATTTATGGTATTTGGGACACTATTTCTTGCTAATATGCTAGAAATCATCAATATACACCAAACAAAATTATGCCAACTTATGAGTGATTTTCGAATAACTTTATAAACTCTCATGTGCAAGCAAAAATCAAAGTGCTTTCTGCACATATTGCTTATTCAAAAATGAAGCATAAAATAAATTCTTGCAACTTTTACACCCTAACCTCACTTATTGTTTATTGCAAGCATTTTATTTGTAGTTTCATAGATAGCCAAAAGATAGAGAAAGAAAATGTCTTTGACGAAACATTTTCTATACTTCCTCATTGGTGGGAGGTGTAAAAGTGGAGAACTAAAATATATATTATATACGTCGTTCAACGTTAAGTTATACCGGACGATGTGACATGGATGGAATGAAGCTCAAATGAGCCCAGGGTTCATAGAGTTATCGGACATTTGTCTTTCAGAGATAATGGAGAACCTTATCTAGGTAACTCACCCTAACAGATTGGAATACGGGATCTTTTGAATCTGCTAGATACGCTACAACCTACGCTACCGAGATGGGAACCAAATTACGCAAATAATCCCGTCTTTCGATATTATTATGTTTTATCTTCCATTAAGTTCAAATTTTTTTCCCTCCATTCATACCCCTCCTTTAACTGCAATGCTCATATCGGCGGCCGTTCTCCTTTGGAACATATCGGTTGGTTGGTTCGGTTGGTTTTAGTCATTACATCACGCACACATTCGCACTCTCATCCATACTTCCAGACTCTGGGGATTAGGAATTATCTTGGACGGAGAAAAATCCCCACCCCCAGCCGGGAATCGAACTCGGGACCCCTAGCATGGCAGGCAGGTGCTCCACCGACTGAGCTACGGGGCCAGCCGGTCAAATCTTGTTGCTAGCATTAATGTATCTTTGGACTATTTGTAACTGGTCTTGCATTTCAGAAATTTAGGTTTCATCGGTAATTTATGATATTATTAGAGACTTTGCAAAAGAAACTCACAATTTTCAAGTAAACTGAAATGGTGGTGTTCGTGCTTCTGTACTCTGTGTAATAATGTAAATTGCAGGTAACTCGTCCAGGTGTATGATTTTGCATATTTTTGGACAAGTTTTGTGACTTTGTTGCACTGGTAAACCCAATTTAAATGACGAGAGACAGTATGCCTTAAAAATATCTTTTAAAACTAGACTTGAAGTCACCGTTCTTCTCCAGATCAGGTAGTCACTGACACCAGCTGCAAGAACAATGTTTATTGTGATTCAACGTTGAACTGCATCAACCAGTGATCCTCTTGTTTTCTCTTCTGGCTTTGTCAGCTTTGCATTGTTTGCTTCCACGGGGGGAAAAACGTCAACTTTTCTTTTATTCAGTTTGTGGTAACTTTTAAAAGTTTACATATTTTAGGCTTTTGTTCTTAGCTATAACTCTGAGGTGGTGGACATGATTTTCAAACCGTCTCGCCTCTCTATGTTACAAAGTTCCAACATTCCTCTGAAACAATAGCGAATGTAAATGCATATGCGACTGCAGAATAACCGTTTCTTTACCGAGCAGGATGGTCAGGCGCTTTCGTCTGTGGTACGCATTCGGGAGGTCCGAGTTCGATTCCCGTGGCAGACATACCTGACCCATGGGTATTTTCGGGGGATTCCCCGGGTCGCTAAGCGAATGCTGGGTAGGTTCTTGAATCCCTTGTATTTCCTATCCCTCCATTCCATCTCCATTATCATTTCACATCATCTCTCATCTGGTAGTCTCTTTCAGAGTAGAAGTGTCGGCGGGAGTCTCGGCGTTGCATGGCAGGATAATATGCTCCTGGTAAACTCTCCCTCCTTCGATAGGATGGTCTTCGGTCCGGCCTGGTGGGCCATTTCATGACCAAGGCAGGTGGGATGCCGGCTGTACTGGCCTTCCCGGGGAGTTTCCAACAGGTCAATTGTAAGGACCTTGCCCTCTCCACTGTCGTGACTCCCTGGGTCGGCCGCAAGTTTGTTCGTAGTGCCGAATCCCCCAATAGCATATTCCAATCCAATTCACCTGGTTCTTTAAAGGCGTTTATGTTGGTTGAGGTATTGCAGTGCTAAAAACAATAGTTTGCCGCCAAAAGACAACTTTCATGGAGTGCTAGTCGAAACCGCAACTATGAAAAATTTGAACTTATTGTGAAACTTTTGGAATATTGTGGACGTTCTTTAACTGCTTTGGTTCCATTCTATATTGGGCGTAAAAGGCCACTTAATTTTGCTCAGAGACCTCTTTATCACGC
Organism: Mantis religiosa; assembly: GCA_030765055.1. Taxonomy (NCBI): domain Eukaryota; kingdom Metazoa; phylum Arthropoda; class Insecta; order Mantodea; family Mantidae; genus Mantis; species Mantis religiosa. Next base: position 224,258,560 of record CM060948.1, read on the forward strand.
TTGAGGTTCTTTTACGTGCGGTAGATGTTCGATAAAAGTTCAACTGCTTTACTTCCCTTCCGAAGGAACCCCTACTAAGGAATTTACGCCCGAAATTCATTGAACTCCGCAGGGATTGAACCCGTACCTCGTGAACCACAGGCTAGCATGTTACCCCAGATTACGGAGGACGACCTTTGGAATACCTTTGGACATACAATTGAAATATTGTCATATTATTAAAGTAAAATAAATTAAATAAATAAGCAAGCGGTGAACAAACTTATACAGATCCTATATGAATGGCTGAATAAAGTAATTGTATATATTCTGCAATATCAATGGTTCTGTTGTTTTATATCCCTTGGTATGTTTCAAAATGTCTTCGGTATGTTCACATTAAGCTAATTTGCACGTAGCCACATATTTCGTCACGGGCGATAAGAAAGCAAGCAACAGCATTTGGTCACGTGTATGAACAGAAGTCAGCGTCATTGACCAGTTAACGATTTGAATTCAAGTAGCCGTGTATTTGTGTGACCGGAATATAGTGGTAATGAAATAGGTTGGGTCGGTAACAGAATCCTGCTGTATTCGCGTGACTTGGTGTGCACGACATCAATTTGCTTAGGGAGGAGGCCTTTTCCACTCAAATAAGACCTCACCCATTTCTGTTGGTGGGGCACCGCGTTCGGTTGCTATGAGAACTCATACTGCCACTTCAGGGTACGTTCCTGGAAGATTCAAGTACCTGCCTAACAGACCTCTCCTTCAAGTATTAAACTTGTTAATTAATACATTGTGGTTCGCCAGTACTTGAAATTTCTGAGGATTGCAGCAGTGTAGTATCCTAATTCAATTAAGTGGATTTTATTCGGCTTGTTCACTGATGACCGTGTCTGCACTTATTTTCAACTTAAATGAAACATTAACAACAACAAATATTTTCATTTCAAAACCATGAGGTAGTGTTATGAGTATGGCATAAATGTATGTTAAACTCTTCAGTTCTGATGTTAACTTCTGGGAGAGAAAGAGGCAGGGACAGCGATAGTAGACACATGATCATTAGTCTATTGATTGGCTGAGGAAAGGTAATGGGTATCTGGTTGGTCAAGTTTTTCGAAACGTACGATGATAGTAAACTTAGCACATCATGTAGATTTTTAAAATGTATCTGAAAAGCGTATTTACTAACTTTGTGTGTTGAGACATTTCATGCCACTGTTGTATAGAAATTACAATTCGATAAAATTGGCATGATAATTGAAATGTCTTTGCGCCCCTATTCTTTTTGTTTTTATCTGAGTGTTACACGTTATACATGCTGCATAATCAAAGTTATTCATGTAATCTTACGGACGTAAACCAACAAAAAATCGATATCTGGTATCGCCAGAAGGGACAAATCAGTATCGACGTTTACAAAAGAGCTCAACATTTGACCAATGTTGAAAGCGGCATCAAAAGGGGTACTAAGCACCTTTTGCAAAAGCAGCACGAGAAAATGTTCACGCTTGAAGAATCATATAACAAAGAGAATGAATGATAGGCTATGCTCGGTCATCTCTAGAAGCATCGCAGCTGATGCAGAGAGTTCGTAGAGGTCATCTTTCCCTGTCTGCAATGATCTGAAGGAGCTTAATATATCTTCATTCTCATATGAGAAGAGGAATTATGTGTGTTTCTGCGTATCCCGAAATTACACCCCCAAGAAGATGGAAGTTCAGCGTTCCAATAAAATATCCCCTCTTGCTCTTTAGTGATGAATCATTTGATTGATCCACGCTGTAAGCTGTTGAATGATCTTTGCTTAATCATGCATTGCTTAGACGTTTTCAACTCGATTATTACTGATTACTTTTTTGTTTAAGATATGAATTTGTGGTGTTTATTTCGTAGAAAGTAAAAGGTCACAAGAAGAATTGAATAATAGGTAAAATACCTCTCATTACACGTCAAACGACCGCATCAAAAATGTAGTGGAACTAAAATGAAATACGCCAGAGTTTTTCGATGGAGTACCAATGGAATGTAGACTCAGAGTAGGTCACATGTTCAAGCTTTCATGTCTTATATTCATAATATAGATGTATAAATTTTTGTTAGAAACAAATTCCCAAGGCAGTTGTCACAAGCCATTAACAGTCACCTTAAAATGTGAAAGCTGTTATAACAGACAAGTACATTTTGGAGCTTGCATATGATCCGGATAGGCAGTACCATGATAGTATAGCAGTCTGTTTTCTTGCAATAAAATGTTGCATTATCCTTCCAAAAATAAATTGTTGAGGTTCTTTTTTTGAAGATTAAACTCTAAAGACAATCAAGTGGCTGTTAAATTTTAATGTATTATATTATATCTGAGTTAAGTTTTAGTACTTATTCTGACAATTTCCTGTTTTGAATGCATAAGCATTTTGAAGACGAATTTGAATTTTTGAAACTATTTTAAGTGGCTAACACAAAAAAGAGAACTGTTTTACAGACAAATAACATATCTTCTAGGAAATACGTCCGTTTCCACAACATTTTCGTCTCGTATGTTCAGTAACCTTATACCCAACCACACTATAAGCATTTAGTAAGTGGAACACCACTGTTTTTGGAGGTACATGTACACACTTGGGAATAAATAAGAACAACTCAAGTTAAAAATGGGAAATTGTGAGACTCCTTTTAATTCATTCTGTTGTCAATATTTACCACGGAGCAGGGAAATATTAGATACTCAGTAATTACAAAAGTGTACATTTTGCAGTATTACTAATCAAGGCTTCGCGGGAGATCAGCCGTATCCGATTATCCATGAAGCCTTGATTAGTAATGCTCGCCGTGAAAGCTTCAAGTTTTCCAATATTATCGGAACATGTACTTATACGATTATTTTGAATAGACTTCTTCCATGTGATGAATAATGTTCTGTACAGTAGACAGGCAATTTATACCGTTTGGTCGTTGATATCTGGATTTGAAGATAACTTAGTAATTTGCAGATTTGCTGATCTAGACGCACGCTAAGGAAACCGCAGGTTATGCAGAATAGGGGTGGACTTTCCCCAAAGTGGGGCAGATGTGAAATCAATAGGAGGTAGAACACCCACAAAAGAAATAACTGCACAAAGGAGTCATTTCCCGGAGTAATTATACAGCAGAGGAACGCCATTACTTCGTCCTCAAGATGACGACGGTTTCTGGGTCGATATATCTCGAACACCTCCAGTGCATTGTTCGCCCTCTCCATGCTTATTTTTAAGTGCGCGCCGCACAATGAACTCTGACGTAGGTCCATTGTCGTGGGCACAAAACAAAGCAATTGCTTCATAAAATATGGAATAGAGCCCATTTGGAATTCTATAACAGCCCGCATGCGCTGTGCGAGTGAGAGAGTCTGTTCACGAACAACAAGTTCTGGAGAGATCGGGGAACCAGATTGACCCAACATTTGGGCGCTTTTCCGCTGAGATCTACTGCAGTAGGGGTCATGAAGTTTCATCTGGCATACTTTGTTTCTTATAAAATCTGCTGCAGCCGCGCCCTCTTGCATCTCTGCATGTTTTTCACGTCAAATTCGCACTGCAGTTTATACCATACTAAGCGACTCAGAAAGAAAGAACAGACACTTATTATACCATAATTCTATTTATCAGCAATTAAATCTAAAACAACTGACATTTTGCTAAACCAAGCCAAATCTTAAAAGTGACATACTGGGAGCGTACGTTAAAGGCTCTGTCTTTCGGGCCTAACTTCACCCAGCACAAAACCAGTTACATGGCAAAGAGCGTTGTCATGAAACTGAACTGGCTGCTTTTGCCCCCGCACACTCTACTTATCCCCCTAAAGAAGGGGTGCTTTAATCATTCAATTGCTCAAGAAAAACTTTGGTAGATACATTCGGCTATCTTTATGCTCTGAAATGGGAACGAGAATCTACCCTGCATACATTTTATGTTTCCACGCTTACAAACATGGACTCATATCTGCTTACATCCTGCCCAATGCGCGTAGGATCAAAAAGCGTGTTTATTTTTCTCAAAAAGCCACGATATAACATTTACTGATGTACATTTGATTCACGCGTGCTTTGCTAACTTCAACAGAGAATTTATCTTGTGTGTTTTGGACATCGATAACATCCAGCGTTTGTTTCCTATTGTATATCCATCATGATTCTTTTCTATTACTTTGAACTTTGCCACCAATTCATTTGGATCAAGGAAACGTCATTGAAATTATCTGCCAAACTAAGCAAGTGATTCACTTTTAAAGAGCTACAATGTAAATGTTTGTTGAAGTATTACATGTCTCCAGCAGCAGTCTCAGAGAGAAATGAATCTCAACACACACGACTAACCACTTGTTTAATTTTTAATTTGTGAATCAAAAGCTCTGCGCAAAAAGTAAATGTAAATCGTACGTTTGGGACCAACAAACGAAGGCCAAGTAGATCCTTCAAAATTCACCGATAAGTGACAGTCAGGCATTTTCAGTTCAAGCTGTCATTTTATGGTTAACGTGGAGAAATAAGGTGAATACAGAAAGCAGAATACTGTAATATGCACATATTACGTTCGAAAGGCGAGATGTCTACTGAAACTTGAATTGCACTTTCGAAATTTTTTTAATGGTTGGGAAGGAATGAAGGATTCGGATTTATAGTGTCAACAATAGGTTTATGACTGTTATGAAGGACTGGACTTAGCGTCTCATCTGGAGGTTATTCCAATTAAGTTATATTAAGGACTTATATATTCAAGAAACATAATTCAGCCACTCCTTTCAATCTCAATATAGCTAGAAAATAACGCGGTTTTTGAAGCTGACATGAGCAGAAATGTAATTAAATTTACTACAATTTGAACTATTTCACTGTTTTTTTTTCTTTCCTGCTTGAAAAGCAAGCACGTTTTGTCCAGAACAGGCAGGAGAGATGTGCACAATACCCGCCACTGCATGAGATGGTCTCTTGTATTGGGGTTCTCATGAAGATGATGGAGCTTGTCCGCCAGGTGTGCGATACCACTGTGCCCTGCCAATAAAAACAAGTAGTTGGACACATGTGCAGCGCCGTCATCCTCCATTAAAGTGCCTCCTCGTGTATCTACGAGGGGGAAGCCGTTCCATATTGAAACTATCTACTTTATCCAGATGTGTATATATAGCAACGTTAAGCAGTAATCAGTATGATAGCTGGCTTGTTCATAAAGGCCCAGCTCCATGGTGTGGGGATAGCGTTTCTGCCTCGTATTCAAGAGATCTCCAGATCGAATGTGTGTTGAATGAGATATCTGGGTAATGATTTTTCTGGGGTTTTCGCTCATCCGCATAAGATGAATATCGAGTAACTTTATTTAAGCTTATAGAAACCGAACTCATTGAGTTTCATTTAATAATTTCACCGCCGATATGACCCGGTCGTAATGCATTAATTAAAAAAAAAAAAAAAAAAAATACGCGCGGTGGTACGATAGTATGAAAACGCTAAAATTGTGACTGTAGGCAGCTTAATGTATTTTCAAGGCTATTCCATTCATCCGCCGCATATTATATATTGAGTAACAGCGTTTAGCAGCGAACCTCAGATATCGACTAATTGCAGCCCTTTATTTTACGATATGCTTGCAAAAATGCTGTTTTATAGGATAAAATGCCAGCTCGTTACGAAACGTAATAAAATTGCCTTTTTAATCAACGTGCTTGCGAATACGAGAAATTCCAGATAAATTATTTTTGAAAGGTATTTATGTTCTTATGTTTTCTTATTTTGAGGTTATCTATTTTTTATTCCCTTGTTGATAGTATTGGCTACTATTCCATAATATCATCTGAAAATTGACACAGTGATTTGGTTTCAAACTACGCAAGTTAAAAAAATATTTATTTATAGAATAGTCTTAATAAAGCTCTCTTGTATCCTATCAAGGGTTTACCGATGATAAGTCTATCTAGTTACATTACTATTACTCAGGACATTTAACAATACCATAGATTGGTGGCTTTATTATAGTGTTCAGATTAGGCAGAGGACACATAATTCTTCCAATGGCCGCAAATAAACGCATTGCTATCTGTTGGAGTAATACAGAGAAGAGATAAGTTCAAAATACACGTCCCTAGCTTTGCTGTATTTCTGATGTAATGCACAGTTTGAAGCCGTTATTAATAAAATTCTGCCGTATTCATAAAATTCCCATTAAAAGATTTACAGTTATGCCTTGCAAGGTTTAACCATTCCCCTTGCTTCGTATTATTCCTTGGTAACCGCAGTTGTAACTGGGGGAGAAAATTAATTGGTGACCAGATACCAGCAAAGGCTACATTTTGTAAGGGGAACTTGAAGTCAAGATCGCTTTGGATGTTAGAGAGCTTATTAAGCGTATTTTACTCCCTAAAACGAGATCATACCTGTTTACCAGATGTAGTCTTAATGAAATCATTCTCCACCCAAACGTGACGGAGATGAAGCAAACATTCACAGTCTTCTACGCCTTTTTTTCAGTGCTGGAAATGTTTTCTGATGTAAGCGTAATGATGTAATAAACTGGAATTTTCTCCGATTATGCTAAAAATTACCAAAAGCTGTAGTGTATAGTCTATTTCCTTATGTATATTCAACACTTCGATTGCTAACACATAGATCTACTCAAGGAAGAATCTCAAAACCAGTTTATTTAAAATTCCTGCTTTTTCTGGCAGTAGACATTATCAAAACATCGGTTATTGCTTTTGGATTGTTGATCCTTATTTTGTTTGTTTTTAAAAGTGCTGTCGCTATTCAGCTGTTTTTTTCGCGATGTCATGAACGAGGTATAGAACTTTTAGGCCAGCATATAGCGACCTGTTTCTAAACATCTATCGATTGGGCTTCCTCTGTTGCCCTTCTACCCTCAACAAAATATGTAAATAAGTAAACGTAATAGATTAAGTAGGTATAGGAACTTCAATTTTCTTAACAATTATGAGTTGTATCAAAATGAACAAAAGACGTCAAGATAGAGTTGTGAATGTAGCAACAGTTGTTTTTTTTAATGGTAAATCTCCCATTTAAATGTTAGGTAAAAGGCTACATAAACTGTTCGACGTATTTGCATATGCCGTACACATCAGTCGGAGATGTAATAAAAGCAATAAAAATATAAACGCTTTTGTTGATCATTCCCCGATTTTTTTAGAAAAAACGTTTCAAAAATGTCTACTGACGATATTTTGGACAGCGTGTTTGTAGAAGGGTTGTCTGTCTCTGTACTTTGGGACGTTGTTTACACATGGGAGTGCGTAGGACGCTTTGATCTTTAGCGACTCTTGATGGAAAACAGAGATTTGTCCGGACATGGTAGCAAACCATGTTTCTGACAAGATGAACGTGGCTTTGTGTAAACGTCAACCATTCGATGAGACGTACACAAAGCCGGGTGTTGTAATAAATCTCCTACCACCGAAGAAGAGCTCGAACACCATCCCTGCATAGTGGTACATATCAACATCGTCCTCGAGCCTTGTATATTGTTTCTGAATGTCGTATTCAATGTTTGGTAAACCTAAAAAAAAAGCATTATTTAAAATTGATTATGACTGTTTCTGCAATTTGGCGGTTAACGTACTAGCTTTTAAGTTCGGTGGTCCTGGGTTTGATTCCAGGCTGAAGGATGGGAATATTTATTTATCCATGATTTTTTCCCGTCCTCAGACTGCAACAATGAGTATGTTTGGGAGTGTGTGTGTGTATGTATGTATGTATGTATATATGTGTATGTATGTATTACTGTAAGAATGTATGCATGTTTATACGCTAGATGTATGTGTAAATTTAACATTTATAAAGAAACCCCCAGAAAGCATTTCTAGAAAAAGTACCACGCGCGAGCATTTTTGAACAGTTTAAGTCAACAAACAAAAAAGTCAGCTTATTTGGTATTTAAGTTCAATATTTCCCAAGATTGTGATATGAAGATTTAAAACATCTACATCATTTGTGAAGCCAAATTTTTCAAAACCTTGATTTTCACTAAAGCAGCTCCCAAGCATTTTGATGAAGATAAATACATCATTCTTTCACAAATCTATTGCGACAAAAGTATGTTCATTATACATATGTATGTCCAACTAGAATGCACAAAGTATGTGCATTGCACAAATGCTTGTACAAAGCCCTCCTAAGTCCTTTATTCACTTTTCTATTCCATTCTTTCGATACCTTCTCTGTTATCTGTGCAACTTACCTACCATGCAATGTTTTAAAAGCCGGTACCCATCAGCTCTTGTGATCTGTCTAAAAATCAGAATAGGGATAAAAATAATTGATATAAGTACACTATTCTGTTTTATAGGTGTAGTAAAATACACATTAGACTTAAACATTCGCATTCTTTGGTCCGTGTTTACTGGGTGGGGTTCGAAGCCGCACTGCTGCTTAATAGCGCAAATGAAAACTTGCTGCATCCAACTCCAGTTGCAAATGGTGTCCATTAACGGGTGGTGTACTGGTAATATGTATGCTCATTCAGGCAAGAAATATTTGTCTAAAGGTTTGTGATACAGATTTTTCATAATTATTAACAAATGAAATATTTTACTCGACTACTTGCTCCATTAGAACAGTTCGGAGGAATTAAGAGTTCTGAAATACTCTTTAAGTTGAATGTTTGATTTATTTAACAAGTTTCTTAAAGTGGGTACGATCATTCTTGCGTGAACAATACACTATGTTCAAGCAATATTAGTCACTTACGTTTTTCCCTTTTCTCTCATGGTACGCGTTAACATTGAAATTTGACATTAAAAGCTGTCTATAGATATGTGTGTGATGTATATTGGTAAGTTAACCTAAAGACCTTTAAAAAGATAAAACTAACTTCTGTACAAATTCGTGTCTTGTATTTTCAATTGCTCCGACGAGATTTTCATAAGACAGTTTACAGGATACAGAAAGTTTCTAAAAGCGCTCTGGCGCCTTCTGTGACCATATGGTATTTTTACACAAAAGTGCTGTTTTTATCTCAAGATTTACAGCACTCTATTATACAACTAGAGTTTGGGCCCCGAAAATTTTTGAAAATCGCAGCGTTCGGTTTCTGCATTGTAAGTTTATTGGTCAATAAATCTTAAACGTTGGCAACCGTAATGACGAACAAAAGAAGGCTTGCCTGGACAGTGCGGTGTCTTGTATGTTCAGTCAACACTACCATGGAAGAACAAATATGGCCATGTTCGCTAAAAGCCCCTACCTTCTTCGTCTGGAAAACTCTTTATAATAACACAACCATAGCCCTTCTTTATTGCAATGGGTAGGCTCCACCCTTCGCTTCAACCGCCAGCTTTCATCTCAAGCGTGGAAGTGCTATGGCCCGGGGCAGTTCACGAAGCAGCGGCGGAATGCACAGCATAGGTCCAAATAGCATCAAACTTCAGCCTAAAAGCTATTTTTACTCTTAGAACCTATGGCTCCACTTATGTTATTCTGCATTTCTTATTGTTTTCCTATCGTTCCTTCTTTTCTCCCCGATCTTACCCTCTTTCGTGGAAAGCATATACCTGCTGAAACGCCGTTTGGTAACCCAAGAAATAAAATGTCTATTTCCAGGGTAAGATACACTGGAAAATGAGTTTCATTGTCATTATGTCCACCTTGGACATAAATGTTAATATAATTTATTGTATTTTATTGCTAGGTCAGCAGGGCATTCAAAATTAGAAATGAAAGTTAAACATTCTGCTGTGCAATTTAATTGGTATGACACATCACAGAAATGCCAAAGCAAACAATACCTCTAAAAGTTTGGGAATGATGTCCACCTTGATAAGTGGAAGGAATACACCTAGAAATACTTACGCGTAGGAAATAAGGTTGGAGGAGGAGGAGGAGGAGGAGGAGGAGGAGGAGGAGGAGGAGGAGGAGGAGGAAGAAGAGGAATGGAATAACAGAAATGAGTGGAGAAGTCAAAATTTAATTTCTGAATCCTGTGTAAACATATTGTTTCTGATAATACGAAATAATAATACAATTCTTTTTTCGGAGGGAATTCGGTACTGCGATGAGTCATGGTCTCTTGTACCTTATGCCCCTAAGTGGGGCATATCTACTCGGGAGGAAAGATGAGGCGAGAGGAGACAGGGCAGCCGTGTCAAGGAGCCACAAAATGTCGAGGGCAGGGTCCCAACATTTTTTATTTAGATGGAAACCTCCCCCGGTAGGCCAGGACAACGGACATTCCCTCGTACTGCTGTTCGTAAGCGGTCCCAGCAGCCGTTTCGGCGACCGGCAACCGACCTACCGGAGGAGGAAGGGGTTCACTCAGAGCATATCAATATGCCATGCACTGCCGAGACTCCCACCGACACTTCTACCCTGATAGAGACCACCAGATGAGAGATGATATGAAATGATAATGGAGATGGAATGGAGACACAAGAAATTTGGGGGATGTAATTAACCTATCCAGTATTCGCCTGGTGATCCGGGAAAATCTCCCGGGAAAAAACCGATGAGTCAGGTAGGTCGGTCGGCCACGGGAATCGAACCAGGGCCTCCCGAATGCGGGCCACAGACGAAACCATCCCGCTCGGTAATACTACTACTACTACTACTACTACTACTACTACTACTACTACTACTACTACTACTACTACTACTACTACTACTACTACTACTACTACTACTACTACTACTACTACTATTACTACTACTACTACTACTACTACTACTACTACTATTATTATTATTATTATTATTATTATTATTATTATTATTATTATCATCATCATCATCATCATCATCATTATTAATGTGATGGAGTAATGTTTTGCGTGATTTTTCAAGATTGTATGTATTCGACGCTATATGAAACATTAACTGGACAAAACGAAGAGCTTGATGAAACCTACCATATTTATATCCTGTTTATGTTGCTGTTGAAAACTAGTTGTACATTTCTGTGTTTATAACCAAAATTGTCTACTGAACAAACAGCAGTTATTTGTAATGCTGCTTTTATTGACCTAGCGTTCCTTTTCTTTACATTGTCTTATATTTGGTGGATTTACGTAACAATATTTTTACACAAAAGTAATGTTTGCTCTGCACTAACCAAAGCTGGAAAAATTGTGGAGAAAAAACTTGTGAGGAGCAGTGGTATATGTGCCTAATACTTTGTGATGAATGCCTGTCAAGTACATGCATGTGACAAGAGACAAATAAATTCTAGTGTTGTGATGGACGTTTCGTGTGCGGTCCCACAAGAATACCCCTCCTACATTATTTAGTTTCCTGCAGTCCCAAAATAAAACTCAACGCATTAGTGTATAAATTTATAATAGGAAATAAAACTGCATTTTCCTCTTTGAAATTGACTACCGAAATTATTTACCTCAAAAAGCGGAATACTTTGTGACCCTTTTATCTCCAGGAAAGGTCTTCAATAATTTATATCAAATTACAGCGGAAGGTAGTTTAAATATTGAGAAACGGAAAGTAACCAAACTACGTTCAAGAAGAACACAATAATAAGCTTTCATCACGACATATCCTCCAGCTGCCCCACTGTTTCTGCCCCTACCACAGAAAGTAACGGAATTCTTGCGTTTTATCTAAAAGTTTGATGTCGGAATTTCACCGGTTATAAATGTTTTGAGGCTCCATGAGCTGTAAAAACGTTTTTACTTTCTCTTTACTGCATGTACAGTGGAGTGCAAAAATCGTGCTGATGCTTTTGGCTACCTGTAATCTTTATAATACTGTATAAGTAAATGATTCCGCAAAGTATGATCACAAAGTCGAATAATAACAATAACAATAATAATAATAATAATAATAATAATAATAATAATAATAATAATAATAATAATAATAATAATAATAATAATAATAATAATAATAATAATAATAATAATAATAATAATAATAATAATAATAATAATAATAATAATATTCGACAGAGCGTTGAGGCGTATCGATCTTCAGGTGACAAGCGCTGTGATCGTCTCTTATCGGGTCTTATGTGGTCGATTAGAAGAGTGAAATATTAGTAAGTTGATGTACAGTCAGTTACGAAACACAAATAGAACGATTGGAAGCTGCGTGTATCTATATGATATGTTTTCTCGCGCCTGCCAATGTATGACACATTGCTGTTCAGAAGACATGATTATATCTGAACAGACTATACATACACTGGACTCACCGTGTATGTGCGATAAGCTGAGGTAAACATCTCTGTGTTGCAAATTTTTTCCGATAGGTCTTCTCGCTTTGCCATGTAGTAATATTAAATGGGAAATAAACAAACCAAAAGAAAGTAAAACATTTTCTAATATACAAAACATCGTACGGAGATTTTCCCGAAAATACGAGTACACGTTTTCAGATTCTCTGAATCCAAAAATGGCTTTTCAAAAGAATATCGTTTTTGTGTGTGTAGGGCGGAAGGCACGCACGTCTATCTACCATTGTTTAGCGTAACCCAAAAAAGAAAATTTAGTTAAATACCGAAGTTCTACGTTTTCCAAGAATACTAATAGTTTCAAAAATATTTTCCACAAACTCCCTATATGTGGAGCATTTTTCGATAATTTTGACTTTCTCAAAGAACAGCTCTAACGACTTTGATGAAAATATAATTTTCTAGGAATAGTTTTTATTACGAATGACTTTTGCATAATGTAAACCTAATAGACTAAATCTTTCTACAAACAAAGAAAAAAGAAGAATGCAGGTCTTGTTAAATTACCTTTTTTTTTTTGGTCAAATACTTGGAATTCCTGAGAAATTGCTTGTTATTGGTTTTAGTTTTAAAATATTTATGTTCTTCTCAGATGAAAAGTAGTTACGCTACCCCTCCCTACTGCTGGTCATGCAAAGAGAACCGAATTTCAGAGCCACAACAAGCGTCCAACTCTTAGAGTTAACTATCGCTGATTTTCCCCATTAGCTTTATATGTTCAAGGAGATATATAATAGTAGCACGTGTACAAAGTCATGCGAATGCGATACATCCCAGTTTTAAACAAAATACTTTGCTGTGTGTGTGTGTGTGTGTGTGTGTGTGTGTGTGTGTGTGTGTGTGTGTGAGAGAGAGAGAGAGAGTGTGTGTGAGAGAGAGAGAGAGAGAGAGAGAGAGAGAGAGAGAGAGAGAGAGAGAGAGAGAGAGAGAGAGAGAGAGAGAGAGAGAGAGAGAGAGCAACATATATGTAAAATGGAAACTCTGGTATTTAAAGTTATATCTTCCAAAAATGCTACAGGAAAATTTTCGAAAAAATCATCCCTTCACAAGTTACCGTTTACCGCGAACTATTTCCAGTTTTTTATTTGATTTAGAAAGGATCTCCAACGATGTTGATAAAAATATTATCCATATAACTTAGAAATGTTGTTACACGTACATGTAAACAATATTTTCTGGGAATAACTTGTGGGTTCCTCTTCATTCGTAAGAAATTCCATACATTTTGCATAATAGCTACGTCATAAGGGTTAGACAAAATCTATTACTCAAAGGAGATACCTTACTTGTGGTAATAAGCTATTTCCAAGATATCCCCCTTTATTGGTTTGAATTTTTCAATGCTTTGCCCCACCCCTTTTTAACTCGCTTTAAAACATATTATAGGTACCTTTTATACCTGCGAAGATAATATGTCAAAAACATCAATTTGATAGAAAAATTAGCTGTATACGTTGTATAAAAATAATAGATAGTGAGCAGAGAAAGTCAAGCGAATGTAATTTGAGAAAGAGAAAGTAAAGCTAAGTCCCGAATATTACATTGGCATTGACTTTTTTTTTTAATTCTGATTATACCTTTGCATTAGGCTACATTTTTCTGTTTAAAGCCAATTTTATTTGGAGACAAAGTACGTATAATATTGTACCGAGATGTTAGGTGAAGGAACATGCTGTAAACTACCACCCGTTATATATTGGTATAGCCGTCCTAGAATTAACCATATGAGGCTCGTTTCGTACCATCTGTGATAAGCAAATGTTCTTCATTATTATCTGCATGCCAAAGAGAGGTGAAAAACACTCCATAATTAAACGGAATATAATATTCGTATTATGTTTAATATTAACCAAACCTTTTGATCTATATTTGATAATACGCTTCATAAAAATCCATAAGCGCTAATGTTTAAGGTACAATATATTTATTCTGTAGACTCTAACAGTGGAGTGGTTCTTATTGTTCTACATGTTTTAGGCTATGCAGTCCGTTCCGGGGAAGTCATCAGTGGAGTCCATCTTCTTCCTCTTGTGTTATATAGAATAGCTCTCCTGGGTATCCTATCTTTACTTATCCTCATTAAGTGTTATGTCCTTTTCTTGTTTGTTTTGACTTGATCTTATAATTATAATTATATATACATATGTGTGTGTGTGATTCTTCTCTTATTTGCCCATTTCGTATTCCACATTATCTTGTGCTTCTTTTCACATTCCGCAGAAGTAGTATTTCCGTGCCTGTATTCTACTGCTATCATTTGAGTAAATTACCCGACTTTCGCTTCCATACAGCAAGGAAGGCACAGCTAATGGTATATATAATGTAAGTCTAGAATCTTTTCGTGTTTTCCGACCTAAAGCCTTTTTAATTGTACATATAGCCTGGAATTTATATATTTTTGTTTTCTATATTTTCATCTTCTTCATAGTTAATATCGCGTCCTAAATGTTAGTGTATTACTTTGTCCATTCTTTTGTTATCCAAAACAATTTATTTTTTATCCCATATTTACCTATTTGCCATCGCTTTTGATTTGCTTACTGATATTTTGCAGTTGTAACTTATAAGCCAATATGATAACAGTTCCACTGAGTAATTTTGGGAAAGTTTTGAATTTGTGTTGACGAGATAGACATCGGAAAGCATCGCCACTGTAAATCGATCTTATGTAAAATATAATAGGCTCAGTACTTTGAGTTGCTTTATTTCAGCATTTGGAAGTAACCAAGCTTGTTTCTATTTAACATTTTGATTATTTCTGCTAACTGTGCAATACCATGGTGGTACAACCCTGAAACTCAAACCTATGGAATTTTCCATAAGTAGGCATGGCGTAGGAGACGCGGATCAGTAGGGAAAAAACTGCTGTTCCAACGCAGGTGTCTGTTGGTCTTTCTGATTCGCTGGAGCGTACCACCACATCCAATAACATTTTCCACCGCCTGCCTCACAACATCTGAATATCATTAGAGCTTTTGTCAGGACCTCATGTCCAACTGAAAAGGCTCTGAAAGACATCAGAGCGCCTGTCATCCGGGCCCTCATGTTTGTCTTCCTTTTTTGTTGCTTATTTTGCCTTAATTTCTTTTAATTCCCCCTTTCATGCCTACATCATTCCTCTCGTTTTGCTTAATTTATTACGGGTGTGGTTCTGTTCTTATTTTTGGTCTATGATTTCTTGTTTTGCATGTCTCACAGACAGAATTTCTTTTTCTTGAAGACGTTGAATACTTTTCGGAGCAGGTCATATTGCATTGCATTTTTCAAATCCCTTCAAGCTTCCGGCAATCAATTTTGACATAAGTTTCTGATCTACATTTCAATTGGACCGCTTAAAATTATTCGTCTTGATGGGTCAAAGCTTAGTAACGTTTAATGTGTTCATTGAAAACAAATATCACTTTTTATCCATCCGTAATCCAGCATCAGTT
This sequence comes from Mantis religiosa, assembly GCA_030765055.1. NCBI lineage: Eukaryota > Metazoa > Arthropoda > Insecta > Mantodea > Mantidae > Mantis > Mantis religiosa. The sequence continues at coordinate 224,274,188 of CM060948.1, forward strand.
TCTTATTGTTCCATTTATACTCTCATTTGACTGCAGTAATCATATCGACGGCGTTTTAGCTTTGGAATATGTTGCCATAGCATATTAATTCGTATATTGATGCCTGTGGACTTCTTTGGGTATTACACATTAGATCATACTTATTCACGTTCTTAGACTCTAAACTTGGATAAAGAAAAATTCCCAGTCCTAACCGGTAATAGACCTCTCTCGCAGTAGGCAGTGCAATTGAGCAGCCAGCCCAGCACCTGTTTTCTCTTCTTTCTTTTTTAATTTAATCCCAGTTTCTTTGTTTCGCTATTTCTTGTTTTCTGTGTTCACTTTCTTTTATTATTATTGATGTTTAGTCCATATTCTCTTCTTCCCCCCTGCAGCACATACAAACGCATTTATATAGATACAAGCAAACACGCCCGGGGCGGGCCTCGAATCCGCAATTCTCTGCACCAAACGACGCTTAGGGCAGGAGTTTAGCGAGCGCTACCACGAGGACCAGAATCCATCCATTCGTGTGTGTGTGTGTGTGTGTGTGCGTGCGTGCGTGTGTGTGTGTGTGTGTGTGTGTGTGTGTGTGTGTGTGTGAGGGAGGGAGAACAAGAACAAGAAGCTCAGAAATAAAAAGTGGGAAGAATACCGGTAAAGTTAGCTGCTTCCAGGGATGCGGCACGAAGATTTCCACTAAGCTACTAATCTCAAATGTTGGAAAATTCAAACCTATATGGTGTGGCGGTAGCACGTCTACCTCACATTCAAGAGGTCCCGAGTTCGAGTCTATTTGGGGAGTTACCTGAATAAGGTTTTCCCTTATCCTGAAAGTTGCATGTCGGTTAACGTATGGACCCTGGGCTCAGTTGAGCATCAGTTTATGGATTCCATTCATCGTCCGATATGACATAGCCGGCTAAAGGATATTAAGCCTTAAAGAAGTTGGAACATATTGTTGTAGCTATTTTTTGCTTTAGAAAATAAAGTATAACATTTGGTTAATACTCACTGTTTAATTTATTTGCATAACTAATATAGTGCATATTCTCTTCATCCTGATAGAATGCTGTACCACATTATTGATAAACTTTAGGAGATAGACAAAAACTTGCAGTACGAAAAATATGGAGTTATAAGCATATAATTTATACCTATGTTGCAGGTTTCAGAGTGTGGATAATTTGATGGGAAACTTTTGAAAGGTTGTAATTATTTGTTGTCATCATCAATATGTCTGTAGAATTTCATACTCCCTGTTTAATTAAAACATGTGAATGTTGTTTGTGCCTGTTATGTCATAATTCCTGTGTTGAAATATACTGTAAATAGTTCAGCCGGGATAAAAATATGTACTATATATAGTGAAGGTATTTATATAAATTTGGAAAGGGCAGTGAAAGGTGTGTGTATTTATATGAAGAGATTTGGTTATTGCTTTCTACAACTGACATCTTCATCTCAACATCGACTTCTCAGTGCTGCTAAAGAAGTATAACGCGGTATCTACCAAATATTAGTAATCTGAGCAAAAATTTCCATTTTGGCTTTCTCAATCACATACGTAATAAGTAAATGAAGTATTGCGTTCCATCTTAAATAGATTCATATTGTGTTTTGAGCCACCTGAATAAAAAAGTCAAAAATCATTTTTAGCTAAAGATCTGCGCGCGTGGGTGGATCTATGTGTCAGTGTTTGTGTACCGCATAACCCGAAAATGAAATGTCGAATAAATAACAGACTTGGTGTTTAAATTTGTTTCAAAGATGCGACACGAAGATTTTTAAGAGTATCTTCCCTGTCCAAACTGTCTCTTGCATAGAAAAGTTTGTTTGTTTAAAAATAGCTCTTATTGATTCTGATCAAAATAACGTATATTTAAGATATTTACACGACAAATAAACTGTATATCTTGAATTTTTTGAAAATGTCCTCTGAAGTCATGTTCATTCAGAAGAAACTTTGTGTAGCTGGTGAACCATGAGACATAGACAAGAACATTTTGCATAGAAAAAGTACACGGGGCACATTCAGCTCCTGTATTCTGGAGTGGTGCTAGAGTGGTGGTGTGTATATTGACCTGCAATAAGAACATTAATTCATTAATAAAGCAATAAGAACATTAATTAAGCATTAAGAAAATTAATTAATTAAAACTAATTACGCGAAAGATTTTCTCATGGAGTATATGCTTTAAGAATAGTTTCTAGAGGATTTATAAAAAAAATAAGCCAAGTGGATAAAGAAAATCATGTGAATGTAACACTACAAAACGGATTTTAACAATTGTCATTATTTTTTTCTCTCTATTGCCTACTTTAACTGCAGTATTGGTAATAATGAAGACATCCCTGCTCTTCATTTAGAGTTATAGTATTTTAATATGTCCCATGTCATTAATGACACGCCTGCATAGAAGAGCACTCTTTGCCTTCAGCAGATCCTCCATCAGAATAGTTAACACTCTACACTTCTCATTTCACAGTCGACAGCACAGAAATCGTCGGACACTGCCGTGCTTCATTGACTCAGCCAAGCATGTTATACCTGGAGCTGTGTCCATTGTCAACAGACGAGATTGGCTCCAACAGAAAAGATGTCCGAAACAATGAGGCACTTATCTTAAAATCTACAGCATGCCCTCAAGGATTCCAGCTTTTCTGGCTCCACTCTTGGGTTTTGGCGTGTACTCCGACATGATCAAGTGGATGGAGCTGTTAAGGGTCTTGAGATAGGTTGTAATCGTGCAATGCTTGGGTTCATAACGACCTTCTCATAAACGAGATAATTGATATCTTAGCGCTTTTAATGGTGCTTCTGAACTCCATTGTTTTGCATGCAGAATAGTTAAACTTATCACATCATCTGAGTTTCAGTTTACTTGAAAAAGCTTCAATGGTTTAACCAAACTATTTGAACAACGCCAATGTTATATATTCTCTATTTTTTTCAGGAAATAGTTTCAAATCTATATTGCGCTTCTTTATATAACAGCAAAGTCACAATGGAACGCATAGCGCCAATTTATTCAGACCTAAAGGAACCTTAAGCTACGTTTTCTGTAATAAAATTTTCTAGTATTGCTGCTAGATGTCAGGCGCTGTTTGAGCTTGAATTACTGACCCTCAAATTTTTCTAAAGAATATTTTTTTCTTGAAGGGCATAGATTTTTCACTTAGGAAAATAGCCTAGATCCCTACTAAGAATTTTTACATGTGGGGAAAGAAAGGAAAGAACACATCGATTTTGAAAACAGAGTATACTACTCTACAGTATACGACTGTTTTCCAAAAATGTATTAAGTAAATTCATACGTTTTTGAGTGGGTGTTTCGGCTAAATTAAAGAAAATGATATATCATGATTGGCGTATTTCTTTTTCCCACATACCCATTTAGGTACACCCACACACCGATTTAAAAAAAGAAGTAGAAATGAGTCAGTGACTTCGAGTGAAGCAGATGAAGCTACGCCATGGACACTCAAACCTTCTTGAAAAGTTGTTTACACATATTACAAAAATAAAGTAAAATAATAATGAGAAATAAAGTATGTTATATTAAAAAATGTTACAACCACATTTTTACAGCCACAGGGAGGGGACAGGACTAGTTTTGGAGTAAAGGTAGCAATTGCATAAATGTACGTATATGTATTTTTTTTAAATAATTTTTACCTCATTTTATTGAAAATAAATCATTTTATTAAAAAGTAAGTATTCCATTTAACCGCGTGTTTAAAATGCGCCGTAAGGTACTCCTGTACATGGACGTTCACTTATAATTAGCAGTAAATCCTCTTTTTTCTTTTCAATAATATTTAAATGCATAAAATAGGTCCTCCATAAATAAAAGTTCTTATATCACAATATTAATTTAAATTTTAAATACTTTAGATATAGCATTTACAATGTAACTTTGTATAACTTTGTTTTCTCTACATGGTTAGAGAAGAACACAAATGAAAGTAAAGTTAAACGTAATAATGAGTAAATTAATCTGGCCAACGAAACGTATTAAAGAAGAGAAACTCAAAGGAATTAATTGTAAGCATGGATCGATGTTCGCAAAAATTGTATTTTTCGAGATTATCTGAGAATACGCATTGAGTGATTCTGTCCAAAATATTATATCCTTAACATTTTAAAATCATTATTCATACTATACATTTAAATACATATTGTGTTTCTCAGTTACTATGAAGAAAATATGTCGCTACCAATATAATACATAGAAAGAGTTTCACAGAATTTAATTTAGGAATGGCCTCGATAGCGAGGTCAGCATATTGGAATATAGTAAAAATAATCAGTCTTAGAAATAGAGCCCCCTTTGCAGCATAAAATTCCCTACTGTTGATTACTCTTACGTTATGGTTTGAAAACAGATGTACTTCGAGATATGCTCACTACTGATCGTCATTTAACCATTGATTCTTAAAAGCTATATGGGGCCATTCGTCAAGATAAAGGCAACAAATGCAAGTGGCGAGGATGATGCATTTCCAGCAGGATGGTGCTGAATGAGAGCGCGGCTCGATGAGCAGGATGTGAGGGTATAGGGCCCGGCCCGCAATGTAACGTACCGTAACCCTCCCCCCCTCCCAAGGCTAAGCTGCTTACAGCGCCCCATCGTACTTTGACAACGTGCCCGGAAGCTCATGGCGCTGATGTCATGGCGGCCATTGCTTGTGAGCCTACCTTCCTCGAAATGCGAAGTTCTACTTATCCAGGATTGCATGGAAATGTTTATAAAACCAAATCCTTAGCACAATAAAGTATGTACTAAGATACTTTTAAAGAAAAGAAGAAATTAAACTCGGGACTTCGGAATTACAGACTCGCCTTCTACACTATAGACTTTTGCTGTTGATTTTGCTGTTATTTTAAAGCGTTTCATATCCACTTCGTTGTACACTAGTATTTGACGGTATTTTAGGCAATTTATTGCAAATATGGTAGATATTTACTAACTTACCCCGAGGTAGTAAATGAGAAGGTTTAAAAAATGTTATAAAATTGAATTATTGGTGCTGGATGTCCTTAAAAAGCCTACAAAAACTACAGCCGTACTTCCACCTCTAACGTACACATCGACAATTTTGGCAAAACTGTAGGCAAATTTGCATCGCAGGTAAGATATTTATAACAGTAAACCGACACCAGCTCCTATCACGTGATTTACTCCCCATTGGAAAGATATTCTAATTCGGTAAGTTAGATATGAATCGATTCCTACTGAATGCGGTCGAATCCTTAGTTGACTAGTTTAAAATTCGCTGCTACCTTTCGCTTCCATTTCGTAGGAGTCGATTCATACTTAGCCAATCAGATACATAAGAATATCTTCCCTTCTTGGAACACATCACCTGATATAGCTACTTTAAGTACCTTAATTGCAATGTCAGTCTAATTATAAGACTATACTGTCAACCATATCTCATATATTTCACAACATACCATTCGATGCTGTGAAATCCCTGCGTTTTATGAACTGTCTGGTCAAAATATTGTACAATTATAACACAGCACCAGATTAATATCACAGGTTATCTAACAGGTCCCAAAAATTCCCCAACCCTTATTTTCAATCACTAGAAATTTTAAAAGCCAACCATAATCATTATTTTCATTCTGTTACTGACTAATATTGTATTTGCCCATCTGGACACTTTTTTTTTTTTTTTTTTTTTTTTTTTTTTTTTTTTTTTTTTGGTAAAACAGTGCGGATGTAAACTATCCTATATTCAAAGAAAATTCTGCTACGTATTTTAGCCTGTAATGTCCAAATTGTTCCATTTTACTCAGCTGGACAGCACTTTTGTAGGTATATATATATATATATATATATTTAAGCTACGAGTGAAATTTACGTGGTTCTTAGTTTGACTTCCATAACTACTTCTATCTTTTATTTTCCACCCTTTATTTTACAAAATGCATCAGAGAAAGACGGTGTCGAATGAGGATCGACGTTTTGTTCGTGACAATGTCACAATCAAACATACCTACCTGACCGTTTATTGGTTGACATGGGGCTGTATCTATGGCAACCGGCGGCACGAAATGCCACTTATTTCACTGTTTCATTGGAATGGCACGGTAATGATAAAATAAGGGACTACACCCCTACCGCGATGCTCGTTTTTTGGCCCTTTTTGTCCGGTTCACAGCCCTCTGCGCCCATTTTCAACTTTACGAGCTCTCGATCGATTTTTCCATGACCCACCCTCCTGGGCCCATCAATTTCCCGCCCAGTTATTTACCTGTTCATGCCCCCACCCCATTGTTATATCGAACCCATCTGCCTGCATCATAATCCATCCAACCCTTCCCGGCCACAAAAACCCAGCCACTCCTTAAAAAGGAAAAAATGTCTGTAATGTAACACCACCCCGTGTCGTTAGGGTTCTCATTGGTTTGTGACAGCTGTCGATCGACATCATTGCTTGGGAAATAGTTGGAGCAAACCAATCACTGAAGATATTTGTTGCATAAGAAAGGCCTACCCCCTTCGATAAACAGTGTAACACTTTATCGCCCACTGTGATCTTGTTCATTTTGATTAGCAGCTGGCTACCGCATCCTGCCAGAGGTGAATATTTCATTTTCCATTTGTACATATTTCTATTTATTCCTTCAAAGGAAATAGGAACAAATAACATTAAAGAAAGTATGAATCTTTCGGGAATTAAATGTGTACCGGCATGTCGGTGTGGTCGCTCAGTTGATTAGAGGAACAGCATGCGAAGTCGAACATCCATGGTTCGCATTTTTCATCTGATTTTGATTTTCAATCATTACTCTACACAACACTTGTGTACAAGAACAATTTATTAACATTTACATAGACATTTTGTGTAGTTTTTAAGTCTATGATTTCGGCTGCTCCACTAATTAAGCCTTAACAAAAATACTTGACTATATTGCTAATAAGAGGTTACAGCGTTTCAGGTGATATGATTGTAGGTATTTATTAGAATAGGACAGTGAAGAAAATTTAAGTAATATGTATTTTATTAAATGTTTTAATGTTAAATTAGCACAGAATCGATCACAAATACAGATTAAAGAAAATCTTATGAAAAATTTTAAATCACTTCTATGAATAAATCCAGTAGGTAGTAAGTTAATTTATAAAATAGTGTTGTTCTTTGTGTGTGTATATAAAACAGGTTAATGAAATTTTGGGTCCATTGCAATATGCTCCAATCTTTAAATTGGTCTTATGTGTTTCTTTTGGTGTTTTTTTTGGGGGGGGGTGGGTAGTTATACGTATTCGCCGTCTAACTTCATATGTCACATTGGTATGTTTGATTTTAGAAGCCCGTACCTCCATTCGGAAGCTCACTTACATTCACATCCATTCTTCCAGATTCCGTCAGGATATACAGTTAAAGAAAGCTTCATCCACCTCAGCGGGGAATTGAACCTTGGACCTAGCACAGCACTGAAGTCCGATCTATGCTTAGTGTTTGTAATAGGAGACTTCAGGCAACTTCTGTAATTGGTCGAGAGTCTTGTTTTGTCTCTTCGAAGGAAATTTTTTGAATAGTTTGGAATGCCATTTCCTTTCTAATGCACACCAGCTAGATGGTACTTGTCTCTGTACATAACATGGCCGAGAGAACTAAGAAAGCTTTCCGTTGTGGGTCTGCCTCGGAGGGGGTGAGGGATTAGGGTGTTAGGCTCCGCCCCCTAAGGTACCCGGATACAATGAGCGGCAGCAGTGAATTGCCCATTAAATGGGACCCATAAAGAATTTGTGTACCCCGCTCGCTCCCTCCTAGCAAAGCGTGTTATTTGTAGGTAGAACTGTGTAATGAAACCTGCAACCCTCAAGAGCCCTTGCTCTCGTTAATATTACAAATTGATGGAGCACTGGCCCTTCTTTGTCTCTCCTTCTTCTTTGTTTCATCAATTTATCCTTCTCCCCCTCCTAGCTGGCTTCTTTTCATTCTTCCTTCCTTCTCACGTTTCCCAGCAAGAAAAGTAGTTCCTAGACGAATCACAGAGTTCAATAGCTTCATAAAATCTTAACGTTATGCTAAATATCTCATTGGCTTGGTGATGTATGTATCTATTAACAATTCATCTCGAGTAGTCCAGAGATATTTTTCAAGATACTGCCAGTTTACTTCGTGGATGTAACCTAACAACCCGGGTTTCATCATTTTCAGCGCATTTGTAAGCGATTTTTATTCATTTAATATCCTAGAGTTAAAATCTCTTTATCTATGGTTTAACTAACAAGAAATTTTATAAAATACAATATGGGAAAAGAATGAAAATTGATACAATTTTAGAAAATAATAATAATAATAATAATAATAATAATAATAATAATAATAATAATAATAATAATAATAATAATAATAATAATAATAATAATAATGATAATGATAATTATCATCATTATCATTATCATTATAATGATAAGAATAATGATAGTAGTAGTAATAGTAGTAGTAGAAGGAAAAAGAAGAACATGATAAGCTGCAATAAGTTTGCCCTTTCTGCATTACAAAAATGGAAGTTTTGACTTTAATTTATTTCCTGATATATATTTTATGTGCAAGGTGCATCTTTATTGGTTTCATATATTTGGGGGATGAGTTTCTGGCATGAAAACAGTGAAATAGGAAGAAAAAGTTGATATACATGAGTGTGAAAATCAGTTAATGCAACACAAAATCGAAAGTTACAAATATTGCTCAAAGTGGCTTCCTCTTGCTTCCATGCATGGATTTCTTCTAATGAGGACATTGGAAATCCTTGGTTTATTGACTTCTGTATCTTATGTTGACATTTTGATGCAGACAAAATACGAAAAGCCAGGAATTTTCAACAGAGTACGCCAGAGCATGGAACGCAGGCACGATGAAGCCACTTCGAGCAATGTTTGTAATTTTCTATTTTGTGTTGTAACTCTGAAATAATTTATTCTCAGACCCATATACATATGAACTTTTGTACTGTTTTGGTGTCAGACAGACATCCCCCAAACATGACACCAATAAAGTTACATCCTGTATGTGCGTTGTTATGTACATTTAGTCCTATACATTGAAACCAGTGGTTTTAAAATTCTCATATAACATTTCTTCATAATACATGCAAAGAGAACAATGGTAACGAACACCCCTAACACGAGGAGGGAAAAGCAAATACAAGGTAGTGATGCTATGAAAGTGAAAGCAGAAAAGGAAACGAGCAAGGCCTATGAATAAGGAAGTAAGAAATAAGAAAATAGAGTAACAAAAGAAGAGAAAAAAGAAGTTGTTCGTGTTGCAGTACGTATAGCTGGTTTTGAATAGGGGACTGGCAACACAGCCAAGCAGACGGCAACAGTAAGCCATACAAATCATTCACGGCCCCTAAGATCCTTTTGACATAAAGTTTTAAGGATTTACGATGGGCAGCTAGCTCATACAACTGAAGCGACCATGGGACGAGATTTTCTACCAACCCCTTTCAGTATTGAAAATCCTTGGAATTCTTCAATGCCTCGAAACCAGTTCCTGACAAAGCCCTTATCAGAACGGCAGATAAGCAATACGGATAATCTTCGTGCTGGACAGCGAGGGCCTACAGAAATGGTTTGTCATGTTCCTGTAAATATAATCCAATGCCTGTTATAGGCAGGCATATCAACAGCTAGAACTCTTTCTGTCGTTTCCCTCGTGAAAGGTTCTCGCTTTTGTTATTGCTCCAGTAATAATCACTGAAGGCTGGATTGTCCTTCTAAATAAAATATCCTTTTAAGTATTGACATTCTGTGTTAATTTAATCTTTCTGAAACTTTATTTCCACAGTATGCAAGGATAATAATTTTTGTCGGTTCAGTCATTTTAAGTTAATGCTTACGCAGAAAACAAGGTATTACTTTTGGAAGTTTTGTTAACATTCTAATACAACCCGAAAATGTGCCAATTTAAAAGTTTCCCTTTATTATAATTTTAAACCTAAATATCGAAGTATATTAACAAAATTAAACAATGTCGGAGTATAAGTTGAAAGAATAGCTCACACCAGATGAAGTTTTCAAAAAAATCTTACCTCGCAAGAGATACACAAAACATTACTACACATGAAATATAAGATCTCGGCTAAAGAGCACAATTTTTGTTTATGTAAATATATATTGTGTGTGTGGGGGGGGGGGAGGGTTAACAATTCCCGAGATGTTTCCGACTGTTAGTTTGAATTGTCAAATGTTTATCCCAAATGGGAAGTCATTTTTCTTTCTGGTCATGGAAAGGATGCAGAATTTAAGATCCATCAAATAGCGACCAGATCTTAAAATATTTTACAAATGCATATAGCTTGCATTATAAATTCCCTAATAAATGTCTTAATACATCAAAGTTAACCTTACCTAATATGAAACCCTTAAAGTACTTCTATCGCAATATAACAATGTTATATTTGGATAGGTGGAGTCAGACTGAAAAATTCAATGGAAGAGCCGGGATTTGAACGACGGATCTTCCAGTCTCCGTCCGGTTACGATTAACCATTGAGCTACTATGGCCAACATGCCAGCGTGATATTAAATTCTCCAACTGACTCGTATGTTTCCCTATAAACCACTATACGGCTAGTGTGGAAGATCGATTAAATTCCACCAATTAACCTAATAATAGTAGTTGAACTGTGAAGCCTGGGACTTAAGTACTTACTATAGTAAGTCGCCACAGCCCGCCTCGGTAGCGTAGATGGTAGCATGTTTGTCTCACGTTCAAAAGGTCCCGAGTTCGAATATCAGTCAGGGTGAGTTACCTGGATAAGGTTTTTACGGGGTTTTACCTTATCCTGAAAGACGAATATCGAGTAACTCTAAGCTCCATGAACCCTGGACGCACTGAACATCATTTCGCCCATTTCATTCATCGTTCGATATGACTAAATGTTGGAGGACGTAAAATACAAAAAAAAAAAAAAAAAAAAAAAAAAAAAAAAAAAAAAATAGTCGCCACAGAAGGTGCTTATCTCATTGTATATGAGAACCTCTAGTGGTTTAAGAGGTAACACACGAGTCAGTTGGAGAATTTAATGTCATGTCGGCATGTTGGCCGTGGTAGCACAATGGTTAAGAGCAACCGGACGGAGACCGGGAGATTCGTGGTTCAAATCCTACCTATCCAAACTTTAGCATACATGGCCTACTTTAGCCTAGTGTGGATGAACGATTAATTTACAACGTTATATTTTCTAATGTACTGCGAGTAAATTTTTAAATACAAAGGGTAAACTTACCTAGTACTATTACGATATCTAGTAATTGAGCCCCGATATTGAATAATATTGAGTTTACAGTCTACCGAAAATAAATATTTAACTCAAGTTTTATTTACTATTCATTGGAAGCAAACAATCAGTGATGCAAGCAAAACCATCATTTTTCCAATAATAACCACGTTAGTGAGAAACCAATCGGGCATGCTGTGGAACAAACACTCGAGTTGTCAGTGACGTGCGTGTTCTCGCAGCAAGGCTAAATTTTCCCACAGAAGCCGGTCATTTTAAAAATACTTTTCAGTGTGTGTTTAAATTAAATATCCTGCGTGACAGCTTCAATGGAATGAAATTGAAAAAGAATACCGCTTTATTGTTTAATGATGACAATAAAAGTATTATTTGTCTAAAAGAATATCAATAAAAGTATTATTTGTCTAAAAGAATATCACATTTCGGTAATTACGTACATCTTGTAGGTAAGTTCCTTATGTCAAAACGTTTATGTGGGTTCAATCTGCACCGCCTGCGGTGTCACGTGTAGTAAACGCGGGTGTTAAACTCTACAAATTTGGGTTCAATCTGCGATTACTCTAATGTTGACTGCTGAATTCTGGAACTTCGAACGTACTGCAGATAAAGCAAGCTTTAAGAAATGTAGGTAAGGTTATGTTATACAATCGATGGGGACACCTCGCGTACTGCGACCTATAAGTATAGCTACTGTGCCCGCAGGAACCACAATAGGCTATAGGCCACAGAGATGGTCGGAAGTCCCTAACAGTTCAAGCTGGAAGACCCATGCCTAGAGAGGGTGATGAACGACCCATTGGCCAAGCAGCCCTCTAGTGTCTACAGCAAATACTGTCTGCCCACCACAAGAAGGCAAGCGGGGCCTGACAAGGGAGAAGAGCTGGAACTGTTTATTTGCTCTGATAGTGGATCTGTTTACTACGTATATGAGACTGTATATGAGTCACCCATGTTGTGTATGAGACTGTATATGAGTTACACATGTTGTCAGATCTAATGCTCGCTTCAGTAACTGCAGTGATATGTGTTATACATGGGTAAGTTATGTGACAGCACTTTATTTTATATGACCTTCGCATCCTTATGATATCCGGAAGGTGAGCATTAATACAGCAAAAGTGAGTGTTACACATTCCTCTGCCGTGCCTTCTTGTGGTGGGCAAGCAGTACTTGTCCCGCATCGCCCTATACTATGAAGAACACCTGAAAGATGATATGGAAACGGATTGAAAGGTAAATGGTGGTAGATGAGAAACCATCCCAGCATTCGCCCACCGACCAGCGAAAATCGCGAATAAGCTCCATAGTTAAGAGTAGGTTGTTCAACGGGAGTGGAACCCCAGACCACATGTATATCATCTCACCTTTCCGAGAAGCCATCTTATTCGGTTCCATTAAGAAAGTTAAAATACAACAAATATCTACCAGTAAGGATTTATGTAACAAATATAACTTGATTAAATGCTTTTGTATTCCGTTTATATTTGGTGTGTTTCATAAACAAGTTTGTGAAATTGCCATAGAGTTGTGACGTTTTTATTACGAAGCCTCGCGGAGATATGTTGTATTTAAAATATCTGCAGACCCTGCTGGTGCTATCTCTGATGCAACTAATTTATTTGACGTTCCAAAGATACGAAGTCCGGTCGCAGAAAATGTTGAAGCATATAATCTGCAACATTCGCAAGCCATACAAAACGTTCTTTGTTCAAGCTCTTTTTAAGTTATGACGTTGTATATACACGAGCATGTTAAATCTCACTCCTTGCTTTCAGAATAACAACATCGAAATTAATTTGTAATGGGATAAATATCACATAAGTTATAGCGAGGACATTCATCATTTCGCAGCATTACGTAAGCGGTTCTCGCTTTCATCATCAATTCACACTGACATCGCTTCTGTTTTACTCTCCTCTTCTTTCTCTTCCTCCCTCTGCCTCTCTCTTGCTAACAGGCATCATGTATAATGGAAGGCGAAAATCATTTATATAATGTAGGACGCGCGAATGTCAAGAGAAGTGGACGGATAGAGCACAATGCATTGTTCAACTGCACACCCTTAATATTGTAGTGTTAGCGAATGTCAGCTTGCATAGCACTTTGGGAGCGTTCGCTAGAAACCGTCGGATTTCGTGCTGTTGCACAAACAATTGCTCTGTCTCTCTACGTTGATGGGTAGGGCAAAGGAAGTACAACGTTTAGAAAACGTTCAAACGATAGGTTACTTGAAAGAACTGATAAAAGTTGCAATTTCTTCTGATCATTCAGATTTATGAGGGATATTTTGACTGCAGATCCCATCCCTGCAACAAAGATATGTCTGCATTTATAAATATTATATCTCTAACAAAGAAGACGGGTGACACGTGTCCTGTTGGCAGTTGGCGTTTATTTCGTCTTGCAAAGAAACGATTTGTTCCTTTTGTAAATTTTACAAAAATTATATAGATAGTTATATTGTATCCCGTCCAAAGTTCGATGCGTTGACATTTTTCAGCAAACACAGGTTTTAAGCACTTTCATGAACAATTCTCAGGGAGAAATAGAGTGAGACTGAAATAGAAACATTTGAATAAACACCTAATTTCATACTTGAGACAGACAAGATTCAACGATGCTAGGAGAAGTACTGGCACCCCAAACAACCGTTTACATGGAAAAGTATGTACCTTCAATTTTTATTTTTATAAAGCTTGGAAGATTTGACTATAGTACCGTATTTGTGGTCATGTTTGACGGAATTTTCAAGAAAATACTGCAGCAGTAGAAAATTACGAGTTCATAAAAGTATACTGCTATCTCAAATTCAATTTTATTGCATTAACTGTTATCGAAATATGAGTTGCCATACGTTTATATTTCCCTTCTGAAATTACCTTGCAGATCTATTATCTTTAAAATAAAATATATCATTTTTCGCACATTGCTTCATTAACTACAAACGCTAACCTTCTATATAAACAACTGTTTTGCTTTTTTCGCAACCTGCAGGCAACCTCGTGCATATTACTTAATTTGGGATCATTTCTATGCAAAAAAATTATCGCAAGAGCATGCAAGCTGTTGGGGGAAAAGTGAAAGTTTTATTTTCGTAAGGTTTGTGGTGAGGGGAAATCAGTTACTTCGTTGCATTTGTTCAAAACTATTTAAATTCAAATTATACGTATATATGTCGCTGTATTTGTCACAAATTTGTTCAACAAAAGTGTAATTTAAAATTAATTTTCATTATACGCTTAGCTTTCGCAGAAAATATGGCACTACCGTTAAGGAATGGGGAAACGTTTTCGAATCGAGGAAAGCCATAAATTAATTGGAAATATTTAACGTTATAGTAGTAGGTAAATGAAATTCAAGTTTGTAAACTTTAGGAAACGGAGAATGCGTAGAGTAGTTAATGGTCAAATATCGTAATAATAGTTCATTTGATTATTTCCAAAACGTTATCCCGATGACAACTGAATTGTAGACTAACTAAACGTGTTAGTGTGCAGGCCTTTAATGATTTGTGTTTAAGCGCCCAAATACGAACCCCTTTGTAAGGAAACAGCTGCCATGAATCTAAAAGAAAAGGATACCACCTGCCGCCAGTAGTTAAACAAAATGTATGTATATTGGAAGTATACTTTTATTTGTTTAATAAATCATCATTTAAGAAGATTACATCACAATGCGCTTTAACAGTAATACGCCGCTTCGAAAATCCTCGTGACCGCCTATAAGCTGAGAAAATTTAACCGTTTCCCCCTTGTCGACCAGTTGTGTGACCTTTCCACGCCATAGAAATGCGAAACCAGGTTATTCAGCATTTTTTGAAGTTGGATTTTGCGCCCTTAAGTAACTTTCAAGTTCGCCATTGTGCAGTAATGAGATGTAACTCTTTCACAGCTTCGGTACAGTAATTGGAGCTCCTTTGTTCGAATTCTGGCTGTAACATTTAATTTTTTAAGAATTTATTCACACTTGTGACCTAGTCTACACACGGCTAATATGAAAGAACATTTACTGGTCCTAAATTAAATTTTATATTTCTGTTAACTAGACGCACGTAATTTTAACTCGCCTTGTAGGATAGTTTCGGTGAGATCATTTTCTTTGGGGTACATGATTCAGATGATAGAGGTTCAGTGCAGTTTCGAGGCAGTGATAACGTAGTTAGTGTCAGACGTTGGACATGACATGCTGTAAATCTGTGGTTTGAATTCCAACTGTAGCTTCCAAATTAAGTGAACTTTAAAATCTTAAACCCTGGATCAAGAGCTAAAAATTAGATTTTACAAACACAGGAATCTTGTTGCTTGATGTAAGGCAGGTAACCCATTGAATTTCACATGCCCTTAAAATTGCGCATCTCTACACCTTGCTGAGCATCGAAACATTCAACTAATGTGCTTCTCCCCCACACTCAACTGTTATAAATGACGTTTCGTGGAACCCGGAGTTTCCGGGAACGACGCTTAGTGTTTCTGTTCGTGAAATGCGGTCATAAACACGAAACGCGACCTCTCGCTATTCGTTAACGATAGAAATAACCATAACGAAAAGTTTCAAGGGAGGCTGGCATCATACAATATTTCCAAAGGCCTCCGGTTCTCTGGTTTAATGGCTCTGGACATGAAACTTTAATGCCATTTCCATCCAACCTTTGATAAAACATTCGATATTCAACTTTTTTCATGTGTGCGCTCTTCCATGCCTTTTTTAATGGATTCGGGAGTCATGATTACTTCTGCATTTGTTTAAATAACGAGAATCGGAAGAAAAAATAATACACTGACAGCATGCAAGGATTTCAAAGCATCAACTAATAGTAAATATATATATATATATATATATATAAAATAGACTTTTATGAGAATAAGGCAGACCAAACTCCCAAATAAATACGTTACAAAGAAAAAATGCAAGTAGGGTATGATAAAAACCTTAAAATATTCAGTTTGTACCTATAGCTCAGGTTTCGAAAGTAAATCGCAACATCACCCTAGATTTATAAACCAGGGCAATGCAAGACAAAGTTTTTTATGTACGTCTTACTAATAAATAATAATAAAACTACGGAAGTAGACAAGTCATATTTAAAGTTTGTGTTCATTACGTGGTAGTCTGTATGTTGAACTAAGAACAAACCTGTATTTCATATGTCCCGGGATCTAAGTCCAAGTAATCGTAAAAGGATGCATTTAAACATTTATTCTTATATGTTATTAGAGGTCCAAGTGAACAGTATGCTGCTGTTGTAAAACAGTTATAGAAAGCGTCACCTGCAACTTTATTTACTCCAAATATTCTTTTATTTTCCTTCCTGAAAAAAAAGGCCACCAGCAAATTCTTTCATGTATTCTGAAAGTCTCAATCTTATTTTGTGATATGCATGTTTAAACTGTGTTAATGAATTTACAAAGTTTGCGAGATTTTGCAAGTTTTTATTTCTGTGATGTACAGTTAAGAACAAAAGAACTCGCGGATATAGGAGCATGGCGTTGCACTCATTTAGTACCCTCTCTTGCGCATACTATCTCCAAACTGTGCAATGGCTTTTAGTCAGAAAGTAGTTCACCGCCTTGCTTACGTTCATCTCAATGTGTAGATCAGATAAACATTAGGCGTCGGCGCAGTCAAATGTTTAGACTATTGTGACAACTTCAAGAACGGGAAGCTAGACTGCCCCTAAGTCCTTCATTAGGTGAATGACTTTGGGGAGAGACATTACATTCCCTGGGTTGTCTTGTAGATAATTAAGACTAAAATTGTATGATTCTTCCACTATCTTGTCACTTACATAAATATATGAAGAGCCCTTACAGGTTACCCTCATGGCTAAGGGAAACTCCCCCAGTGTCAGCTTAAATCCCCTTTCCCCGTGCTGTGTTTATCAGATATATTGTTTAAACCTACCTTTTCTAACATCAAATACTAAAACGTATTAGAGTCAAGGTTTAGCTACAGATGTGATGTTTCCCAGTAATATTTTATTTCTTCTCTTTTTCTTAAAGGATTAGGAGTATTTAGTTTGGGTCTCATGTTACATACTATCATTTAAAAATGCATCCCAACATCAGTGTAGCTGTATGTGTGCACTTTCCATATTGAACTAACGACTTTTCCACCTTCTCCTGTAATTTACAATTTCTTCGCACAGTGAAAACACAATATGATTGAATAAAGTCAAATAATCCGTAGCAAGCGTCATATTATTTATGTAAATCAACATTAGTGCAAATAATGTGCAACATTATATCCCGCAAATGTTATTCCTTGAATAAACTTTGATCTTCAAATCCCTCAAAGAAATGGGCAACACTTTGAGGCCAGTAAATGCCTCAAGTATTCGTGATGAAAGCACTCACGTACGACAAACGCGGCATTTCTGGCACTGCGCGTTGTGGCACCATATTGTTGGAACAGTCTTGGTTGTCCCTTGTAGACCATAAAGGTATAATATAACGGAGAATTTGAAGTTATTCCATTTGAAAGATTACAACATAGTGAGACATGATTAGCCATTCCTATAAACAGTGTTTCTCTTTGAGTTTTTATAATGTTATTAATTTGAAGACATTTATTAAGTCTGTCGTTCATTTATGATAATCTTTTTTTTTTATGTTGTGGTATTTTATTGCTTACGTCCATCCTAAACATTTTCATTCAAGCAATATTCTCTTTGAATTTTTTCCCCAAGTTGTTCAGATAGTTTTTAGGTAATTTTAGCAATTGGTACATGCTTGTTTATAGTTATTTTTCTTTGTCTTCAGTTAAACTACCGTGTGAAAGGAGCAGTATACTGAAAAAGTTATTACTTTAGTAACCTAGCTTGTGTAAAATGCAGTAATATTAATAATCTATGCTCAAATATTTTCTTCAGAGATTTTTGAGGTGAAATGTTTCGCTCATTTGTTTTGTTTGCATCCGGTTCTCCTATAACTTGCCCCTTTCTCGCCTAACAGTTGCAGGGAAGTTATAATGCCCTGAGATGTGGCACTAATGACCGGTGAATTTTACCTTCTCTGTTTCATCTACTCTTTTATCATCCCACAATATTTATTTTACTGTAGTTAACGAGTAGCAACGATATATAAAACATGAGAAACCTACAACTCCCAAACATTGGTTTAAAAAAAGGCATTAAATTTACATTTGTTGAACCGAGGGACGTGACAGATGACATGTCAACAAAATCCACCTCTGTTCTGGTAAACGTTAATTAGTAGATATAATGATGAACAAAAAATGCATATAAATGAAGCGGCAGTGTGCCTTTATCGTACATTCTCATTAGCTTCCACAGCGCATCCCTTTACATGTGAATAGTACATTAAAAATGTCACTGCACTGTTTCGGGTCTTATAAAATGACCTTCGTAATGTTTCAGTATTCTTTGTTGGTCCATGGGCATTTAAGAAAGTTGCATTTCAACTTAACTGATAGCCATTTTTATATTCCATAGCTTAAATTATGTAATAAATGTAATAAATGCAGCGAAAATATATCTTAAAAAGATGCAAAACACCAGTGTAGTTTGACTTTTAAGGATGCGTGAAGCAGAGTATAAAGTAATTTCCCTACAAGTGTGTCGCTTTAAATTATCAAAGGTGGATTATATTTTGTTTTTGTTGGAGTGAGGAAAAGGTTATTATTTTGGATAAGTTTATACATATTTTCATCCAATTATATGTCATAATGTTGTTATTAGCTATATTGGATGTTGTGATTACTCATACGTAGACATTAAATGATTATTTCCGTTACGGCATCTAAATTATAAAACCTAACATCGGAAATAGTCACAAGTATTACATTAGTGACAGTTTTTTAAAGCATTTTCTAGTTCTTAACAATTTTTATTTATTAACTTTATATAAATACCTTTAACTTGATCATTTTAAAGAATTAAAAGAAAGCTGAAAAAGAAAGGACAACACATAATATGTTCCTTATAGTTATCTCTTTCAATCTTGATTAAGTGATCGAATGAGCCCAGCTTTCGAAGAGCCGAGAGATATATAGATTAGTGCAGTAAAACAAAGGGGGAAACAAAGGACAAAAATACGTAATTTTAACGATCAACCTCCTTTGGTTACATTGACAGTGAAAGGCTACATAAATCTAACGAACTTAAATTTTCTCATGTAAAATAAATTTAAACCTAGTCACCTAACATATAATTAATAACGGCAAAATATCACCTTAATATTAAGTTTTCTCTAAGTAACAAACTATTCACAAAGGTATATCCTAAGTTCAACATAAGCGTTTAACCTATGGGGAAATGAATACAATAAGGAAATCTTTTGAGCAGTTTCCAAAATATTTTCGAACAAAACTTGCTACTGCAATTTATTTTATATACCACTGTAGACTTAGGCGTTATAATGACAGCGGTCGAAGCAGTCGTCATTGTATTTAAATTTCAGATCCAAAGCTTCAAACAGGTAAAAAGATAAATTATTTAAAAAAAAAGTGTTTAACACGGTTCCCCTTAGCCTGAAAAGCGGGCTCATTTGATACCATTTCATTCATTTCCGTCATTCTCTAATATGACCTTCCTGGTTAAATGAGGTTCAACTTACGAAAAGGAAAAAGAATCATACAAATTAAAAAAGTTGCTACAATAGAAACGTAAATCTCGTTTAGAAAATAATGCATGCAAAATTCTTTTCCACTGCATTCACTATTTCAGATATATTGGCTATCGTTCGTTTAAATTTCCCCGCATATGTGGAGACCTTTGAAATGCACACGACAAAGAACTATTTTAGACATCTTTCCGTGAATACTCAAAAGGTTTGCAACAACGGCGAGGCTCTATTGAAGCTACAAATTGAAACAAATGACCTCCGTAGTCGAACAAATGTCGAAAATGAGTTGAAATTGGCAACAGTGGCGGGTTTGCCTGTGATTTAGAGCGATACTTGAACAATCGGTAAGGAAGGAAGCTGCCATGGCGACCGAGGCAGCAGTGTCACGCACAGAGCTGCTCCTGGTCATTATTTCTGATGTGATTTAAATTGGAAGTCAGCCTGATGTGACAGGGGACGGGTTTTAATGTGCGTGATTTATGACAGTGAAGTTACGGGGGACAGTTACCAACTAGCTCGCTGCAGATCAGGGCTTCAAGTCCAGTGTTGCTGAATACGTTACAACTGCAGGAAAGGACATTTTCCTTACAAACAAGGGAAATTTGCTGTCACGCGATATTTACCGTAAAATTAACGAATTATAAAAGATTGACGGTCATACATTTTAAAAATTACATACTTATTATGTTGTCTGTGTATTATTGCGGTGGGATTAATGCTGCTAAACGAGGCCGTTCAAGTTACCTGCATGAACAAAACATTTGTCAAGAAATAACGATCCACCTTCGTGGTCTAAAAGGTAGTCGGGAAATCCTGAGCGCTTGAGTTAGTATCTGGGTAGGGTGAGTACCCTGGGCAGGGCTTTTATCCAGAGTTTAAACAACTGTCACATACAGTCGAGTGCATAAAACCGTGCCAATATAATATGCAGGGTTTATGTTGGTAAGAAATATAACCCTCTTCTGCCACGCCCAGCCCCGTTCCTCTTACCTTGTTCAACCGCTACACTTCCTCCTTTTCCTTCGATCCTGAGCCGAAAACGCCCTTTGTTCATTAATTATAGTTTGTCCACCAGACCTTTGACTTCAAACCAATACTGGACGTACTCATTCAGAGGCGGCTGATGTGGACAGCCATGACGAAGCTCGCCTTCCAGCCATTCAGGTGAAATGCTTGCGTCGTTTACTAGACCTGACCGTGGTTCATAGACTAATAAGTTTGGATCGGACTTGTATTCAAACTAATAAAAAAAAATGTCTCTCCATGGGCTAGTTGTAACACGGATGATACAGATGCTACGAGCATTACATTAATAAAAACACTATAGGATATCAGTAATACCAATATATTACGTTTCAGTAGGTTGTACAGATCTTTCGGCTGTTCGCACCCGGGCTCATTTGTTAGAAATGATCAACTTAAAGATATTAGAGAAAAGCAATTCATATATACAATTTGTTAACAGTTGTAAAATACTAAAAAATCTCCATTAGATTATTGTAGTTAACTGTTTCTTATGCTTGGTTTTGCAATTTAGATGCCGTAACAGAAACACTTCAGGTCGTTTCACGTTTGTGCAGTTCCTTTACATCCAATGTTGCTAATAATTAAATATGAATAACAGTTGAAGGAAAATGGATAAAAACTTATATAAAGCAATGGCCTTTTCTTCTTGCGCCTAAAAAGCCAAAGTATATTGTGTATATATACACACAATAACACACACACACACACACACACACACACATATATATATATATAAACTTGAATCAACATATTTTACACATTTTGTCTTGTTGACTATTGTTACTACAGTTTCCTTGAACATTCATACAGCTTCCAAGGTACAAACTGTTTACCACTTCCGGATAATTTAATATTATGTTAATATGACGCGCAGAATAATATATCCCGAATTAATTCTTAAAAAAAAAAAAGACATTGCTGTTGGAGTAAACATGCATAGATATCCCTTATGTTGTACGTATATATGTGTATATAAGTACTATATTTTATATATATTATAATATATTGGGAGAGTACTTCTTACATTACAATTATGAAATTTGAAACAAATGAAGCCATATCATAAATGGGGAAAAATGTAATTCATAAGTGTGAAACTATGCTATTGTGAAATGCTATCGATGTGTACTTCGATCATTAGCTAATAATGTTGCAAGCTTCATCTTTGATAGGTTCAGAGTACAAATTTCTTGGCAGAATTGAAAAAGAAAAGGCCATGCTTGTGTATCATTAGTGTACAGAAAGCTTTAAAGCTTTGTTTACATCGCTTTGAGTGTACCTACCTGCATAATCACTATACCAATGTACCTCAAATACTCTCAGGTCATCTGAAATACGTAGTAAACGTGCTTCAGCGACTGGTTGCACCAATATAAAAGTATAAGCATTTAAATTAAACAATGGTCTATTTGATCATGTTTTTCAATGAGTTATTTGCAAGTTTTGGCACTACGTTTATGTAAGCCTAATATCGTCCAAAACGGCCGCGGATTTTCCTTTCAAGCAAACGCAGTGCGCCATTAGATTACCTAACTCGAGAATCTGGAAACATCAATTAAAATAATATTAAAAACTCATGCCCCTTAACTATTATCTACTTGCCTATTTTATTTAACGGGAAATGCAAATACCGTTACTGTAGACATTTCATGATGATGGCGCTGAAGCTAAGCTTATGCTGAAATTACTTCAAAGAGCACTGTTGTGTTATCTGGTTTTCAGAAAGTTTCAAACAGTTAACTTTGAAACAAGAGTGCTTGCTCCGCAGGCAATTTCGCGAAACCCAAAGAGTTTTCTTGCGCTTCAAGAATCTAAAATACAGAACATCAAATAACGTTTCGAGTTTCTCTAGCCAGCAAGTGGTTAAATACTGTTTCTTATAACATTGCTCCTCTAGCACGTACTCCTCACACTCTCCTTTCCTGATCGGCTAATGTAGATACACTTTTGTGATGTATGACAAACAAGCTCTGTGCAATACAAGGTCATTCGATGAGAACACTCTTATATGATGGACGCGCGTGGGCAGTTTTAAACCCAAGAATTCTAAGTAATAATAATAACCCATGGCGCGACAGCCCTTAGAGGGCCAAGGCCTACCAACCCGAGGAGATGTGGTCAGTATCTCGGCATCCCCCAGCCGGAATGTTGGCTCCTCACTTTCCTCACGATGCTGAGTGGGCACCGGTCCTACACCCGGGTCCTAAAATCCCCACCATATGGGTGGGATCGAACCCGGGCCGCTTTCCGTGGTCAGTGACCAAGGCATGATGCCTTAGCACGCTACGCCACGGCGCAGGACAAGAATTCTAAGTATTCTTTAAAAATTAGCATTCGTTCCATATGGTTTAACTCTATTACTAATGTGTTTGATTCATTCTGTTATGATATGAATACGCAAATTTGACATTTTTCTTAGAATATATTCTTATGAATGATCATGTTTAAGTAAGGACCTGGTTTGTGTTGCACAACGGTGCAATCCACTGTGGTACACACAGGCAGTGGCAGGTGGCTATGTCCCTGTAGTGACAGATAGGATGTTTGAACACAATGATTGCTACGGCACCATTAGACACTGTAAGAAAGAAGGTGCATTTCTCTTCAGTTAGATGTCCTTCCAACTTCAAAGGACGTCATTCTTGGTACGAATGCCACTCGAAGTGTGAAGATGGATTCTTCCTTGAGTTTCTGTGTAGTGAGTGCAGGCTTGCCGTTTTGTGATATGGTAGCGTAGTTTTCCCCACTATATTCCCAATAGTTTCGTGGCTTGCGGTTACTTGAACTATATAGCAACTCTGTGCTAATTCCTTGGACAATATTACACGATAAACCGGAATATATAGACATAGGAAACGTTTTGTTGGATGTTCGTTTCAAATCAGTTTAATAAAATTTTAGGTTAAAAATAATGTTACATCCACGAGGAGTAGCAATTTGTGAAATACAAGGCAGTAAAGGATTAAATAGGTAGGTCGGAAGTCAGAATCGTTAAAGCTTTGCAATTGAGAAACAATCTAAGACTAACGTGATCCAAAGTTGGATAGAATTTTTTAATGTTACTGTACTAAACACAAACACGAAGAATTACAAATCATAAAATAAGTGTTTTGAGTTTTTAAAATGCTAAAGCATGAGATGACTTTTGTCGGAATTAGTGATAAAAGTTTGTATTTTAAATGAAAGGCAATGAGCGGGAGTAAATAAATATACTGCAAGTTTTGTGTCTTTTATGATTTGCCAGTAAATAACACTTTATAAAATACAATTCGAATGAATACGTTTCCACAGGTTTCGTAGAAAACTCATTTGGTTGTATTAATCACGCATCGTCAGTTACAGCATATTACGTTTTCCATGTAAGCGCTAATTTGGGGTAGGAGAGTTTCCTGGAAAACCCTGCTCTGTCTCTTTGGAAGATGGGAAACTGAACCAGCTTTGACATCTATTCTGCTTTGCAGTTACGCTGCCCCTCCTCCCACCCTCCCTCCCTCTCTCTCTCTCTCTCTCTCTCTCTCTCTCTCTCTCTCTCTCTCTCTCTCTCTCTCTCTCTCTCTCTCTCTCTCTCTCTCTCTCTCTCACGGACACACAATTATTCAGGTACTTCGAAATGTATTTCCATTTAATCTCCATATAGAGTTTTTGGATTGAATACATTTGCATTCTTCTTAGTTTTTGTTCTTAGTTAACCAGGATCACACCAGCGCGCCGTTGTACCGGAATTTCATCCCGCAGGAGTTTTTTTCCCCCCCTTTTACATGCCAGTAAATCGACTGACATGGGGCTGTAGTAAGGTCGTAGAGAAAGTGAAAATTAACATTGGATCCTTGAATCCAGAAGTAAGGAAAAACTTAGTGAAGTGTTTTTTTGTGAAATGTGCCATTGTCTAGCGCAGAAAAAAGACGTTGCAACGAATTGCGAAACAAAAAAGGATTGGAACGATTTGAAATGTGGCTATGGAGAATGGAGCGTATAAATGGACAGGCAGAAAAAGTAATGAGGTGCTTTAGAAAAAACTGGACGGAGAGATAGCAATGCTGCAATTGATCATTTAGAGAGAAAAAATTGACAGGTGCACTGGGTGTGAAACAATTGCTAGAGATGCACTCAAGGAATTAGAAACTGTTAGAGGCAGATGATGGACCTTATGAAGGTAAATTGTGGTTCTCTGGGGAAGGGTGAGAAACGCAAAAGAAAGAAGCGTAAGGTGCGAAAGATTTGGCAGAAAATTATAATTGACTCCCTTCACCTGCAATCTGACTTTGTTAAGATTATTCGCCTCGAAATTAACATCTCACTTTTTAAATATGATTACATTTCTCATTTTCAGTTGTTTTAATTAAAAAAAATATTTTGTGATACTATGTTTAAGGCCGTGCCAACATCTTTAATAGTCCAGGGTGGTAACGAACATTTGCCCATCGTTTTTGCCATTTCCCGATGTTAAAGCTCGTAAAAGTCGCGTCCGTTAGGGGTAGCGGCGGATGTACTCTGGCGACCTCTATTCTGTACGAGCTTTGTTTCGGTTCTGGTTGGCCCGCTCCGGCTCTCGATGGGTCGAGGGGCTGTTGGATATCGATTGGTCGATGTGAGCAGGCGCCGGCTACCGCCCTGCTAAACGTTGCCACTGCCGACAACGTAGCCCCATTACACTTTAATTTTATTGACTGCAGTTAGCGTGAACGGTCGTCAGAGCCACTTTAAAGTGACGGGTCGGCGTTGCAGCTACCTGCCTTACCGACGTAGCGCTCAGGCCAAATTTCGGAAACTGGCACACGCGCTAGAAAAACGTTCATTTGGCAGAAATAGTAATGACTGCCTTTATAGAATACGCCGACAAAGGAAATCGGTGATTTTCTCTAAACTATTTATAGGTTGAATACTCCGTATTCAGCAAAGAGAAACAAAATATCCACTCTGAAACTTAAAGAACAACAGTATCTAAAAACAGCATCCACGCAATTACATTAATATAATTTGGATCCATCATTATAATACTTGATTAATAAAAGTTCGAACAGCGTTTTCCAAAAAAAAAAAAAAAAAAAAAAAAAAATAGATGTTTTAAAATTTAGATAAGATACCGTATTAGAATACAATCATTCAGCAATTATAGAAGACAAGATTAATAAAGAAATTGTTGTCGCAGGGTCCGTGGTTCAAATTTGAACTACTATTCCTGATTTGTTTTTGCATAAATGCTAAATGCCGAGGAAGTAACTCGAACTTGGGTTTGGAACGTTTTCTTCCAGTGCAAGCAAGCACTCCAGTTATTTCATAAGTCATGTTAGTAATAGGAATTCTTAAGCAGTTAACTTCAACTTTACTACACTCAAGCCATATGCAGAGCTTACGTAGTCCATGAGACCAAAAGGCGCCTATAAAAATGATGGTAGGGTGGAAATTCAGCTTAACATGAATGTAGTTCCTGTATAGTAATGGGTAATGGAAATTCTGTTACCGTTGCATGTCAATTTTTAAATTCTATTATGAAGTGGTTACACGCGGTAAACATTTGAAAATAGAAATAAACTAGTAAATTGCTTTGCTAATTTAACTTTGTTGATTGTGAACGAATAAACAAAAGTATTTCCTCTTAAAACACCGTAAAATGATATATAAGCACTGTGTTTGTCATTAGCTTACCTTAATCGAATATCGATTATTTCTATCCGATTAGGCTAGCAAATTGGCTATTTAATTATTATTAACAATATAAATAAAATTTGAAAACTAGCGTGTTAAGGGTCACAACACTGGCACGCTACAGTATCATTGGCGTTGTGGTTTCAGCAAACGCTGTGGAAAAACAGGGGTTCTATGTTTAATTTGTTCCCGTGGCATATTGTAAGCCCCGCCTATGCCGTAAATAACGATTACCTTCCCCGAAAGCGTTAAACTCGGTTAAAGCTTTATCACTCTGCATTACACATTAACCTGTTTTGTTATCGCCGAAATGGGTTTTGTCGGTAGAGCAAGGTAATAATTATAATTTGTATATGACAACCTTTAGCGGCCGGCTAGGTATTCGGTTAAGCAGAATGAATGTTTTCGGGCTACATTTTTGGTATTCATTTTGCGTTCTGCAATTAAAAATTCGTGCCTCTGTAGTTGACAACGTTCATTTGTCTACGTAGCGGTTGTAGCCTCTTATTTATTACAGATATTTTGGGAGGGGGTAGTTTTAGAAAGATATAGGTTAAACTGCTCACTATATTTTTGCCGACACGTTTTCATTTTGCCCCTGTTTTTTCCCCTTCATAATTATTTACTTTTCGTAACTAATGCCTCTAATGTTTACATTTAGATACATTTTCTTTTTTACATTCTTCGCTCTATATGTACTGAAGGACATCGATAACCGAGACAAAGAGGGGCAGATGCTCCCCACTCAGAGTCCCCTGATTAATATGTCAGGTAACGTCAATCAGGTTCTTCGCTTGGTTTTCTCGTCAAAAGTTGGAGATAATATCGATAGCTATCTCTGTTACAGGCTTGTTTCCGGAACGTTTGGAAGCACTTAGAAATAGTACACAGCAGCCACATAGAAACTAATTGAGAAGACTTTTAACAACGGATTAATTACTGACAGCGCAATAGCGTTAGTTATTTCACGTAGCTGTGTACCGAGTAGCTTCAGCTGAAGCATTAAGACAAGTGCATGGCGATCACGAAAGTTAAAGCTGAACACAGTGTGTGTAGCTGACACCGTAGCTGCCATGCTAGGGGTCCTGGGTTTGATTCCCGCCTGGGAATAGGGATTTTCTCCAGCCAAGATAATTCCTCATTTTCCCCAGAATCAGGAAGTATGAATGAGAGTGCGAATGTGTGCGTGATAAAATGATTAAATATACGAGTTAACACCTTCAAAATGTTCCAAAGGAGAACGGCCGCGAATATGATCATTGCAGTTAAAGGCGCGGTATAAATGATACAAATAAAAATAAAATGCAATTTAGAGGTGCTCTCTACATTTTTAATTAAGTATTAACTTTCGATGAGTAAAATAAAATGTATCGATGCTCAAACTATCCATCAGAAATAATGGAGGATTTGTATGAGGATTCCATGAATAATAAAATAAAAATGAAAACAGAAATCAGAATTTGTAGTTTAAAATTGGGGAGCATTTTATTATATACTTGTACAAAATTGTAATTTAAGAACAAGTTAATATTATCCACAGCATGCAGTGCAGCAGTCACTAAAAATTTGTAAATTACATATCAAAATCATCAAAAAGAAAACATAAATTAATGTTAAATGATTGTATCATTCGTTGCCGTGTGTTTCCAAAACTAGATATATAATATGTTTTAAAAATTATCAACATATTTCTCTTCCCACAATTTAATTTATTAACTAACGTAATATAATAGTTATATTATCTTCAGTAAACGTGCTTTATTCTAAAATTGATCCACTTGAACTTCTTTTCAATGAATATGAACGTGTGATGTATATAAAATAGAAGAATTTCAACATTTTCTTCTTACTTTTGTTACCCCTCCTTTTTTTTTTTTTGGTTGTAATTTACGTCCTCCAACGTTAAGTCACATCGGACGATGAATGGAATGGGTGAAATGATGCTCAAATGAGCCCAAGGTCCATAGAGCTTAGAGTTACCCGACATTCGTCTTTCAGGATAAGGGAAAACCCCGGAAAAACCTTATCCAGGTAACTCACCCTGACCGAGATTCGAACTCGGGGTCTCTTGAACGTGAGGCAGACACTCCACCACCACGCTACCGAGACGGGCCCCCCTAATTTTGACATTAGTGTTTACTGACTTCTACTTATTTGGTGAAGCACTATAATTAACCCACCCGTGTTGTATTCTCTCCTGCACCACCTGGCTCTCGTGACCACTGGATACGAATCCCGTCTGCTTCCCCAAAAGAGCGCGTGACTCCAGCACGGTCACGACATGATGCAGTGCGTCACCGTGACGACGACGCTCTCGGACCGTGACCAGATGAAATTTCATCGCGGCGTGGGAGGCTCTTTGATTTTCGTATCGATTGTGTCAGGTTCTTTTGTCATTCGGTTCCTCTGACATCTTATTGCTTCGCTCGTCTTGCTGAAGGTGTCAAGATTCGGCTCAGCAAGTCTTACAAAGGCTCTCGTTTGGAAGCTCATTCAAATATAAAACCATGGCTTTCATATAGGGCTTAAATTTCTACTTCATAGCTTTAATAACGATTTAGCAGAATCCATGCACCGCTCCGTTACTATGTAAACTCTTGAGATGTCTTTCTCTTTCGCTCAAATTTTTTCCTTACTCCCCCCTCTCTCTTCTTTTTGTGCAACGTGCAGGCTAGGTAAGGATGTTTAAAGACTGGCAATAAAATTCCTTTTCCGAGGTTGTACACGAAAATAAAAACATATATTTAAGATTTAGTAGAACGTTACTTATGCTCAGGTTTTCGGGATACTGCTGCTTCCCATTTAAGTAGGTATTCATCAGTTCGAAATTTTATAAATAAAATCTTTCAAACAAGCTTAGGAAGTTTTCACTATGCCACATTTAAAAACGAAATATTTAGATTGATTTCATTCATATTGGTATCATAGGTATTTCGCACAAACAGGAATGCAATTCCTGTAGATAGAGCACCATCTTCTTACCCTTTTCAGCCTTGCAACAGGCTGTTACTACTCTCTACCGAGCACAAGAAGGCAAGCGGGACCACCACAGCCCGCCTCGGTAGCCTGGTGGTAGAGTGTCTGCCTCACGTTCAAGAGGTCCCGAGTTTGAATCTCGGTCAGGGTGAGTTACCTGGGTAAGGTTTTTTCCGGGGTTTTCCCTTATCCTGAAAGACGAATGTCGGCTAGCTCTAAGCTCTATGGACCCTGGGCTCATTTGAGCATCATTCCACCCATTCCATTTCATCGTCCGATATGACTTAACGTTGGAGGACGTAAATTACAAAAAAAGGGGTGGCATCACAAGAAGGCAAGCGGGGCCAGATGAGAAAGAGGGGCTTGATAGGTTTATCTGCTCTGGTAGTGGATCTGTCACTATGAATTGAGTGTATGAAAGTGCGTATGTGTCACCCATACTGCAGATATGATGCTTGTTCAGTAACTGCAGTGATAGGTATTATGTATGGGTGAGTTATGTGACAAAATTGTGTGTTCTAGATGAACCTAGCGTACTTATCATATCAAAAGGCTAGCATGAACATCATGCGACAGCAAAGTGATTACGTTACACATTTCCTCTACCTTGCCTTCTTGTGTTGGGTGGACAGTAAATTTTTGATAGATATACGAAATGTGATATGCAGATTTACGAGAACTGGAGCAAATGCACGTTTCATCACATCTAAAATATCCCTCTTTCTGACCTCTCATTGATGTGCTTCTGTTAATAATGATAAATACGTATCGAAATGATTCTAATGAACATTTTGTTATAGTTCTGTAAAAGCATAATAGAGAAGGCAGGTACAACAGTTGAATTTGTATGCTGCATTGGATATTTTGAATACTTTTGCACTATTTGATGATAACGAAAAGAGCGGACATACGATTACACAAAGAGAGAGAGAGAGAGAGAGAGAGAGAGAGAGAGAGATAGAGAGAGATGAGAGAGAGAGAGAGAGAGAAGGAGAGAGGAGAGAGTGAGAGAGAGAGAGAGAGAGAGAGAGATGAGTGAGAGAGAGAGAGAGAGAGAGAGAGAAGAGAGAGATGAGAGAGAGAGAGAGAGAGAGAGAGAGAGAGAGAGAGAGAGAGAGAGAGAGAGAGAGAGAGAGAGAGAGAGAGAGACATAGTTTAAAGTTCTGGAGAATTGGAACTAACGACAGCAAATAGCTGTAACGCAAATTCTGTATTATAAGGAAATGTGCATATGTGCGGGTTGACAGTTTAGAATCGAGTCTTTGTAGTCTCACAGAATATACACGATTAGTATTTTAATGATCATGTTTGTCAAATGTAGGTATGATGGTTTAATCAAACTCGTGGATGAAGTTTTTAGAAAATAAAGTTTTGTATTTATCCGGCTCTTCATTGTGTCTGTTGCAGCATCCACGTATATACACACACGGGACGTTTTTTCAAAAGCATTTTTGTTCAGGGGAATTCGAATTGTATTTCCGGTGAAATCTCTCTCTCTTTCTGTGGCATAATACGGCAAAACAGGATGACGAGCTGAAATAGCGTCGGAATGAGGAATTATTAACGTATTTTGGCAGAGAAATATTTTCTGGACGTGATATTCAATCAGGATGTGCTGAATACAACTCCTCAACTGTGGTAGTTACATGCCTGGAGTTTTTTTCTCACAGCATCTGTTTCAGCTGAGTGCTAATCGGAGCAGAAAGTTTCATTGTGTCAGCATGTACATCCGGAACAGCCAGCTACTGATCACCACAAAGCAGCCAAGTAATGATTTCACTAACATTCTTGTGTGGGATGTTTCACAAGTTTATGAACCGTACAACGGTTGAGATTTGCGATGGAGCCAAAGTACGTTCCGGATTGAGGTCGCTGACATTTATCAAGCCTCCAAAACGGCTGCATTCATAGCACGATATTAACAATATACGCTCTTTTATATCGCTATGCTTCACTGGTTTGGTTTTAGTCATTCTGAACTATAAAAGCTCTAAACACAAGGCAGTGCCATTTTTCATTTCAATAATAGTTCTCGTTTGCATATTACTGGTTTCCAAATTCGGGGCGTCAGAAATTTGTAGGTCACACACATCCTATCCAGAAGAAAACATAAACACGAAACTGCTATGGAAAAATGTTACTTTAAATAACTTTGATGCAACTTTTCTGACATTTCCAAAACATAATATCCTTTAAAATAACTGTGGTTGGAGTTTCCATTGTTCTGTGTTTTCCATTTTTTAATAACTTAGAGAGCAAGTATAGAAACACCTTGCTATTTTGGCCATATTCGACCATTACAAGAGAGCTTTGACCTTAGTTCTCACCAAGATGGCCCGGGTTCGATCCCAGGCGACCGCAAAGTGAGATTTGTGCTGGACAACACGGCGCTGGGGCGGGGTTTCTCCGGGACCTCCGGTTTCCCCCGCCATCTCATTCCACCGGTGCTCCATCTTCATCTCATGTATCATCAGTGTCACCGTCTGCGGTGCCGTATGTAATGGGCGTTAAACACTACACATTCCATTTCATTTGACCTTAGATCAGAACCACATGCTATTTACCTTCAAATCTGAGTTCTTTAAGAACAAAATTCCCACTTTTTGAGAACAAAAAATGTGTTACCCGATGCAGTATTTACCAATTTTATCGAAACTTAAAAGCTAGGCAAGCCAGACATTGCTGCAGAGTATCAGAAGTTGTTTATTAAAAACGTGGATACAGCTAAAACATATTATTTTGTTAAATGTTAAACAAACTTGAAAAAAAAATTGTCATTTGTTTAATGTTTAACAAATTTTGGGGGGAGGCCATTTTGAATGCCTTGGCTAACATCAAGAAGTATTTTAGTGTAAAATCTTAAATAATTGGACGGTAGTTTTTATATTATTAATGAATAACTTCCAAATAATTTGCAGTAAGCACATGAAACTTTGTAGGCACTCAAATGTTAACCTTCCTAACATGACATGCTTGACATTTCAAAACTGTTGGTTTAGAATTAACATTTTGAAAAGTTTGTTTGTTTGGCTTCAATTATATGATAAATGCACATTCATTCTCATTCTCGTTTGGGGTTAAAATTCACTTTTTTATTTTTACATTTTACTATAGTGTCATCCCTCTAGATTACAATTATATAGTTAAAAGATCATTGGAGCAATAATTTGTACCTAATTTGCTAATTATATTATTGTGTGTTAAGTTTTTGCTACGCCCCATTTCGTAAACTTTCAGAAAATCGATCATAACTTCTGTAATACTGAACTGATAGTTCTGAACTAAGCCTTGTTTTGTAAGGGATCTTTCAAGCTTTCTGCTGGTACCACTGTAACTTCAATGATGCTAGTTTTTCTTTTGTCTTTGGCTGTGTAAGTGAACAGTTATTTGTTCTGAATAATATTTTGTACTAGTTATTGGTGATTATATGATATGGGTAGGCCAAAAGTATTTGGAAAGAGAAAGTTTACAGGCAATCGTTTTACTAAAACAGAACAGCGAATGTGGAAAATATAAATAGAATAGATAATCAAACCACGTGTAATATTGAGGTTAATAGGCCCAGTTCACAGAGTATATGTGCTAATCATGATAGTACTCATATACAGAAATTGATGAGCTGTGAGTCCTGAAAGCAGATAAAATGGTTGAAGAACTGGCCAAGAAGGCAAGAAAAATGAAGAGGAACTTGAAAAGAACAAGTAAGAATACAGAGAGTCAAGACTATGCAGCAGAAATGCTCTGACTCATGTGAGAAGTCAGTAATCAATATATAAACTTTAAAGCTGTTCTCAGTTTCACATTTTTTCATGTTCCGGTACAATTTTTTAAAAAACTAATCAACCAAAACATATGAATTTTTGTGTGTACCTATATTAAGCAGACTCATAAGAATAATAATAAGAAGGGATTTTTCTCTGAGATTCATAATACTTGTTTAAAAAAATAAAATTATCTGAAACTTCAGCTTTTTTTTTTTTACAAAAAACTAAAAAATTATAACAAATTATCAGTTCAAAATTTTCAAATAATAATACGCATTACTAAAGATAAAAGTTTTAAGAACATATCCGGAAAATTTTCATTTACGTATCAATTATAATTTCTTAGTAATGTGCACCCAAAGATCATGGAAATAACATTGTGGAGATAAGCAATACCTTCTCTTCTTAATCAGAAGCGGTTTCTTCTTTTAACGCGTTTACTTGTTTTGGTTTTCACTTCATTAAGTTTAATAAGTGAACACTAAAACTGCCTGCTAAGACTGGGGAGGGTTCATTGTATTTCAACTTGGATTGTTATTAAAACTTTTCTAGCAAATTAAAGCGTGGAACTGATTGACTGAATCCTCTCTTCAGATGAAGCTTTAATGTTTAAGCAGCTGTTTTATCGTGGTTTCTTTACTTAAAAGAGGTAGGTAACTTAAATTATTGAAATTCTACCTGTTACGGGACAACAGGCATAATTTGTTACTTGCTTTCCTTTGTTCGTACACGTTAAAATATTTATATACCCAAACTATTTTCATAGCATGCACTTTAGCCTAGAAAGAATCGTGGAAATGTTCTCTGCTTTTATTGTAATGGTAGGAGGTAAATTGCTGAAGAAGAAAATAAAAATGAGACTGCGGTGCTTTGATATCAGAATTCGTATATCAGGAGGAGGGGGTGCTTACCTTACCTACCATCTGCACGCCCTTGATTGTGAAGTTGTAATGAATAGGGGTGGACTTTTGAGTCTCTAGCCCCAGATTTATATACATTCTAAGACCAAGTACCACCTATGATAGTTTTAGATCGTTTATTTTGTATTGGTATAAACTTGATGAACTGTAGACTTTAAACGTCGGTTTCTTTAATTTCAATACTCTACGTTGAAAAACTCCACAATAGACTTCATTCAAAACTTACAAGAGAAATGTTTCCATATATTCTTGAGTACGTGTAGGGGATCGATCCTGGGTCAGATTTGATGGTGAACACTGATCGATTGATAGAGCCCATGTTGGAGTATTTTAGTGGATGTGGTGCACCAGTAGAACATGTCTTTCAGCTTAACATGCCTCCAGATTGTCTGTCCATATGGTAAGCGATGAGAATTTGGAGGTAGGTGGATGCTGGCGATAGTACAGCGATTCGGCAGAGATACGGATTAATTTCCATGCTGTGGCATGCACGTTTGAAGATAATCAGCATTATAAATATGTTTTTCCTCTCAAAGCTCTGAGGGATTTGCGTAGTGGTGATGACTACGCTGCTGGGCAGTCCTTTTTCATCGATTTTATCAGTGAATTACATCAGTATAACATGCTTGTTACTGTACCGTTCACCTACGATAAAGATAAATATTACCTCTTCCATCACAGCATGAAGATCTCTACTGTTTTGCATAAAAATATAAAATATTACATACACATGACGTTTCTGTCCACTATAGTTTATTTTTGCACCAACTTTATGTTAATCGAGATAAGTATTTGGAGAGATGATTTTATGGCTTTATTTCATACATTAGTTTACGTCCTCCAACCCAAGTAATATCGGACGATTAATGAATTGGTGAAATGATGCTCAAATGAGACCATTGTCCATAGAACTTAGAGTTACCCGACACATATATTTCAGGATAAGGGAAAACACCAGAAAAAACCTTATCCAGATAACCCACCCTGGCCGAGATTCGAAGTCGGGATATCTTGAACGCGAGGCAGACACGCTACTACCTGCGCCAGAGAGGCGGGCAATGGTATCATTATCCATTCATTAGAGATACTAAGGGGAGAGAGGAGGATAAAACGGTACACAAATCTGTAAGTTGCGTTCACATGGCTTACTTTACTCACGTTTCAACAAGTTATCCTTACAAAAGCTTTTCTTCTATTTAGTTCAGAGGCGAGTATGCCAAATATGCGTTTTGACACCACAAAACAGTTATGAGCAGTTATTTTATTAGCGACCCTCTCAAACAGAAGGCAATAAAGAAAATAGGTTCTTAACATGACATTGAATATTTTCTGAGGTATCTTGAAGAAAGAGGCTAGTGAAGTTGTGTGGTGTGAAAAAATGGACGTTGCGACATAGTATTGTGAAGCGGGCGGGGGGGGGGGGGGGGTGTCGAACGGTTTCGACATGGTTACTTGAAAGAATGTAGATGTTAAATTTAGATGCAAATTAGAAAGCAAAGCTGTAATACTAAAAGTAGGTAAAGGAGGAATCATGCTGAAGCTAATCACAGAGGAAATGGGTAGAATAAGGAACATTTTCTTCCTAAGAGATGAATTGGAAGGAATGGTGAAGGGAAAAATTGCTCCCGAGAGGGAAAGCTGTTACATAATAGGAATATTAAAAATAAATATTTCAGAGGTGTTTAGACCAAGAGGAAATCGTCTATGATGTTACCTATATTAAGCGCTGAATATATAATTTTTTTTTCTCATATCTCCATACAGTATTTTGAAACGTACGTATCTCGGAGAAGCCAATTCCAAATTTGTCCAGTGAAGTAATTCCAGGAGGCAACGTCTCGCGATTTCAAGATTTCTTCCGTAATTTTAATTAGCACAGGTGCTGTGGGCGGTTTCCTTGGCCGGCATTTGCCAAAGCAGTCCCCGGCAGTTATGTAATCGTGTTACGGTTAAGCGAGCAGTGGTCTTCGTGCCCAGTCATCCCTCATCACGCAAGGCAGGTTAACAAAGGCTGCACACCAGCCGTGGGCGATTGGGAGAGGGAAATTCTGATGAGTTCTTGGGCTCACATGATTCAGTGAGTGACGTCACGTGCACGGCGGGTTGTTATCGTCCCTTTCCTTTCTTATTTTCCACCCCCGGGCCATACCAATGAAACGCACGTGACGGTTACAGTGCACGCTGTTATTAGCAACTTCACGTTATAGGGCTGCCCACTGAGCTGCACCAAATTAATATGGGGTTATGGAAGCCTGTCTTGCTGATGTTGCTCGTGCAAGTTGGCCAGAGTCCGAGCCCGAAAAATCACATGGTTCCGAACAGTTCACACAGTAACAAATACTGTATAGCATTCAGTGAAACCTCTTAGTTGCGTCCGTCATATTAAATTTCAAACATTGCCAAAAGTTTTTTTCTTTTGCGCAGCCTTATTAATTGAACTTTAATATTTAATTTCTTGCATGCGTCATCACTGTAGGCACAATAATTATATTGTAAATATATGTCAAATAATGGGGTTCCATCGTCATTTTATACTTCAGATTCCCCACCTCCGTCCTTGGGAGAAACACTTGCAAGTTTTACGGCAAAGAGATGGATTCATTTTTCGTGTCAATAATAGTTGTTACAGTTGCTGATAAATTATAATGAAATTATGGTAGTTATAATTATGAAAATAATTCTTTTTAGCTTAATAAACAAGTTTAACACTATACACATGAGTTTAAGAGTCTTGTATTTACATCCATCTGGAATTTCACTCTGATATCTTAAATAGCTCGTGAAACGATGGTTAGATTTCATATTGGCGGGATGGGGCTTTTGATCTACCGTTGAGGTGTATTTGGAGAAAAATACTCGAATAATATATCGATACAGTGGAGTATATTCTTTCACATTACATTAAGAACACGACTGCAGAAAGCATTCGTCTGTACCTCAAATGTTCTAGGAGCCAAATTAACGGATTGAAAACTAATATTGTAACATGCGGGGGAAATAAGAGGTATTACGTTTACATTTTCCCAGATGTTTCGTATTAATGATTTAATAATATTTTGAAAATTGCACCAATTTTTCAGCTTCATGTGCAATTTGTAAAGGCCTAAAAATTGAGGCCTTAGTGAGAAATGCAATAAAATAATTCCTGTCTTGATCAAAACTATATTCACCATAATTTCAGTAAGGGGTTTAAAAGTATGATAGGCGTAGTGCATGAAAAATTTAGCTATCCATCCAATTTGTGTGCTAGTTACAAAATGTTCCTCACCCATTCTTCAACAAACTATTCATAAAATCCCTTACTATTCTAACTACATCACATTAATCGAGAGTACTACATCACATTTTCAAAAATCCTTTTGTTACACGATGTGAATGCAGTAGACTTCCATGAACTGGTCGCTACATGATGGGTATGCAGTTCCGTTATGAAAACATGACCATTGGAAAAGAATAACCATTTCCTATTTGGGAATATGTGTATATATTTGAAAATTAAATTAAAACTAAAACAAAAACAACACCTCGGAATGTTTAACTAAAAAAAGGCATTTAGGGTAAGGCGCTGCATGCGTGAACGAGATTGCTGTTTAGCTTTAGATTTTGACTATCTCTTAGGTACGGTTTAGTAGTTAAGCACAGGTCATCCCAAATGAAAAGAACTTCCCAGGAAATTCAAGATATACGTTTAATTTGCCATAAAAGTGTGCTAAACATGATAGCATTTTAATCAAAATCATATGCTATGTGTTTTAAATAGTCAACATTTTCGAAAACTTGTTCACATAAAGAGTGATCTGGGGTGTGGGAATATTCTTCAAAACTTTTGTATTGCATTATCATTATGTAATTTTTATCTGAAACACATATTTATACTCCTCGACTTTGCAAAGAGTAGAGAGTGATTTTAGTTAGAAGATAGTTCGCCCCAGCTGGGAATCTAACCCGAGACATCGACGTTGGGGATATTGCTACTTTGTGTGTAAGTTTTACACAGTTGCACAGACTCCTTACGGACAAATGTCTCGAGAGATCTCATTAAAAGTTCCAGGACATCGTTCGTCCACAAAGAGTACTGGTGGATGTCCGTTCCAGATCGGCTATCTCAGCTGTTCCTAAATGGCAGCAATTACGTTGCAGCAATCGTTTTGAAAGCCTTCTTTAACATCAATTTATAACTGCAACAATGAATCCGGCCATCAGCTAACGTTTTCTTTTACTAATTGACAATAATGACTGTGGTAACGTATCCAGTACCCAACAATTAGGCTTCAAGGGGATCCTAGAGCAAGTTAATGGTACAAATGGACGCTGGTAAGATGGCAGCAGGACTTATGAAGAATGACCCTTAGGGGCACGCAGTAATGATATATGGGCAACTGGTTTTAACCGACGCATAGGGAGATACAGAACTTCATGTGCAGGAATAATATAACTCAAAAGGGCTCATTGTAGCAGTCGACCACTTTCTAATCGATCGTAGTCGAGATGAGCCTCGTTTTCTACCTCCTGGTGGGTAACTGCTGAACAAATGTTAATCATTTACTCCTAAATTATTCTGTGAGGCTGCTTATCTTTTTGTAACGTGCAATACGCCTTATTTGATATAGAGGCAGCGTAAATTTGCTGAAATTTATAACAAACGTAATAACTGCATTGAAACTGAAGACAGCCTAAACATTTTGGAACATTAATTGGGCGTTCTTTTATAAGTTTTAGTGCCGACAGTGTCTCCTAAGGAAGCAAGCGAAAGTAACTGTTTATTAAAAGTGGAATACAAGTGCATTGCTTAGTTTTTGGGACGAAACGATTAGCACCACTTTTGGAACATCAAAGAACTGATAGAAACACAGTTAATAAATTAGTAAAACTTTCCGATTTGTAGGTGTTAAAGAACATTTAAAGGAAATGGTAATCGCATTAGAAAATCATCAGAATCTAGATCACGTAATGATCGCAAATGTATTGTTTTAATTGCTAGAAAATAGAAAAATAAATTAGTAAACCTCTGAACAACAAGAGTTACTTATTTTAAAAAGCTTATTGCAACGTCTGAAAGGAAAAGAAACCTCACCATATAGGCTATACATCCAGAAGACATATGGAATGTGTTGCAGTACATTATAACATGGCGTTGATATCTTTAATGACCGCTTCTAACTTTTGATGATTAATAGGAAACACGTGTTTGACTTTGCTGATAACACGCAGCTACGACGGTTTTGTAGGTTTTAAGGAAGTCCATAGTTTAAAACAGCCACTCGCATTGCATTATATTATAATGAATGAGTTCTGACAACATGAAACAAATTGCCAAATGAGGGCAGCACGTGTAATGTATATATATGTATATATATTTATGTATATATGTATATATACATACTTTTTATAATTAACGTCCTCCAACGTTAAGTCATATCGGACGATAAATTGGAATTGCTGAAATGATGTCCAGGATCCGTAGAGCTTAGAGTTACCCAACATTCATATTTCAGGACTAGGAAAAACACAGGAAAAAACCGTATCCAGATAACTCGCCTACATACTCACCTATATGCGTACACATATATGCATACATATGTACGTACAGATATACATACATACTTACGTACTCATACATGCTTACATATGTACATACATATGCCCGCCTCGGTAGCGTGGTGGTAGCATGACTCCTTCACGTTCAAGAGGTCCGGAGTTGGAATCTCGGTCAGGGCGAGTTACCTGGATAAAGTTTTATCCGGAGTTTTCCCTTATCCTGAAAGACGGATGTCGGGTAACTCTAAGCTCTAAAGACCCTGGGCTCAGTTGGGCATCATTTCACCCATTCCATTCATCGTCCGATATGACTTAAAGTTGGAGGACGTAAATTACTATATATAGTATGTACACATATGCATTCACACATACATACCGGATACTGTATGGATTGCGCTTAAATACACAATAAAATTTTTAAAAACTGATTGATGAAAAATTGTTCAATAATGCTGGAGTAAACCTAAATATGCATGTACTGGCCTGTCCTAAGTTTATATGGTGATGTAAACAAAGTGGCGAAAATGTCTTACTCCGCCTCGCCTACTATTGGAAGGAATGGCCAAGCTGTTTCAGCGACCACGTGCACAACACATACACGAGTCCAAATTTGTAGAGAACCAGTACATTTTCTTCTGTGTTTCCGATGTTTCGTAATGTTTATCATATGACGCTTTCATTGAACCTAAAGAGATACAGTTTTTCATCACACAGAAAGTGATGACTGCAATAAATGCAAAAGAAAATCAGCTCAGATGTTGATTTCCTCACATTTCCAACTCTTTTAAGGGGGGGGGGGGGATGAAGACAAGTTGTCTGCGGAAATAATGATATGTCTTCGCGATGGACAATTATAATCCTTCTGTTTATGTTTACAAATACTAAACCAATGTCTCGAAGAATAGTTTGGAAACTCATTTTCTAAGTTTTGGCAAATCGGAGTCACTGTTTATAACTTGTACCACTTTTACGATGTTTTGTTACAAAGAAGCAACGTACTTCATGAAGAATACCACTTCTAACAAATTCTCTTTATTCACCTTCCAATGTAGGCTTCTTTTGCATGTGTTGAGAGGTTGGCCTCCTTTCATACTTAACCTCATGAAGCATTAATTCTTGGCACGGCTACCTTTGTTGAAATATTTTCAATAGATACTTTTCGTCAGATAGTTCTCACACAGCTTGCAAGACACATTCAAGAGAATCTGTTTTTCAGCACCTTTTTAATGGTTTCCGCTTTAGATGTTTCACATATTGCATTTGTACAAACTGAATAGCCCACTTCGTGATCTTAACTGCACAAGCGCAGTACGCATTAAGAATAAGGTATATATTTACTTTTTATTTATGAAGCAGAATACAATTCTATACCCATCTGCATTTCTGTATTTTAATGTTTGTTTCCTGTAAATATAAGCAACCTGTGAGATACATTTTCCTTTCGCGAGGGTTATAAATTTGAACCAGCCAATACGGTGTACTCATGTACGTGCTTTTGTTTGCATCACCGTATCTATAATCTTAGGATGGAGCATATCTTAGTGTGTAATATTCAATACGCTTTGTCTTTATAGATAGGCGGCAACTTAGAAAAGTTTGCCTGCTTATGTTTAGAACTGGCAACTATCCGTTCTTAGTTGATTCAGATAAATAATTTTTTTGTTCCATTTATACTCCGCCTTTATCTATAAATGGTCATATCGGCAGCCGTTGTCCTTTGCAACAGTTGGCGATGGTGTTAACTCGTCGTTCGATTACAGGTACTTTAAATTTTTGATCACGCACACATTCGCACCCTCATACTTCCAGACATTGGGGAGGATGGGGGAATAATCTTGGTTGGAGAAAAATCCTCACCCGCAGCTGGGAATCGAACCCGGATCCCCTCGCACGGCAGACAGCTGCTCTACCGACGAGCTACGGGGCCAGCCAAATTCATATATTTTGCCACTTCAAAAATAAGCGTATTGATTGCCTTCGCTCTTGGGAAGCCTTTGCAGTATTTAACTTTTTGTGTAGAACGATGCATTATCCTCGGAAGCAGTTGATACTTCACACTGCATTTTGGAGGGTATTACTTCAGCGAATGAAAGTAAAGAAATCAGTTCATTCCACGCTGATTTAATGCTTAATTCAGAGAGTTAAAAGCAAGCCACACGCTAACCTTTAGATTAGCAGAATTTCACCTAAACGTAATGCACGAAGAACATCTGTATTAATGCCATTACAGCATTTAGTTACGATGTGTTACACTTAATGTTTTAAATTGTTTTAAATAGTGCTTACTGAGGAAATTATGGTGACATTAAGAGAAAACGGCGTGCAGTTAGCTACTTTACAGTTTAAGTATTTTCTTATGAATTTTAAGTTAATTCACTATGCTACACATTTATGGTAATGCAGTGAATACTCCAAGGGCTTCCTACTGGTATTAGGAGGTTTAGATAACAGTCTGATGGAGAAAAACTATCCAACTCGTATCGAGTCAAAATAAATAACTTAAATTACTTCAAACATCTAACCAGAGCGAAGCCTTAACCTTTGATGGAAAAATAGGATGTTTTTGTTTTCGATAACAGAGCAACGTCTAAACTACACAAATTTATTACGGCTATAAAATGGTTGCCGATAACGCAACCAGGGTCACGAAACAACCAAGTGATTGAAGTGAACGGTACGTCTTTGAAAATGAAGAACAAGGAACATAGTACCTGTCAATTTATGTGCATCCCTGAGAGACTTTATCCATCACACGACATATAAATCGTGCACATATGACTCATACCCCATCAGGGATGCACAAAAGTAGGAAGAGGCTCAATCGTTTCCCCAGTTGTTCATGGAATGCTGCACTTAAATTAGATTGGAGAATTAGATAACGTATAAAAGTTCTTTCAAAAGTCTACTTGAATTATAATAGTTTATATTATGTGGTGTAGGAAAGAAATGCCAGCATAGGTTGTTGGACAAACTGTGATATTTACCAGTTGAAAGTACGTCAGAGTTATGTTTTCTATATTGCATCATTTATTTGTTTAATACACACAATTGACAGCCAAGGTCTTGGAATTTTTCCAATTTCCTGCTGAGTGAAATGTTCCTTTAGCGTACGATCGATCTGTCTTTTACCACTTCTGAATCATTAGTGTGACAAATAAAGGCCGAATAATGTAGATATGTTTGAAGAAAACAAGATTTCCAACATTCGTTTATAAATAGAATAGGATTTCCTTTAAACATGAAAGGCGTACTTTTTTTTTTTACCATTGCATTTCGCAACGTATAATAAAATCAATGCCTGAACCGCCCGCCTCGGTAGCGTAGATGGTAGTATGTCTGCCTCACGTTCAGTAGGTTCCGAGTTCGAATCTCGGTCAGGGTGAGTTACCTAGTTAAGGTTTTTCCGGGGGTTTCCCTTATCCTTCAAGACGAATGTCGAGTAACTCTAAGCTCCATGGACCCTGGACTCATTTGAGCATCATTTCACCCAATTCATTCACCGTCCGATATAACTTAACGTTGGAGCGGACGTAAATAAAAAAAAGTGCCTGAACCGAGGATTAACTTATAGTTGAAGCACTGGAATCACTTTTCAATTAAAATGTGTGAAAAGCAAGAAAAGTACTCTATTAATTGTACAACGCAATTGTTTTTACGGCTGTGGCAACGACATGATTAGATTTATTAAACTTTGAAGTGACTTTTGAAAGAGCCTACAGAGTAAATGCATCAGGGACCAACCCATCTAATGGTGCTTTTTGATGTGGTAACAAGCGAATCCACTAGGCCT
Source organism: Mantis religiosa (assembly GCA_030765055.1). NCBI lineage: Eukaryota > Metazoa > Arthropoda > Insecta > Mantodea > Mantidae > Mantis > Mantis religiosa. Next base: position 224,317,681 of record CM060948.1, read on the forward strand.
GTCATGACGTCATTCTGCAATCAGATTTTCAAACCTTTTACCTCTGGGTCCCCTTTACATGTAAATATAATCTTAGGGCCTCTTATAAATTGCAATACGAAACACATATTGGTGGTTTACCGCCCTGTTTTTCACAAAGCATCACTTTATTTCTAAAAAAAAATTGAAGTAATGTTAAGATTACTCGTGATATTCTGTTAACAAAAGTACTAAATTAAAATAAAGGAAAAGCCCATCATCTGTCTAAAATTTCATGACTTTTCAGAGCATTTCTCTCCTCCAACCGCTTGTGAAATTGTTGGCAATATGAGAATCCAAAATTTGGTGCTGTATAAATGCGTAGTTGTTTTCTATATTAAAAACTAAGTTAAGCCCTTTTTGACGCAAGTATTTATGTTAATATCTATTTTTCTCTGTAAGCGGCCGATCATCGTATTTGATGGATTATTTACAGGCCAAGGATGCCTTTATGTTCTAGTGCAAGGATTTTTTTAAACCTCCAATTGATTTCATTTATCATAAACGGAGGAAGAACTATCTTCTTTTATTTTTTATTATCCATCGATCAGCAAGTATGTTTTACAGATGTTTGTTATTGAGAAACATAGCAACAGCTTACATAAGAATTAAGGTAGCCGTGAACGACGCCTCTAGCTAAATATGGCAGGATCACTGTAACACAAATTGAGGAAGAATTATCAGTTGAATATGTCATTTTAAATAGTTACCATTATTACTCGGATTACTCGGTGCTCATTCATGGGGCATGGGTCACATTTTGGAGGACGAGCAGGATTTTAGAGTTATTGTGTTGTAATGGATGGTTGTTAATCGAAAATTCTTGTATTAACTTAATATTATACTGCGCATTCTTTAAGTAGAACAGTTAAACGTTTTACTCGCTTTACCATATGTTATGGCTCTACCATTTATAGGTAATGCTAAAATATACCATTGTATATGTAAACGTTTCTAGGCGATATATCAAAACAATGTTACCATCATATATGGTAATTTCCTTTTACGGAACACATTTTATGGGATTTGATGGTTAAATGAGATTAGCCTGAATTCATACAGTACCCTCGACTGTCAAATTTTACGAGTAGGTACATGATATCTCTACAGTTACATTGTGTTTATTATTTAAAACCAGGTATTTTCTGTTTGGTTCCTTTGTTTCAAATTGCAGACTTTGTGTACATAATGTATTTAGTGCTTACTAAAGTAAAATATACCAAATTTGCACTGCCTATAATTGTGTAGTTTTGCAGTATGTGTCTTTTCGTAGCTTAAGGATTTTAATATTTAGTACTCAGAGCAAATGGAGCCATTTTTGACAGCATGTCCGACGAAGGTTGTAAAACCAACATTTCTTTCATAACGCCAGCATTTGCACTGTTTCATGTAATAATAAATATAGGCTACTTTACTGAATGAAGTGCGCGGCAAATGGTCAACCACAAAACGATACTGGTTACGACTAAGAAATCGATCATTTTAGTATTAACTCATTGCTTTGTTAATTAATATGATCCCTCTACTTCCCACGTGGGTGAAAACACAATACTGACCTACAAAGTTTACGTATTTCATTGAAAACACAACAATAGCCTGTTTAAACAATAAGGCAATCCAATTCAGTATGTATTACAAACAGCGTGGGAGTGTAAAATGTATTCAAGAGAGAAATTATTTAACTAATAGGGTTTGTTTTAAAAATACATTCTAACTGAAGAGTACAAATTTAAAGATATAGTGTTTAGAGTTTACACTTCATTGCCAGAATAGTTGAATTTATGTCAGAATTAGTTTTAAGTTGGAAATGAATGCTGGTTGTGCTTACTTCAAAGCTTATTGCATATTTTTAACTTGTTTTAAGTTTCTATTTGCCTGCATATTTTAAGTTTCTTATGTCTGGGGCGCCAAGCTTAATTAATTGCACAGTTATATAATAATTAAGAATTAATTTTATATCATCTGCGAGAGACTTCAAGAGCCCCACAGTGTGATTCTGCATTGTGACTGTTCGGAAATGTCATTTTATACAAAACTAATGGAAGTAATTAATTGATTTTGACATCGCTATTGGCTCTCTTCATGTCATCGTTAAATCTCTGTTTCTGGGTCTAAGGGAGTCTCACGTTACAGACTTAACGAGCTCAGAGGCTGTGGCGATATTGAGCTTGCATGACTTGGCGGAACTTCGCCAAACAGGCCATTCTTTCCATCCAATCGATTCATTAATCTTGTTTGTGATGAATTATCATCAGACGGGACCTTCGCTGTCTCCTTTTATTGGCGGCGTACAAAGTTTGACAAGCACAAAACATAGAGGCCAGGGTCGAAGGATGTGCGTTTGTTGTAAACAGGCTCTCAAGGGCCGCTTCTAAACTTTCAGTATTATCTTTTTGCAACTCGCAGAAATTGTAAGTGAGGTAGGGGCTGGAACGATTTCTTCGAGACACAACGGCACGGACTAAATAATGCTTTAATACCAAGAAAAGCAAAGTTATTGGGGAAAAAAAAATTCCCATTGAATGCATTACCCAGAAACGGGGGGGGGGGGGGGGGGTAATGTCTACTTTATCAACACATTATAAAATACATTTTATTGAAGTGGAGACATTTACTCTTCACTGCGTTAAGCTGCTTACTATAGGTATAAGATAAATGAACAGCATTATAAATTATATATTCTTTTTATGCTATATCAGAGCCGGGGGCAAGAAGAGACTTGTTATCCAACGTTACACAGAATTCATTTGGTTATCGCTGACTAGGCTGTACATACATATGCATCTAGTAGTGTTTTGACTTTTAGAATTCTTAATTTAATAAAAACAGGGAAAGTTTCTTAATAGGTATTTGCAGTAGCTTCCCTAAATGTACCCCAAACTCCAGATTATAATATAATAATTATCAGAGATTTATAATACCCTTATTTATAAACAGGTAATATAAATGAAAAGCTAATTAATTGCAATCTAATTTTTTGACATTAGAAGAGTGATACTAACTCTATAGATGAGAGTATGAACCCATTTGATCAATAGAAATGTTTTCGAAGTGAAAATAATTTGAATAGGAAGGTTGCATGGAAAGTCCGCTTTGCATTCTCTGAAAAGGCTCGGGTATTTCCGGTGAAATCATATTTTTATATGAATGCTATAAATACTTCCTGTACTTCAGCTTATATAAGTAGTACAGGAATTAAACAGAGCTTTAAACTAAACCTCTAAACGGAAATAATATGATGTGTGAGTGTGTGTGTGTGCATTTATTTCATCAATCCATTAACGTGATTAGCGCTCCGTGATTTAGCAGAGGTATAAAAGAGAGGGAAAAAATGATACTGACAGCGCATTACCAGCTATTTTAAGCATTTAAGTATAATCCAAAAGCCGTAAACTGACAGGAATAAAACAGTTGAGATTCTCATCAGAGTGGTTTGTATATTTAAAGTGGAGTGTATGCACCTTCTATGGGAGTTAAGTTTTCAAACTAACATAGTAGTAATTTATTATACCACCACTAGAAACCGCAGCTGTGCTCGCGTTATTCCATCAAGTGTAGAGAATTTACTGTTTTGTTATGTCGCACAGTCTTTCTCTCTCATTTCTCTCTATTTCTCTGCTTCTATTTGCAATGTGTATGTCATTCGATGTTTTGAAGACCCGTAATTCAAATGCATTTTACGCTTAAAACACAAGTAAATAGTTTTAAAACGTGTGCCCACCCGTTATGGTTGCATTATAATCAGTTTATCGCTTTAAACCATTTATATACATCAATAATAGCGAAGATGAATTTATGCAAATTCCTGGGTTCTCATCCTGTCTTAGTAATGTATATAACAGAATCTGAAGGATTACTCTTATAAGCGTTTGTAATGTAGTATTTTTAAAATCGCTATATAGTAAACTTTACCTTCTCTATCAATTGGCTGTATTAAGAAGGGCTAAACCTTAATAAAAACATGTTTAGAGAGAAAGAGAGAGTGAGAGAGAAAGGTAGATAGACGGACTGACAGATTGAGTGAATGAATGGGTAAGTGTGCGAACGGTATAACTCCAAAACAAAATTTCGGATAATTATAAATTCTACATTTCAGTTCAGCGACCTCCGAAGTATGCAACAGATTTTCCAGTAAGCCCTCACTTCTCGTAAAGACGAAACATTTGCGTCACCTTCCTTCGCGACATTAACCATTGCCGAAATATTCCTTCTTTTGGGTTTGACTAAGTCCTCATTCATTAGGTTTTCGTGATCATCAGAAGAGTATGAAATTTAAAAGCCAACATTTAGGGATCCGCTTTTTGAAAATTTGACTATCGCTTCAGTCTTTTGTCTCCCCTTTGTACGTACAATGAAATGTATAATGGCAAATGCTGTAATCTGCAAATGTTTATCATGATTAACATGAAGCACGTGGATAGGTAGACATTTGTGAGAAAAGTTTATAGAGGAGTGGGTAGAGAAAGTCGTGTAAAAGTATAGACAATTATTAAACAAATTTCGTTGCTGTATTATAGGTGTGTTTTATGGTTTATTAATAATTCTATTATTGGAATCATTACTCAATAATTATATGTCGGCCAGCTGCGGAGGAAATAATTCAGTGAGTTACGGCCAAGAAGCGCTTAGCCTGAGTCACGGATGTGCACGCCCTTATTCATGTGTATAGATGCACGTATGGGCAAACCCTTTCCGTCACTCTGTACTTCCCGTTGCACAATTACTATTTTTACTTTCTCTTGTACTTCTACGTAGTAGGTAAAAGTATTGCATTCCATCCAATAATTCGATATAGAGATTTCATCGATGCAATTTTAAGCCTGGCCAATACAAAATAGTCGTGGTTAGAAAAAGGTTCGTGCGTCTATATGTTTATGAATAGCATTACTAAAAGACGAAAGGTCACTTAAAGGTCAAACTTGGTTCAGCTCAATCAAAGGTATCACATAGAAATTTTGAAGAAAATCCTCTCAGACAAATTACTCTTAAGGTAGAAACATTTTCGCCGTTTTTATTCTCACAGAAATGGCACAAATGGTTTTTCAAAAACCTTAAAATAGAAAATAATTGACAAAAGTATACCTATATTGGGCTGATCACCTATCCTGGCTCTCTATCGGATCCAAAGCTTCAGTTCCTCATGCCCTACTTTATTGTGCCGCACTCATCTGGAATTTTCTCATGGTCATGCAAAGAATATGAAATGTCAATGCCATCACATAGAAAACTGTTATTTAAAAATTAGACAGTTCTTTAGTTCGCTGCATCGTTCTTAAAAAAATTAATTAAACTCGTAGTACAACAGCCCGACTGCCGTAACGGGCGTCATGAATAGGGGAGCAGAAGCGGAGGATGGGACGTGGTTAGCATCCCGAGAACACTGTCATTGCTTGCTGGTATTGGAATGGTGAGCAGAACACCAGGAAAGGCCTGAAGCATTGAATGAAACTGCGGAAGATATGAAATGAAGGTGAAAGTAACTAAAGGAAAGGTGGTGATGAAGCAGTTCTTGGAATGAATGGCATGATAAAAATGGAGAACTCGGATAAAACCCACCCAAATGTGGTTTCGTCCATTAGGTTGCCTGGGATCGAAACTGGGCCGGTGCCCCCTTCTTATTATACATATAGCGAAATGTATAATGAAAATTGATTGTGACAGAAGTGAATAGAAGAATAATTCCTTTTAAGAATAGTTTGTTGAACAGTGAACCCAAAACATCAGAATCTTCTAAAAGCATGGTTTGTTTCGTGTGTAGTCGATTTCCACGTTTCTGCAGTCGCTACTTTCCCTTACAGTTATAGTTGAGATATGGACCATGTGTATTCTAGCATTTAATACTAGAACCGTGGCTTGGATCTTAAAACTTTCTATTGCAATTCTGAACTCGGCTAGATCGATATAGTCGTGTTTGCCTATTATACAGCAGCCACGCAAATTCTAGTTTGTGTTTAAACTACTTGTTCCCAAACTTTCCCAGCTGGCAGCCCGCTTTAGATACTCCGCAATTCCCAGTCTCCTGCTGTTTCTGCGTTCTTATTGCCGGAAATACATTTGACAGTAATGCCGAACTAATGAGAGGTTTCCAAACTTCACAATCCAACAGCAATCAATTGTAGCACGAATCTAAAAGGAGTTCGAGTTACGCTAGTAAATAAACATAAATATCCGGGCTAAGGTTTGTTTTACGTTTTGTCCAATTGTTGAAAGAAAACTGGCAATAGATACAAATGCGCAGTTTGGCAAGCATTTTCAGTCAGCACGCTTTTATAAATAGATATTGCAGTAATTGGAGAGACCATTTAATGAAAATGAAACCATGCTCTCGACCCTTAAAATATTATACTACAAACCAAATGGTCCCAGAAGTCCATGTAGATTTGGGGAAAGATGAGAGGTCATTTTCCCCCTATAGACGTAACAGGCCAGTCGACCCTAACCTTGATATTATTAGAGGAATATGTTCAGAAAAATTTGCAAGACTATCGTCTTCCACAAGTTAATACTTCTCGTGATATATTGTAATATAAGAATGACTCGAACAAAAGAAACAATACAAGAGACAGCACTTGAAACGCTGGGAACGCAAATTGGAGATAATAGCAGGAAATGGTTTGATGATGAATGTTTAAAAGTGGTAAATGCAAAAAATGAAGCTTATAGAAAATGGCTAGACAGGCCAACAAGAATGAAAAGGCAGCAATATGAAGAGTTGAGGAAAATGTCGCACAAGATGTGCCGGAATAAAAAAGAGGAAGAACATAGAGGCAAGCATCGAAAGAATAGAAGAAAATCTTAAAGAAAATAACTTAAGGAGGGCATATAGAGAAACTGGATACCTAAGAGAAGGCTTTAAACCTCAAACTAATATATGCAAAGATAAAAATGGCAAACTTATAGCTAATGAGACAGAAATAGGAATTGGATGGAAGGAATACTTTCAGGAGCTGCTTTACTCTACAATAGGAAAGATAACGAACACATCAGTACCAAAAAAAAAAAAAGGTAAAAGCGAAATACAGAAGAAGTAGAACCACCTGACATAATAGATGTAGAAATAGCACTACGAGCAATGAGAAATAATAGATCTCCAGGTGTGGATAACATACCAGCCCGAGCGATATAAATATGGTGGAAATAAAATAAAGGAAAGACTATACAAATTAATAAAACGGATATGGGATGAGGAAGTAATACCAACGCAGTGGAAAACCAGTATAATTATACCAATATATAAAAATCAAGGAGATAAACAAGAATGTCAGAGATATAGGGGAATTTTTCTCCTTTGCACAGGATATAAGATACGTACAACCATTGTCAACAATAAACTTAAACCATATGCAGAAAAGATAATAGGGGAATACCAATCAGGATTTAGACCTGGAAGATCAACATTGGATCAAATATTCACAATTAAACAAATCCTAGAAAAGACATGGGAATATAACATAGAGATACATCAAATTTTTATAGACTTCCAGAAAGCATATGACAACTTAGAAAGGGGAAAGATATATTATATTATGGAAGAGTTTCAAATTCCAGAGAAGTTAATAAACTTAGTGAAAGCCACAATGGATAATACTGCAGCCCAATTAAAATTGGGAACCACATAACAGACAGTTTTAATATAGAAAATGGACTAAAACAAGAGGATGGGCTGGCACCCACCTTGTTTAACTTAACACTGAAATATATTATTAGGAAACTACCAGTGGATGTAAAATCCACACTATATTATAGATCTGTATAGCTATTAGCATATGCAGATGACATAAATAGTAGGGAGAACCAACAAGGCAGTCTCAGAAATATACACAAAACTGGAGGAAAATCCAAAGGAAGTAGGGCTTATGATAAATAAAGTGAAAACAAAAGCTATGATACAAAAGAGAAGTAGTAAGAACAAAAGCAGAAATACCAGCACTAGAGAAAATCATCTGGAAACAGTTAATAGCTTCAAGTATCTAGGAGCAATTATAAATAATAAAAATGATGAAAACGAGGAAATTTAGGCTCGGATAACAGCAGCAAACAAAGCATATGCCTCATTACAAAAAATATTTAGGAATAAGATAATATTCCCTAAAACAAAAATAAGATTATATAAAACATTAATTAAGCCAGTGTTAATATATGGCTGTGAGGCTTGGACATTGACTCAAGCCATGGAGGAGAAACTATTAATATTCGAAAGGAAGATACTTCGAAGGGTATATGGACCAACTAAAGTTAATGGAGTATGGCGAAACAGGTATAATAAAGAATTATATGAGATATACAAAGATATTGACATAGCACAAGAAATTAAGATTAGAAGATTAAGATGGGCGGGACATGTTCAAAGAATGGAAGAGAAACGGATCCCCCAAAAAATGTTAGAAGGAAAATTTTACAATACAAGACCTCAAGGCACACCAAAAAACCGTTGGGAAGATACAGTAAGAAGAGATGCCTTACAGAATTTGGGAGTCCGAATGTGGAGACGAAAAGCAGAAGATAGGAATGAATAGAGGCAAAAACTGAGGGAGGCTGGGGCCCAAAAGGGGCTGTAAAAGCCATATAGTAGTGGTAGTGGTAATAGTAGTAGTAGATCTCCCTGAAAATAAGACTCAGAAGCTTTATAAATATACAAATAAGTAATAAATGGTCATTCATCCCAAATCCAATACAGATATGAAAAATGGTGAACCTAAGTAAGTTTCCGTTTTGGAAGCGTACCCAGCCGTGTGGGAATTTTACAACTGCCTTATGTGATACGAGTTTTTTTCTAAATCTGTAACATTTCTCAATATTTTATTTACTTTTAGCAGTAGCATTCGATTAATACCTCGAAATTATTACTGAATTTTTTAGTGGAGTATAATTTTACTGTTGCTAAGGGGAAACAAAGAGTAAACACGAATGCCATCGTACGTCACGTTAAATTTTCAAAACCCAAAGAGAATGGCTAGTAGGTATATGTACGAGACAAGTCATGTTTGCGCACCATATATAACAAAAGTGTCCTTTGTGTTTAATGACGTCATCTTCGAGCCCCGGTACTGCAGGAGGGTATACCTAGCTATAACAATACAAAGTCCAATGCTCCATCTCTCACTCATCCATCAATAGATACCAGACAGTTTTATTGCAGGGGCTGCAGTTAACCCCCCGCCACCCGCCCCGCTGCGGGCCTGGGGCTTTATCTCATGTATGGCTGTCTATACACCCGAACAAAAAAGAAAAAAAAGTAGTCGAACTACCCGAATGCCGGCCGATTGTGGAATGGCACACGCTGATAAATACCTCGCACAGATATCGGGGATATTAATATCGCCATCTTCAATTATCTATCGTACAGTCCGCAACGATAGTGCCATGTATCAATGCCTGGGTTGCGATCCCACGGGATTTACGCTAGCGGGAGGGGTGTTCCAGGATTCCACATCTCGATAAAAGATGCATCAATTGTTGGCAGTGTCTGGTATTGTGCGAGCGAGCGAGCATTGTATTGTACCAACATTGGTTTAATCGCTCCCTGGAATTTGTAGCAGGCGTTGATAACACTGCATGCGGATTAGGGACGTCCGCTACAAGTTGAGTAGCCTCACATCAAACTTCTTGCACTCAATAAATAACTCTGGGAACAAAGAGTGACAGGTTTCTACCGGCCAACCGTTTTTCAGTGAACCTGCTTTGTGTAACGCACACAGCAGCTACAGTACAACTTCAGAACGTGCATTATTTACCTGCAGTAGGTGCAGGATGTCGAGATTTCACAGCAAATAAATGTTTACAGGTCCCTTAAATCTAAAAGTTAATAAAATTAAACGACAGAGAATAGAAAAAAAATATGCGAGTGTAATATATAATCTTTTTATAATTATGTTCGTTGTGTAAGTATACCTGTGAGCAACATTCCGAATTCAAAAAGAAAACTGGGATAAATAGGAAAGTATCTTCCAATTATCCAATTAAGATTTTCAAAATCATTTTCCCAAGCAACTCTTTAGGTGGAAGATTATTCTAAAATAGCTAAAACGAGTTTGATTAAAGTACTATATTTTAAGATATATGCATAACATGAAATGTAAATCTTAAATTTTCTGGAAATAGCCAGTGAAATCATTTTCGTTCGCAAGACATTTTTTATAATTTTTGTACAAGCTGTCAACGTTAGGAATGCGCTGGGCAAAACCTGTGTATCTCTTCAAAACACATAATTTATGTTAAATAAATGTAGTGTCCGGATATCGGTTATTATTGATTTGAATTTGTCAGTAGCTATTACATTTGTTAAAAAAGCTGTCGCTTTTCAATTTTTTTCTTGCGGTATCATAGAAAGCATGGAATTGAAAGGCCAATATAAAGCCACGCCATTTTAAACATCTGACTGTTAAAGCAGTTTACTCTGTGCTTCTCGTTCATTTCAGCAAAATGTCTGATGATACTATAAACTAAGGTTTACCTCGGTTAATATGAAAGAGATTGAATATAAAGTTACGTAAGAATACATTTTAAAAGCTGTATTAAAGGAAATTATACAGTTGGAGAGAGATGTAACACATCTTATTTTGTTCACTGGCATTGTATATTATAAAGCTGTAGCTAAGTTTATCATAATTTTCATTTAGATATTTCTAGTCATATTATATTTTAGGATCTGGACTTCAAATTTTGTCAAACTTTCTGTAAGTATAAAAATAGCTCTGCAGCTTTTGGCAGAGATTGTACATGATTGCAGACAGTTGACGTTTGAGTATCATAATATCTCAAGAGAAGAGATTCATGGAGCAATTTTGTGTCATCCCGACAGTCATTACGAAATTCACGCCATGATCTGTCGTTACCAAGTGTCGAGACGTGATGCATTGTCACATTATTGGTTGATTTTATTACTCTCACATCCCTTTGTGTCAGAGGAGATGATGCTGATTTTGACTTTTCTTTGTTGCAGGTATGTGTGTGCATGCCGCTTGCCTTTGTTCTGCTAGCGTGAGTATTATTAATAATTTGTTTATTGATTTCATTATTGTTAGTTATCAAAATAGAGTTCATTATTCTATTGATTTTAGAAGCTATAGAATGTAGCATGTGTAGTTAGTGCTTTCCTATATTTAGCTCTTTGCTGTTTGTTTTAAAATAATGTAAAATAAATGTGAGGTAACACCAGGAGACCAACTATAGTTGTCCAACATAACCTCATTCTACGCGGATATTCGACTGTATACCATTCTGCCAGCTGTTAATAGCCTGTTACAATGTTGAGACTTTACAAGAAAAATCAAGAGATCCAGTAACCAAATTTTTCTGCTTTGATAAGGGAACGCTATCCTACGAAAGTATTACAGAAAATTCTTAATTCCTGTCTGCTAATTGATCAATAAGATCAAAGCTGAAATCTGGATTGTTTGGAGTAGCCTGAAGAAGGGCTATCCGCCACCCCTTATCCTGAATATTTATATTTCAGAGCTCTGTCGATTCTGAGCTTGGCGCTTTAGGTAAACCATTAATCATTAATTAATCTTCGATTTAAACCACAGATTATACATAGCGTTGACCTTTCAGGATAAACGGCATACATGGAACGAAACATACAAAGTATAGTATGTGTAATGAATATTTCATGCTGGAATTCGTAATTTCAGGTTCAAGGTTTAAAGGTAAGCAACTTTCTGTGAAGTACTTCGTATTTCTTTTTGTAATGTTTCACTGGAGCATATTTCTGTCACGTTGAACGGTTCAACCTAATGAATAGCTTTCCATATATTTTATTTCCGAAAATTTTGTTAGCTTAATGTAATACAATGAATATGTGGTCACTGTTCTGTAGCTGCTGGATACCAAAAATCATTTGTCTTGGACAAGTGTCACTATAAAATAAACTCCAGCAGTTAGATGAAGTACAGAGTTTATTATCCGGTTTGTCAAAAGTTGACATCTGAGTGCATTAGTAATGAAAATTTGGAACTGGAAGTTTTTATTCCAGTGAAAAGTTCCAGTATGCTGGAAATGGCCACCATTGAGGCAGGTGGGTCATCTATGTAGGTGGTGTCCAAGTTAACTGTCACTTAAAACTTGAGTTCTGCCAGCTGCTCTGAGTGTTTCCAGATCACAGTTTTATCTGAGGGGTGTAACTGCAATACGCCCCTTGTGTGTCTGCGTGGGCAGCTTGTATATCAAGCCAGAAACACGTCAACATGTATGGTTTCACACGTTCTGCCAAGGACTGTCCTGAAGTTTACCAAATATTAGATCCCCTTTGTTTGTGTTCATACTTTGAACGTGTTGCCAGTAAAGGAACCTCTGCAGTCATGTTTCTGCTAACACTGCATGATGGATCCACCTGTGAAAACATTCCAGGATTGAACGTGCGTTGGTGACAGGTGGAATATTCCTGGGAATGATATACTATACGTGCCGTCCTATATCATGATTTAAATATAACCAGTTAACGTCTTTAATGTACCAAATAGACATCACCTAGTCCATAAATTGCATCACTAATATAAACGAAACCATCGTTATCTAGGCTCACAGCTTACACTAGTTCTGCTTCTTAGGCCTATTCAGTAGTCCTATAGTATCACGGAAAAGAGACCACTCGTGCAGGTTTCCGAAACTTTATTCATACTTCCTTTTAAACCCAATTTCATTATATTTTAATAGGCAATTTCAAGCGCTTTTGATAACCATGTAGCGCTCGAAAACTGTTTATCTTAACTTCCGCAATCCTAGAGAGTTGCTACCGTTGTGTATTTAGAAAGTCTTTATCTTGGGGGGAGGGGGAAGCAATAAACTAAGTGAGTCAAGACAAAATTGATAGAAAACAGAAAATTAGTCTAGCTCTTGAAAAGATAGTTTAATAGTGTTTAACGCTCACTCTTTCTGCTTACGGCATCACAGCAGATGACACTGGTGATCAATGAAGTGGATTATAATTGGAAAGTAAACTTTCCAGGCCTACCCTGCAGTTATTTGCCAGTTATAAGGACAATCTGGGAAACAACCTCAGTCAGAGAGGAAATATGAAAGAAAGATCAGAATGGAAGTGAATGGTAAGATTATCAAAACTGTAAAAAGTGACACTAAGTACAGTTTTCAGTACTCTTTGAATATTTCATATTAGCTTCTTATTTAAGGTGGTTATCATACTCTTTTATTTATTTATTTATTTATTTATTTATTTATTTATTTATTTATTTATTTATTTATTTATTTATTTATTTATTTATTTATTTATTTATTTTTGTATTGTTTCATTTACCTAATCCCTTTGAAACAAACGAACGGCGAATTTTAAAGATATCAATTACTTTATCGATCTGGTTTTGGTTACCTGGAATATATTTATCGGGTGCTGATATATTTGCTATTTGTAAGTAAAGCTATTCCCAAAATGAGGATTTTTAAAACGAACTTCAGAGATTTGTCAAAAATGCTGCTTACAGTGAAATTTTCTAAGTATGACTGAAAGTGACTATCAAAATGTACTGTAAATAAAAGTTTCATAGAAGTCATATTTTATATTTTGGTTTCTTTTTTAATATATAATGTTCAGAAAAGTGGTATACATATTTGAACCTACTAATTCAGTGAAGAATGCCATACATCTTAGAATAAATATTCCATAACAGGTTTAACTGGCATTTATTGGATGATTGCAAAATTTCATAATAATAACCTAGAAGCTGCATCGTAAGCACAATTTCGAATTTTGGCGATTTCGAGTTTTTGGGTTATTTTTCGCAATTGCAGTATAGGGCGCCAAATACTCCTAAAGACTTGTAATCGTGTAGTTTATCTTAAATGGTCTTCTAAATACTATTGAATGCATTTTGAATGTGCACTGAAATGCGAAAGTGTTTAAAAAGGGGAAAATTATACTAAACTGCTAATCTAAGTGCGAATTGTGTAGGAAATCAAATATGGGTCAAAGGGAAAATGTTAAAACCAAAATGAAAACATCTTAATGAAAATGTTTGCCCAAGTGCAACAAAAGTTTAAATCATCGTATGGAAGTAATGCGAAAAACAGCTGTTTTCTCTCTGATGAGGTTGGTAAACTTTTAAGTCTCGCCGAGTATTGTCAATAGATATAACTGAAAGTAAAGAAAGATCTTGTGTTTTCGCAGTTGTTAATATCGATCGTTTTCTTTTTCTGGGGATATGAATACGTCATTCCTAGCTAGTGCAAATTAAGCAAACAAAAGCAATAAGTATGTAGCGTGCTTGCAGTTGTTGATTATTAAGCTCAAGATACCTAGGGTTTGTTTAAGCTGTTCTACGCTATATTTAGTACAGCATAGATAATGAAAGATATTGCAATAAAAAGAATTTAATTTTAATGATAGAATAAATGTTTCACTCCAATTGCATGTTTTCAGTTAACTGTGTATATTCTGGTTTTGAATCTGCTTTGTCTTTTCTCCCGGTATTATGCTTTAGCCGGAATCAACTTTTTTATTTTTCTCAGTGCTGCTTTCCATGATATCTATTTTTATAATGTGTTGTTTATTTCAAGCCTTTTTATTTCAGTAGTAACACTTTACCAGTGCCTTAATTTTATATTAACGTTATGTCAAAATAGATGTCATCAAAATGTCGCAAAATGCTAAATGTAGAGATCTAAATACTTCTTTCCTAGTTTCAGAATCCAAAAAAGTCACGCCTTGTAATTGATTATCTTGGGAAGTTATTGTAAATAATATTTACAGGTTTTGAAGTACGTATTAAGATATTAATGGATATGTTTATCAGGAACATTTTGAAAAATCGCAAATAAATTGTGGGCGTGTAGATTAAATAAAAGGTTGTAACAGCATTCAGTATCTGCGAGATAATATTGACAGTAACCAGTTGTCCATTACATCTTAATATATAGGTTACTTAAGTTCAGATATTAATTGTTGTGTGCAATTAGGACAATAGGCGATTACAAATCGGGGTTTTCGGCAACTTAATATTTTGAACTTCATTATTGGTTGAATAGTTTAGCTTTAATAGAGCTTTCTAGTTTGCACAGAGGGTATGCAGTTCCCAATTAGGCGTCCATAAACTTTCACCCTGAGTGAGCAATACTTGAAGTAAGAAAAGGAGCAGTTGCATCAGTTTCTTGTAAGGCATGTCTCACATTTGCTCATGTGTAGAGCTGCCGGTTGCTGACTAACGCTTCGCTGGGATATCATATCCGGCGTTGGCAGGGAATGTGACAGGAAAAGAATAATGGCTTCATTACTGGGACGAAAGAAGCTCTGTACATAATGGGGCTACATTAGATTTTATCGCCTGCTGACGGGATCAAACAGTGTCACCAGTCCTCCCCTCCGCCTATCACTACTGCCAACTCCCCCAATTTCTAGACTCGAGGAAAGATGACATTCTTGCTCGGTGTTCACAGAATTTGGAGGCTCTGGAACCTGGAAACAAAATTAATAATAAAGACCGCTTTATATTTTGCCTGTTTTACTTTCTACAGTAGGTTCCAGCTTTAGGAGAAAATGAAATGAAGTAGAATTCATTCTCTCTCTCTCTCTCTCTCTCTCTCTCTCTCTCTCTCTCTCTCTCTCTCTCTCTCTCTCTCTCTCTCTCTCTCTCTCTCTCTCTTCCGTCTTCCTCTCTCTCAAGTACAGAAAGTTGGATTTTACTGCCATCCAAATTTGTTTTAAATTTGACAAGTGAGCGCAATGTCACTCTCCGTAACCTTCTTTCATACCTATCTATCCTTGCGTGTGCAATGTACATATCATGTGTATATGTAAATTACATATCACGTGATGTTTTGAAAACGGATAATCAAATTCAAGCTAGAGGTTTAAAAGTATAAAAACGTGTTCATAATGTTTGTTTGCAATGAAGTCGGAATTAATCGGTTACCGTGGTAACCAGTTTATCTGCTGAAAATTGTATGTAACTTCGGAATTACTTATCCCATCAAGGTTTTGTAATTAAAATTGCCTAAGCCATTTTGCTTATTTAGGTTTCTTATGCACTTCTTTAGAATATACTGATAGAAAGTGTGCGTGCGTGTGTGCGTGTGTGTGTGTGTGTATGTGTGTGTGTGTGTGTGTGTGTGTGTGTGTGTGTGTGTGTGTGTGTGTGTGTCTGAAACCATTAAGGATACCCATCTATGAAAATTGGTCAAAGAGTGCAAAAAAACGAGGGAGAAAAATGTTTGGCCTAATTAAATAGAGAAATCTGCGTACTTCAGTTTCCTGTTATTTTTAATGCCATACAACCTTTTAAAATTGTGGCATATGACTTTTTATGCAGGCCACTGAAAGTGCGCGCAGTGCTTTATATTATCTTTTTTGGTGATTTTCTCGTGTTTTTAATTTTCAGCGCTTTTCAGAATATAAATTGCTCCACAGGCTGCAGCTTTCTAACTAAAATCTTGAAAATTTTTGTGCTTGGATAAAATCAGTACCAAAGGAAATTGACGAGATGATTTTTGTTTATGTCATCACTGTTTGTGCAATTAAATAACGAAGCACATATTTCACAAGCAAATATTAAGAATTAATAAAAGAATTGAATAATTTTTTTATCCTAAACCAAGGGTCAGATAAAAATTTCATCTCAAATTTACTAATAATGCATTTATGAGTGTAAACGCGAGTATTATTTTTCTGAAACTAAAATTGCATCAGGTGGAACAGTTTAATTAAATGACAATAAAACACTATAAATATATTAATATCACAAGAACTATTTTAGACAAAGGTTTGAAAATTGGTCTGTGAACTATTGTTAATACTACAATAGTTGTGTAGTTTCAAGTCAATCCAAGCAAAATTGTATATTTTAGGATTTTCACAGATGGGTATCGTTAAACAGATTTCTTTTGGATGGACGCAGCCTATCAAAACTAGTTTCAATTCATAAGTCACTATAAGATATACAACACACATTACTAGAAATATCCACATTGGAGTTCCAAAATAGCTTACATATCATAAAGGCTTTGACTTTTATTTAATGAGGCTGTGGAACAGAAAATACTCGTAGTTGTTCGAAAATGCCTGTAAAAGTACTAAGAAACATTGCAGATATATAATTCCAAGCAATGTACATAGACGGTCTCGACTTAGTTACAGAGGAAACAGAACAAAAGACAATCGGATCTACTTAAGAACGGCACGCGCAATAGATACTTAAGACATCTTTTGATAACGTTGTCTAAGAAGATTTGTTGTATTTGCTCTGCATATTTTAATCGAGTTCATTACCAGGGTATGCTAAAAGCTTATATAATTACATCTGCGTAACATCTCAAATGATTTAACTAAGTTTTCTAACAACACAGAAGATGGTTATAGACTATGGCCCATTTCCAAAATGTTTAACTTGGTGTACTAGAGTGGAGAATCTTAATATTCAGCAATTTGACTTTATTTTTGGGGTGTATTCCTGTTAAGAGTGCGTTACGTGAAATAGTCTTTGTTATTAAATAACTACACGGCCAAAGATAAAGTATCGGATTTAAAAATTCATTTGCTGTAATTAAAAATTACTTCACCATTCCGATATTTGCTTCACCGCATGACCTTAGATATACAACATTTAGAAAGAGTCTTCTTCGGATTATCCTTTTCTTGAAAGAATTTACAACCCAGTAATCTGTCGAGCAAAATGGGTGATGGCCCAATTATGTCGATGAAGAAAAAGAAGAAAATGAAATGTAATTATGAGAGGCACAATAGGAGAATTCGAGAATCAAATTATCCAACCCAGCGACCGAGGAAAACCGCGAGAAAAGCCCTGTTAGGTTGGCCGGACCCGAATACAAGTTCATGTTACCGTGATGCCACCTGCTCGAAAGGGGAGGGGCGTTACGGAAATATAAAAATAACATCCGCTGATATTTCATATTCATTTCCGTCTATATTGCGATTTTTCATTTATCAGGAAATACACGGGGCTGTGCGAGATTATAAAAGGTAAAGGGAATGTTTCGCCATTGCATATGTCAATATCATTGTGCAATATTTCATAAAGGATAAGGGGGAATAAATGAAATTAATTTTAACGTCATTCGAGGTTTAAAATGCCACCCGTGCAGCGTGGGGTAAGCCAGCTATTCAGTAGTACTGAATATTTCACTTCTGTTTTCTCATTAGAAAACCAACACAAACTTTCCGGTTACTGTTTTAAGCTTTCAGGCTAATGCCTAAGGGGAAACTAAAGTTTTATACGTAAGCTTCTATTTTATCTAATTTAAATCCATACTGGAAATGTTTTGAGCACGTTATGAAAATAAAAATAACAGCAATGTATGTTGAAGTACCTGTAAAAAGAGATAATTGTTTAGCTTATGCCATTTGCTTAACACACACTGTACACACTTTACGAAATTCTTTGCCATAGTCCTCAACCGTTGCCGCGGTCTCCCCCCTCTCCCAAGTGTTTACCAATACTCTGCAAACAGCACCCCTGTTTTGTTTGCAGTTGCGTTAGACATTGTGACACACATGTGCTTGTTTGCTGATTCTGCTGTTATAACGAGTGTTTTTGCAGGATGTGTGTGTGACGTCAGAGCCTGTATTCAACGTCACGTGTGACAGGTGCTTCGTAAGTCTGCGACAGAACCTGCATATCGGGGCTTCTGAATAGATGTCTTTCACAGGTCACGGCCTCCTTAAAGCATTCTCCTCTATCGATACTTCTTGTTTCTATGAGGAAGCTGAGTGACGATAAAACAGTCTATAAATAAACCAAACTAAGGAACCATTGATTTAGTGAAAGTGATTCTGTCAAGTATTCTACAGTGATTGTTGCTGGGGTGAGGTAGCCAGCGCTAGAATCTAGAGCTACAGCTATAAACCTACTTTCTCTGCATGTATGTTACTATGTGCAAAACATTTTGAAAAGTTCTGCGTGCCTATCACTCGTGCCTAACATCGCATTTCTGGGATTCCGTTCGATTAGCGAACCGCTCGTCTTGATTGCTTAAGGTGCCGGTTTTAGGCGGAAGTATTGGAGGGAATTCGTCGAAAGGCAGGACTTACGTTGTTCGCGAGCGTCTCGTCAACGTGTGCATTAGGTTTCATGCTAGTGATGAAGATATCGAACTGCATCTGGGTTTTACCTCTAGGAGTTAATGCACAATTCAAATGTGAATAAAGCAAACGAAACAATCTGCAATACCCATAGAATATCCCGGCCACATTAGGGGTAGCTAAAATATTGACCCAAATCTGATTAAAAACTGATAAATATGAAACTTTACATATACTCTTTATCCCATTTCTTCATATGCATTTGAAAACTATAGAAATAAGCTGAACAACATTGAATTATAATAATTAATCCCATGAGAGTTACGAATTTAACTTGATTGAGCTGGTAACCTCGAATGGGATTTATTTAAACCTTTGTATGAGAAATAATAATTGTTTTATGGTTATTTAACATCAAATCACCATAGTATCGGATATCAGATAAAAGCGTACTAAATGCACAATCAAATGTGTAACGGAATACTGATCATTCCTACCAACTGTGGGAAGGAGAAGATGACCCAAAATTAGTTAAAATCAGAACACATTAGAGATACATTTTTTTTTCAGTTTGCTTTGCAAATGATACCATTTGAATGTGCAGTGACTAAAAACACAATTAGTTCATGTAGCTTATTAATCATACGATATTGATACCATTACGATTCAGTAATGAGCAGATGTTTATCCGATAACATATTTTTGCAAGCATATTATAAGATATACGTCCAAGATTAGTCGATATCCGAGGCTTTCTTAAGCTTTATTAGTCATTAAATACGTAGCCTATAAATGGAATGCCCGCCTCGGTAGCGTGGATGGTAGCGTGTCTGCCTCATGTTCAAGAGGTCCCAAGTTCGAATCTCAGTTAGGGTGTTACCTGGGGTTTTCCCTTATCCTGAAAGACGAATGTCGGGTAGCTCTAAGCTCCGTGGACCCCGTACTCATTTGACCATCATTTTATCCATTTCATTGATCGTCCGTTATGACTTAACGTTGGAGAACGTAAATTGCAAAAATGTAAAAAGCAAGCAGTATAAATGGAATATTCCGTTCATATTTTTTCTGAACTTTTTGAAGAAATGTTTTTTACATTACCCATTATAAGGGTGATTAATTAACCAACTAATCCAGAACATACCGATAAATTTACGGGTTTCAATCACCATGGAAGCGCTTTACAGATGCAATAATCCAAATTGAATTAAGTTGAAAACTCCTTTTACTACATAGTTTTTTTTTAAACGTAATGTATTCCTTAAAACAGCGGCCCGCAAGATATTCCTTATATCCATATTCAGAGAAAGTCAACATTATAACCAGAGACAGGCAAAATATGAAATATTATATATTAA
Source organism: Mantis religiosa (assembly GCA_030765055.1). Taxonomy (NCBI): domain Eukaryota; kingdom Metazoa; phylum Arthropoda; class Insecta; order Mantodea; family Mantidae; genus Mantis; species Mantis religiosa. Next base: position 224,338,036 of record CM060948.1, read on the forward strand.
ACCCGGGCTTTCTATATATTCTGCTTAGTTTGTTGTAAAACACATAAAAAAACACGTCACTCTTTTTAGCAAAAGCCTTTGTTAAAAACTACACCATGCTTTTCAAGTCAGGTGTAGTTGAGAAAATGTTGCATTTGCTCTTTTGGAATCCATACGAATTTAAACGCCCTGTATTCTTGAAGTCTTCTTATTTCCAGGAACCGGTACTTTTATGGGCATATTATTAGTTTTAAGCAAGGGCAAATCAACCTGTACCTCTTTTTCTTTGTTTTTCTAATTTTAATAGTTTCACTTTGATAAAAATCGATATTCACATATTCTATTTTAGAACAAAAGAGGTGAAGCTGCTCCAAATCCTTTAAGTGTAACACGTTTGGGCTCATAGGCAATATTTTTATGTTTTAGCAAAGGGTTATTCATATTTTGCTTGTGTTTAATTATAAACTAAGTTACGCTTGCCAATGGAGCTACCACCACGTCCTTCTCTAGAAGTTTTCATGTAACGTATAAAGCTTTGCTGTTAATGAGAAATTAATATAAGTACTTAACTACTGGTGTTCTAAAATATTGTACAGTAAAACACAACTGTGTAAGATAAAGCTCTTTGAACACCTTTTCCAGTGGTCTTCAGGCACAGAGGCAAACACGCGTCGACCCCAGAACCGTAAAACTGACATGCAAATGAAAATATCCGTGCGTGGTAGGTAATATGTTATATTTATTAGGTTAACCCTCTAAATACCGCAACTGCTGTAATTTGCGGCAATGCCTTACTGCTGGATATTACGTGTATTTTAGAGCGTTTTGCGCTCTACTGCCATCTATTGTATAAAGTTGAACAAATGTTGTCGGTTGAATTTTCAAATAAAATGGAGAGGGCGGTACAGCAGTTTACAGTGGAAACTGTCGCTCGGTGTTTAGTTACATGATGCTAATAATCTGCGGTTACCGAAATGAAATCATTCTATTCACGGTTTAAATGGAAATTTGTATAAAGTTTTAAGAATACACGCGCCTCCATTGTTGATATGACAGCATTACAGGTATTTTACGATAATACGTTTTATAATATGAACTGCTAACATTTAGTATTTTTGCAACTCTGTCTTGATATTTTGGAAAAATAAATAGTGCCCTGGCTACTACAACCCAAAAATTTGGTGTGTATGAGTGTGAGTTTGGATTTGTTTTCGTTTTGTCTTGCCACGCAATACTAGCAAACGTAATGAAAAGTCTTGCAATTACATGACTTTCTCTGCTCGCGCTTCTATACAATTGTTTACAATCGATAGCTTCATGGTATGTAATGGAACTCCTGCAGGACGACATTGTGGCACACCGGCAGCACTGTAATGATCCTAGCAATTAACAGCGTCGTTAACAAACAAAATATGTATTTATTTTGTACAAAATATATAAAATCTTATTCACCTACCTACTTTTGAAGAGACAGTTGTTCATTAAACATTTCTACATTTTTTCAGTAGCCTAATACGATAGCCAGACTTTCAAAAATCGGGTCAATCTATGTTGATTGTAAAATAAGTATTCCAAAACTCAAACCAGTAGTAAAGAATATTGTAGAAACTATTAAAATCCAGAACTTTTGTGCTTTAACGACATTTCCATTTTATTGCACAGTAAGATGTTGCCTAGCTCCTTCGGTTTGCAAATTGCACACGTCTATTCATAATGAAGAAAACTTGCAAAGTACTGTGTTCATCAAATTTTGTTGAAAATTTCTTGAAAACCTTCGTGTCGTCAGTTTTCTTAAAGTTTTGCGTAGTAACAAAATTTTATAGGCATAATTTTTTGGGAGAAAAAGGTCAGTAAGATGAGCAAGAAGTTGGCTGTGGTGCTATCATAAGGAAAAACGCCCGTTTACAATCTTAAACCTTTTACTTGTATTTAATAAACACTCCAGAAAAAGTAGCTTTGTTACCGGTTACCAAAACCTCGCATGACATCAAAATTACACAGAGCCTGGAAGAGAAGGGAAATTGAACGGAATAAGAGATAAAAAAGGTGAGAGAAACGGGATAAAAGTGAGATAGAATAGCGAAGGGAAAGAGAAAGATGAGTGAGGTAGACAGGAAGGGAGAGGAAACGAGCGAGGGAAGAACGGAGTGTTAACGAGTAATCTCCCTTAGCAGAGCTGCAGGACCTGCTGTCTAAAATATATGCATTTGGAAGGCCTGAATATTACCAATAAATGATTAAATGGGACTTGTATACGGTGAAAGCGAACCTCAGTCCTCCTTTGTTCATAAAAATAATTTTTGGTGTTTTGTTTTTCTGTTTTCCCAAAACAAAGCCATTAATATTCCACATTAGTGCGAAACATGCTTTACGTCTGAAGCCACGTGTGGTCCGCGCATCTTTCCTCTTCTTTTTATTACGTCTCGTTCCTCGAACCGAAACTGCAGTTGGATCGATGGATCGATTAGGTGAGAGATCAGTTAGGACCCTGCACGCCCATTCCGGCGGGGGTAATAACGAGATATATCCAGAAAATGAGTGTGGAGCTAGCTCACGTATACGTGGGAACTAGGGGCCATAACCCCAACTAGAAGTCGTCAAATGGACTTGTCTGAAACGTGGCTTTCGTGGTAAAGTTCGGTCACGAAGATACTTGTCGTCGTTAAATCTACCCTGTCTCTTGAGCAGGCAGTGCACAGCCTGTGCCAAAAACACGCTAACCTCAAATTCAGAGCAATTTTCAAAGAAACTTGACTAGTATCCCTTCCTTGTTCTAGGTTTGAGCATATTTCCTTGTGTGATCTCATGCATCTGAATCTGTCACGTACTGTTCTGCCGTATCAAATCCATCTCTGAATGGTGCAAGAAGATGAGGAGAAGCGCTTTTTTGCTGAAACAAAGACATAAAGGTACACAATGGTACACGTGTGATAAGTGCATCGCTAGTGGACGAGATATTGAAAATAAGACACGAATGCGGACATTATGTACTTAAATGTGTGTTGCAAACTATTCTTTCGAAATACTGAACAATAGAAATTGAACTCCGCAAAAATAAGCTTTACTACTTCTATTCCAGTATGTGCTTGAATGTTCATGAAACAATGAATCACTACAGCTTGTCGAACGTGGTTATTCCAGAGGAAAAGTAATTACCATTAACACATTGGTGTCGAACTGTGTTCTAGTATCCACGCCTTGTTATTAACATTAAAAAATGGGCAATTTGCGGTTCGTTATTTGCTGGTGTTGAATTAGATCTGAGTTAATATTAATAATTAAAAAGATGGAAAATTTCAAGTAGGATTTAAATAATAAAATTCAACTTACAAAAACCTCTAAATCTGTAAATGATAAAAGTCCAATAAATGCACCAGGCAGGCACGCACGCACACGCGCGCGCACGCACACATACACACACACACACACATAAACTAGAGATGAAGTAAAAACGTATTTGTCATCGCGTTTTGTTGGGGAGTCCTGCAAATGTACAAATGTGTAATTAAATAATTGTTATGTAGGCGCTGGGCTATTTCAATGGTTTCCTTTACTGAGGGTCTGTGGTTCAATACACAACTCGGCAGTCGTGACTTTAAGTAGACCTGTCCAAGCCTTTATCTTTTACTAGTTCAAATCGTCAAACCCCAAGTGGTTCGGAGTCCACGGTAAGAGCTGTAGGTTCTTTCATTCCGTCTTGATCCTCATCACTATAACATCATAGGTAACGGACTCTACGGATTTCTTCTCTCAGAAATGGGCCCATGATGGAATGAGGTTACCCTCTAGGGTAGTAGATTATATTGGACAACTTTGATTTCTCACCCGGAGGTCCTGGGTTTGATTCCTAGGTGAAGTGGGAATTTATATTTAATTAAAATTATTTCCTATCTTAGAAATGTGGATGTGAGAGAGAATATACCTGTGAAAATAAGTTAAAAATCTACAGTAACCTAACTTAAAACAATTCAAATAGCAAAAGCACATAAAATATTTCAGTCAGTGCCTCCGATAAGACATAGCAGATAAAGATATTAAGGGAAAAAGTTGTTTTGAACAGAAGTCGCAAAATTGGGCTTTAATCGTCTAATATGCTAAGGAAAAAAATGTAAATGACTAAAGGTAGGGATAAACAGTTTTTAGAGGAGTATTTTGTATGATAAACAACATGAAAGAATGCTACATTTGTCTAGGAACTGCTTTTAAGATACGAATGGTTTCAGTGTTTCCAGTGAGAGGAAACCTTGTCGCCGGGGTTCATGAGAAGTGAAACTAGGCTGTGTAGGTCCGTAATCCCAAGATCCGGCAGATGTTCTACCTGATCATTAGGTAATGTAAATCACTGAACACCACAGAAGCAGAGCGGAAGAAAGGCATCGGCTTACATGCACTACCCTCCTTTTGAAAGGTTCGCTGGGCTTGTCAAAAGCGGCATTAGCACCACCAGCATAGTGGGTGGGATATTCGCATCAGCGGGGGAGGCTCTTTTTGCATACACCCTCCCTCAAGAGAGGCTTTCTGCTGCAGTCCGCCCCCTCCCAAAAAGCTTCAGGGTTGAGCCATCATTACTTGGATGGCTCCAGTGTTTCTGTTTTCGCAAAACTAATGATGCTTTAGTGATTAGCAAAGTTTTTTGGAAGTATGTTCTCAGTGGTTCTGAACTAGGCGTAATTCTAAAATATTTTGGTTGCTGAAATCTCAAACGAAACGTTTCCTCACACATGCAATAGTTGTGTGTTGTTATTATTAGGTATTTATTTGCTATGAAGGTATTTTCATGACAAATGCATATCTTGAATTTTCTGCGTTTATTTAGAATGATAATGCTACATAATTAGCAATCCGTAACAAATAGACAAAAAATTAAAATGTAAATCTGGTTAAAACTCCAAATTAAGTAAGGCATTAATTATTTCTGAGATACTGTTTTTTATTGATGTTAATTTTAAAATGGTAATGTCTTTGTCGCTTTTTCTCTTGTACATGCAAGGCATAGGAAATTTCAATTTAGGACATAGGCATTCCACTTAATTTTGTTTTTTAATTGACTGTCGCTTAACCTACTGTTTTATACCTATAAGGAAACGTTTAATTGTACTTGTAACAACGAAGGTTTACCTTGATTAAGAAGAAGATAGAAAAATAATACTCTGTAAGAATAATTTGTAAAAGAGTGAGTAAATAATCAGAAATTTGTTTATCCTACCTTCAGTTTATGACAATGAATTTTTCGATCCATTATAATCGTTAACTTGCTTACTGCTCGGTGTAAACTGCTCAATCATAAGGAAATGTATTATGTTTTCTAGCAGCTACGTGAGTAATTATTTCAGCCAGTGCCTAGATTGGTTTTATAAATCTTGGCTGCAAGGAATTGCAGCAAAAAGTGACGGTATTGAGTTTTCTTCCACCTTGTAGAAGTTAGCAGGCGATTTTCTGAGAGATGCAAATCATGTTTTCTGATTCGCTTTCTTCGTATCGGAACAATGAAGTTCTTAGGAGGAGATGCAGAGGTAGCTGTAACATTTTGCTGCAGAATTCCCGGTGCCGGTTGCGCAGTGTAACTTCCCTGGGGGCCGATGGATGGACGTCGACATGCCCGAAATGACACTGCATGATAAACGACGTCGGTTGCCAGGCGACGGTCCTCCTACCACCTGACAGCTCCAGAGTAACAAGCAGTCTTGCCAACAAAGGCCTCACTTTACGTGCGAAAATATCTTTCAGCCAAGCGATACAGGCGGAGATAGCGAGCGAAACTTGGTTCTGTACAAAAGGCTCTTTCGCGAAAAGAATGTGAGGGTTTGAAAGGTCAGTTTATCATGGGGATCGCTATCTGCTTTTGCTTTGCGACCAACTTTCATACAAACTGGCTTGGAATTCTACGCTGCCTTTTCTGAATATGGGGATAATGAATTTACTTCTGTCTCTTCCATTTCCACACAATGTAGTTAGGTTAACAATCAATTCATTGAGAGCATTTATGCAAAAAGAAAGTTTTAAAGGCTCTTGCAAAGTTTTGAAAGCCACTACTAAAAGCAGGCATTAAAATTAAAGAAAATATTAACCGATATGTACAGTAAATCTGAATAACAGGCGGATTTTCCTCAAAATTTTCTTAGAATCTTTAGGGAAAACAAGAGTGAATGAGATTATATAACTAAAAATTGATATTCTACTGAACCCGCAGTTTTAGCAAACGATTTTGGAAATAATATTGACTAATTGGTAACATCTGGTTTATTTATATGCCTAATATCATCTAATTACATTTTGAAATCGAAATAATCACGGTTGAACACAGCATGCTGCAGAACTGTCTCGCCTAATGTAAAAGTTTTCTCTATTATTGTTCCTTATGGTGTTATGGTTAATGTAAGTTTTTATATTACACTGCCACAGGTGTTTACACAGACGCAAGCACCTGCCTATGTAGCGTGGCGGTAGCGTGTCTGCCTTACATTCAAGATGTTCCGAGTTCGAATCTCGGTCAGGGTAAGTTTTATGGATAAGGTTTTCCTTATCCTGAAAGATCGGGTGACTGTGGACCCTTAGCTCAGTTGAACACCATTTTTGCTGTTTCATTCATCGTCCGACATCACTTTCGTTGGAGGGCGTTATTTTTTTTATTAAGAAAAATGACGCAAACTGCCGTGTTCGAGGTGGGACTCGAAGTGCATTTCCCCGAGGCGAAAGAATGAGCCAAAGTCTTGCGTCCACTAGCATAAAACGACTTATTAGCCGAACAGTGAGGAGAAATATTCTACTAATGTAAAATGTGGCAACCGGTATCATTAACAGTGAAAGAATAGATAGTCCTGCTGCCTGCTGTACAATTAACGCAGAGAAGTTGCCGACATATCAGGGGCTTAGACCGCAAATATGTTCACTACATTATGTCTTAAAGGAAGGTTGCTCGCCCGATTATTGGTAGTTAAAAGTGCAAAAATATTACCTACGTCTTCTTTCGTAAACAACATTCGTGAGCTTATATTTAGCCAATTTCTTTTTCGCGATACATTCAGGGCAGAGTCCAAGAATAAGATGAAGAACACAGTATTGTAATATTATTTAACAAGAGCTAGAGAGCTGCAGGAAAGAAAATATACTCGTAGCACCAGAAACATATAAAGTTCTTTTCAGTTAAGTAATCAAAATCTTGTTCATAGTAAAACTGGACTTCACAGCTGCCTTCGTGCTGATCTATTTGAATATTCGGATTAAAACAGGAAACTTAATATAGTATTTAATAACGCTACCTAATAACGCCACATCACAATTATCCACTTCTTTAATTAAACAAAAGGACAGAAACAATGTGCCAAATGAAAAGATTCGATCACAAAAGCTGAGAAAGTCTCATTCATGCAAAGATCTTTACATTTATTAATCATGAATTTATACTAATTAACTAACGAAAATTGTTGATCAATAAAATTGACGTTAATATAGTCGCATTATTTCGTATTCCAGTTTCAATCAGCCGTAGTCATTTGCTGCTCTAAATTTGTTGTTGCTACTGATAAACGAACGAAATTGAAGGAAAATTCATTAACTTGTGCGAAATTAAATGTGCAACTGCATTACACTAAACAACAATAGAAGTGTAAACTTTGTTTATTAAACTATTTTCGTGAAGCAGTCCTACCATGTCATTTTGTCATTTGTGACTTTCCTCTTTTCTCTCTCCAACTTCATGTATTGAGGGTAATTGGAATTTATAGCGAAACATTAGTAATAAGAATAACCTTAGATGGTAGGCAGTTACAAATACTATTCCGCACGTGTATGTTATTCAATATAATCAATAGCACATGTTATATATCAACTAATAAAAGAACACGTTTTTAATATTCGCGTCCTCAGAAGTGAAGATAAAAGAAGGCAGTAATTTCTAACAGCCTATTTACATAATTATAACCGGATGAATTTGCGTTTACTTTCGTTGGTCGTTAAGCCCTTAATAATTGCAAATGTTTTTGTCAGGTTCTGTACGTAATATTCACTCGCGCCCTTATCCACAGAGAGAAAACGTTTTGTTTTCTTCTGATTAGATCTATTTTAAAACTGTGTAACCTTTTTTTTTAATGAGTAAAGTAGTGAAATGCGTTCTAGAATCAAAATTCATTACCATGTCAATTATCGCTTGTTGTACCCAGAAGAACATTGTATTTCCATTTCTACTATGCGTTAAAGAACATAATCACGTTAAACCAACTGAAGAAAGTCACATTTTTCCGCTTGGAATTCTTTCAGTGCTTCAGACTAGTTTTTTTTTTATTATTTTAGATCAAAATTCCATATAAAGTTTATAAAAGAAGACGTTTATCGTGAAAAATGTGCCCGTTTTGAAGAAATATTTCTATCTAAACAGAAATCTCTTTCTTGTAGCTATCTAGCTTTGGAGATCGAAAGCCTTACCTCTTGAATAAATGGAGTAAGAAATTTAATCTTTGAGCAAACAGGCTGGGATTTGTCCATCCCTGCCCACACATTCCCATGAGAACCCAAATAGCGTGTGTAGAAATATAGGCGCCAGTAAGTGGATGGGGCCATCAGGGACTCAGCGGGGGTGGAAGTTCGTTAGTGGTATATTCTGAAGTCCCCCAACCCCCATTGTGAGTCACAGACCATTCCTGGTCATGTTGTTCCTTACTTTCGTGACATTTTCCAGCTTTATGTGATGCCACATGCGCATGCGTGACCAAGTATATCTTCCTCGCTTAATCGTGATTTGCTTTTTTCAATTTGTTGCCATGGAGATTTATTCACATTTCACGAATCACGTATAGACTTAATCATGTCATGGCATAACAAGCGAATCTGATATTGCATTCATAGAATTTTGCATATTGGCATCGATTTTCAACAGCTTTGTTCTGGGTTCTTTGAACAGGAGCTGTTAATAGTACATGATTAGTTCCATAAAATCCCTGGATAATTTATTTTGTCCAAAGTAATGTCATGCGGAATATTGAGTACTAGGTTCTGACAGTATAATTACAAATTCTGTGAAAGTTTCAACAATATATTCATTGTCATTGGGTATCAGTACTCCACGAATTTGATAAACAAGTTACCAACCTTATAGAACAAATAATATTTAATTCACTTAAAATTTTAATAAGTGTATGTCGGCTCAACAATTAAGACAAACAAAGAAGAGGAAAAGAAGATACAAATTTGACGTGCTTTTCCTATCTGTTCCTCGAAAACTATCGAGAAAGCTTACTGTGTTTTATCTTAATCGAGATGGGGTTTAGCAGAAAGTGTTTTACTACATTTTTCCTTGAAGTTACAAGGAAATTACACAAATTATCTGAATCTTCGTTTTGAGTTATTCTGTTCACATAGAGCGCGCAAACGTTTTAAGATTGCTTTTGGAGAAGGAGGTTTCATTTAGAGACTTCAAAACGTGTATTTTCCATTATATTTTGGCATAGGACTAAGTTATTTTAGTTATTATTATTTAAGTTATTTTATCTACTTAATTCCAACTAGTCCATTACTTGCTAGACCTCTTGTTATCACATAACGCTTAAAGAATCTTATTAGTGCGGAAGTTAGTAAGTTTGTTTAAATAACAACGGTTGATCATGGCTGGTTTATTTCACCATGAAATCATTTATTTACTAACCTTTCGCTTTTAAATATTTATGTAGTGTAAATTTTAAGCCATTGTATTACAGAGAAATAAAAAAAGCGTTTTCCTGCTTTTATATCGTGTGCCTGAGGAACGTCCTCCTTCACACTCTAATAAAAGGCGTCATAACTGTGTGCATTTTTAAAGTAAATTACCCTTTTGTGAAGACCTTGCAAGTATCACAATCTCCAAAAAGTTGTCAGTGCAAAAATGTGCCTCCCTGAAAAAAATTATCTATCGTAAGTTGAGTAATTTGTTATACATTGTTAATGTTATGGGAGGTTTATTAAGCAAAAACATATTTCTCAACTTTTAATAAAATTCTCGCTTTCAATATCACATTGAATTCTTTAAAGCAAAATCAGGTCAACACAGCAAATTAGGAGTCCCTTCTCTCAGTATGTTTTACCATATTGTGTTGTTAAAATTGTTCCTTTGATTCAGTTTTGATTTATTCTGTGCAGGTTGTTTAATCATAGTGGATACATTAATTGTAGGTAAATTTAAAAGTCTAACCTTTTTGTAGAAACTAAAATGGCCGAGTAATTAAATATTCTCTGTCTGAAATTAAGTTGCGTTGAGAAAGGCTCTGGTGCTAATTGATACGTGTGTAGACAAATTAATAGACATTTCGTATAAACTTCCAAAATCATTTTAGTAATATTGCTATTAAAATATAAAATTACATTTTGATCTCTGAGATGTTAAGTAATTAATCATAGAGGTCATTCAATTAAAATTTTATGCTTTAAAACTGAATATTTATTAATTTATGTAATCCAACATTAAAGTCATATCGAACAATAAATGAAATGAGTGAAATGATGCTGAAATAAGCCCAGGATCCATAGAGCTTAGAGGTACCCGACATTCGCTTTTCAGGATAAGGGAAAAACCCAGTAAAAACCTTATCCAGGTAACTCACCGTGATCGAGATTGGAATTCGGGAACTCTTGAACGTGAGACAAAGATGCAACCAACTGCACTGCAGATTAAAATTGAGTAAGCCAACAAACTTTTTGCCTATTGCTTTGGTACTCTGTTATCACGCGTTGGCTTAAATCTGAGGCTGATTGCCTATGAATAGCCGATTTTAGCGTCTTCACAGATTTAGAAACTTAAAATGACATTAAAATTGCTAAATAATCAAGTGAACTTTTTTACAGCATACTACCAACTTGAGTTGCATTTCCTCATTGTCATTGTATAGCGATACTTAGGAATAAACTTTAGCAGCTTTCGATTCATTTCTCAAAATTGTAGTTACTTTGCCCCCCAAAAAGTTTGCTGTAATGAAATTTTGTTGAGAGGTTCTGCTGTTTAACAGGGAATTATACAGATTTTATTGTAAAATTTGCTTATAATTTGAACCTGTGTTGTTTGCAAAAGTTCAAGACATGGCATTTTGTTGAGTTTCTAACTTCAAACTTAATGTAGAAATTCTTATCTAATCCATCTAGCACTTGCTAGCACTTGCAGCGACGTCTATAGATATGTCACTACATTACCAAATTCCGCCAGCAGTAACCGAGATAGCAGATTTTGCGACTTTGTTTCTTATAAGGAAATTAAGAATCCTTAGTTCATAAATATAGTAATTTTAAAGTATAGGTTATGGCTTACACTGGAATGATTTTCAGTAATGCTTGGGGTTTATGGTTATAGATTGTATTCCTATAACTTGAAAAGGTTAAATCTGCCAGAGAGGCACCATTGTTATAACGTGATTTATCCACCAAATTCAAGCATAGGCTGTTCAGAATATTACCCTGTTTGGTAATGTCAGAGTTAATCGTAGATTTCAGATGTTTGCGAGCCATTAACTAAACCGTACATTTAGCAACAAAACTAGCTTGGCACAACTATTGTTGATAGAAAAAGAAAATAATAGCGATTTTATGTGAGAGCGTAATATTAGCAAATGCTGATGGTGTATGCAATTTAACACTGTAAGCGTTTCATGTTTGAGGGTAATGTATGTAAACCGAACTGTCGCCGTCACCCCTCCTACTGGGGGAGGTTCCGATATTTGATTTGGGAGGGAGGGGCGTGTTGCCTCGCCCTGAAATGGCTCCATTAGCGAGGTTCTACTGGTTATGACGATAATGGCTTGCACTGGACCATTTCGCTGCCTGGCTGGCATTTGTCATTGTGTTATCTGCACCAAGTGGCGCCAACCTTGATCGACGTTTGCCTTGCTTATCACAAGTTGGCACTCCTCATTCATTTTTAAGAGGATATAGAACTGAAATTTTGCATTGTAAATCTGCATATTTGAGAATTTGTACGCTCACTAATAACTTGCAGTGTTTTATAAAATTTCAGCTTGAGGATCAGTTTCAATGTAGTATAATTTATTGAAATGTTTTTTTTATTTGGAACTCCTATGCAAAACTTGTAAATGCCCTTGTCATCTGTCCCTCGCCACTGAATACACGTCTATTCATCATCATTCATCATATCTCCTCTCCCAGTTGCATTATTTCCCTATGCAAATGGATGTAATGCATTGTGTGTGTGTGTGTGTGTGTGTGTGTGTGTGTGTGTGTGTGTGTGTGTGTGTGTGTGTGTGTGTGTGTGTAACATTGCACACTAAACCTTGACAGATGTATACGAATAACCAATGTGCAATATTTGCTAATTGTACATTTATAATATGTATATATTTTGACTGTTTTGGCTTTAGGTATGCAAGAGAATTCTTTAATTCCTTCTTATTCCTTATTCCTTCACGTGCGTAGTAGCTAGATAAGTTATTGCATTCCATATAAAATTATACTGATCTGAATATTTTAAGACTTCCCCAGAAAAAGTATTTTAGAAAAATGTTGACGAGAGAGAGTGAGAGTGAGAGAGAGAGAGAGAACAGGCAACAGGCTAACTAAAAACGATGCTTTGGTTAAATACTAAATCTGGTATTGAGGTTCAACATCTCCTGAGTGTGCAACACGAAGATGAGATCAAAAGAAAGAGTCCTCCCCCATCCCAAACTACCCTTTGCGTAGAAAACGCTCTAGGAGTTAAATTTCTCGATTTTAATTTGTTATTTTTATAAATTAATCCAAATGGTGTAAAAATCTCATCACAAAATAAATTATGTCGCAGAGCATTATTCAGTAACTCTTATTAGTTGCTATGGTAAATTTTAATGATGTAATATACGAAAACTTGACCTTGCACGTTTTATTCCTTACATAATTTTATAAGGATACGTAATTCTGAATGTACATTTTCTGCCATACATAGCAATGCTATCTTTCCAAAGTCTATTCTCTTCAAAACGGTCGTCTTCTTTCTTTGAAAGAAGAAGATAATGGCACGATACTGTCCTCAGAGTTTATGGGCCTGAACATTTTAACGAAACTGCCTTAACATTTGGTCCGAATGGGCGGGCCAAAAAAAAAAAAAAAATAACATTTTGCAGAGTTTCCATTCGAGGAGAAATTATAAAACCAGTTGTGCTTGGAATTGCCAAACTGGGTGGGTTCGTTTTAGGAGGAGGGTTCCTCCCCTGACATCCAAAAATGGTCCTGAAGCGCAAGACATAAAATATATTTTTAATTAAAGAGGAATTCACTATGTGATGTTTAGGAAACACATTAGGTTGGGTTAGGTGCAGCGTTTTATTGTAAATTATTGTTTCATTTAAACGAACTAAATTATACTGCTATTTTACTTGAGAAGTCTGAAGTTTTGATATACTTAAGTACTTGATATGTACGCATATGACAGTTTCGAGATATATAATTATATCACTGAAGTTCGAACTTGAGCTTTAGAATTGTTTATCTGGTAAGTAGTGTTCTCTTTTCAACGCATTCCTGTACGAGAAATGGCAAAATTATCTTGAATCCTGCATCTTAGTTTTACCGTAAACACTTTCCAAATTCTAAATAAGTATGCCATTCTTTCGTTCTTTTCAAAATATAGAAACGCAAAATGCCTGCACTATTTGCCTGCCTGGCTGCATGCATGCCTACCTGCCTGTTTTTCTGCTTGCCTGCCGGTCCTGTCTGGCTGCTGGTTGTTTGCTTGCCTGACTGTCTATATATTTGTCATATCTGTCTGTCTGTCTGTCTGGCTGTCTGATGCCATAGACGAGAAGCGAAAATAGCCTTTGCTATACTGTGTACTCGGAATATCTATCTTTATGTATTCCACAACTTGCTTGTTTATTTAGTTGTAAAAGCATAAGATCAGTGAGCATATACCGCGTCAATCATGTAGATTTGGGTGCGATTCCTAGTCTTGACAAGTCATCTGGGTTTTCCCTCGCTCTGAGGAGTATTGAAAGCGCATCATCATTCAGTAATCACCGTCCTAACTCAATTCAGTGATATGGAGTAATAATAATGCAAGGGTTTAAAAGAAAGAATTTAGCCTTTTTTGTTATGTCTACTAACAGAACATATAAAATTAATAACTTCCAGAAATGTAATTCTGTCTTATTTTTGGATATCAGAAGGAGTACTTTCTTTGTGGCAATTAAATGGAAGATACAAACCAACAAACATATACCTACCCAAGTGAACAAATTGACCCGACAGTTTTAATATACGTGTACCCTCAATTTACGCTCTGCAAGGTTAAGTCTTTACATCTTCGGTTTAAATGCTAACATTCCAGTGCCAAAAGCTCTGGAATATCTGTCGTAAAGATAACTTAGTTGCAGTAGACTTACCGGTTGCCACTGGCTTTATTACAGAGCAGGCAAGCAGTAGGGGTTTCAAAAGCACATTCTGAGGCCCGGCCGGCAAGTGATGAACGTCTGGGCGGACAGTTTTGCAGCGGAAGGAGCATAATTATAAAAGGGTCCCAGCAAGAGGGAGCTCCATTTCTTGAGGGTTGATGTCCGCTAAGAGTTTCTGCCCTGACCCACCCACCCGCCTGCCAGGGTAATGGTACGGAAGGGCAATGAAGCAGCAGCAAGTTGTTGCAGTATTGGAAAAATAGTCTTTCCTTGCCTATCACTTTGTAGCCCTCTTCCCTGGCATCGAATATTTGTTATAGCACAGGAACCAGTCAAATTCTGTACTTTACAGATGTCTCGGCCTTACATTCATATGTACATAAGTTTCAATTTGAATCCCATGGACTTTTATAAACGTGTTCTGTCAGCTGCTCCCTTTGGAGAGACAGGTGTTTCGCATTGTCATGTGCAACTGTCACCTCACCACTTCTGCTTAGCCGAAACAGGAGCGTAGCCCAAGAAGGCTCTGATCAAACTAGGCCCAGACTCATTGCTGAATGGTCGAGAACGAATGTATGGCAACTGTATAAACACGGAAATTCTGAGTTTGCGAGATGTTCGATTCAGTCCAAATTCTACGTTCATGGACAGTTCGGAAGATTCATTGTTAAGTCTTTCGGAGCTGGTTTCGTTGAAACCCGGATTGACTACTTATCCAAGAGAAAGCTTTAATAAGCAACCGTAGGGTGTTCTCAAGAAAATGTGGTCAAGTGAATTCGTTTACCTATTTTTGTACACCAGT
The DNA here is from genome assembly GCA_030765055.1 of Mantis religiosa. Lineage (NCBI taxonomy): Eukaryota > Metazoa > Arthropoda > Insecta > Mantodea > Mantidae > Mantis > Mantis religiosa. The sequence goes on from CM060948.1 coordinate 224,353,150, forward strand.
CACTGCAGAAAGTACAATCGTTCGATATGACTTACGTTGGAGGACGGTAATTTAAAATAAATAAATAACTACATGGGTTGCAGGATCAAATGGATAGTGCGCGTATGGTATATTTGTGGCAAAGATACACGTCTTAGCAAAGAAAGTGGCCCATATAAGAACGAGTGGATTTAATCGGATTATGGCGTGAAACTCCACCCTGTCCACCCTTTCACCCTCTTGCAAAATTCTAGCCATTAGTTACGCAACTAACTTACGACATCCTGAAAGATAGCTGAAGTCTAACAATGCCAATTATCTATGTTCCTGATAGTCGTGTGCCGTTAAGTTAATGGTAATTATAATTTAATAAGCCTATTGTAGTAAGGTTATTTAAAGACGCTTTAAGCTACCAGGGCTGCAACACTGGAAATGCGCAAAATAATAATAATAATAATAATAATAATAATAATAATAATAATAATAATAATAATAATAATAATAATAATAATAATAATAATAATAATAATAATAATACTACTGTTATGCTTCTATACGATTAAAATTGACAAATACATCGAAATTAGCCTCTTGACGACAGTAATTCCAGGCTTCATTTCCATGTCTGTTTCAGAATAAACCGTTGAAATAAATTTAGCTCTTGTGTATTTGATCACTGCAGATAACTTATTTTTCACCCACTGGAGATCGAATGGCTAATGATGTTCCATTTGGCTAGCCATCTCTTACATGTTTACGGAATCACCTTCATTTTACACCAAGTATAGTAGCAATGTTCATCGGTTCATTTTAGCCATCATAGACGTGATAAGTGCTCATTGGAAACTAGTGCAAGTTAGAAAAAAAAGGTAAGGAAAACATTTGCAGTCTGTGGAGTGAACCACTTTTTATGCTAAGAGTAGCTTCCTAGTTTGGGAAAAGAAAACTTTAATGAAATATTACTAAAAATTGCGAATGTGCCATGTGCGATAATGATCCAGTGTAATGTCCTGTTTGTTTATGCTTATGTTTAACTTCTTCAAATTTCTCTCAGTTCATTTGAATCCCTATTTTTCATTGATGTTTTCAGAGCAAGCATTAAGACATAATCTTGGCAGGCTAAATCCCAGGATTCATCCGGGAAGCGAGCTAGGGACGCACAGGGGAAAGTACCGTGACAAGTAGGTCACTAAATCCGCCTCCAGTTCGTTGTCTGCCATATGCGTACATTTTTCACACCCTCTCTCTCCCCATGCAGCAAATTGCCAGCAGCCAAGTCAGTACAGTACCCAGTGGCGTATACGTTAGGGCGCGTATGATTTTACACCTCTTGGAACTTCGCTCTAACCTATACTGCTAACCAAAACTATGTGCATGAGATCTTTTGTTGTGGTATTGCTTATAGAACAACTTAACGCATTGCTATGAATCTCGATGTATGAATGGCCTGTCTCCTAGGAAATTTTATATTCTACTAACATCTTAACTAACAGTAACTAAGGTTACTAATATCATACAAAATATGAAACGTTTACATACATATCAGTACACTTAGTATTCTCCATTCTTTGTAAAACTTAGGGTGAATGCATTTCTAAGGTAGCAATGTCTTATCTTTATGAAGCTATGTAGAAAAACAACTGCAATGAGATTTGATCTTTCAGTAAACTACATTTGTGTTGAACATTTTCAGCTTTTCGTTGTTTCACCGTATTCATCGATTTATTCCTGGTTAACAATTTCCCGTAATCAGCGGGCATTGAAGTGGCACACCACATCACGTTTTTAATTACTGATGTGGTTTCTTCGGTGACAGGCGGTCTCCTTTTCTTTCAGTTTTATGGCAGCACTCCCATCTTAGACTTTTCCCGCAAAATGAGATCGTTTGGCAAAAGGTAGCACATTTTTATTACAGTACACTTATTGTGCCGTTTATGAGTCCAGCCATCGCCGAGGCAAGTGCTTTGATATTATAAAAATAGTCTATACGTTACGTGGCAGTAATCTCGCTAACGTTGGTTAAACTTCCTTCCTTCATAGTGCCGGTTATAAAGTTGTATGTACTAAGTGAAAGACTAAAGGAAAATAATATCTTTTACTATTAAATTTGTAATACAAAATCTTCCTTCGAATCATACATATAAATCAATACGACTTCAGTTTTATTTTCAAAAACTATTACATCGTCAACCGCCTTAAGTGTTTTACGTCGAATAACAGCATTGTAATACAGCAGAGAATTGTAGACCATTTTTGTGCTCATTTAACACCGGTAGTCGCTCCGGAAGAAAAATAAATAACATCTTTCATTTGTTTTCTTTTAGTTCTCGAAGATTTCGTCCGGATGTTACGAACTAGCTTCAAACCCCAGAGATTCAGGATTCGATTTCAAAGTTCGATTCAAATCAGGATTGTACATTCCTATATTTAGAACTTGTACGGTCTGAATGTGAGAGCTAATGTACTATTTATGCACCAATTGCTAACAACGGGGTTGAAAACACTGGGATATTGCTTTTTAAGTGAAGCCTTCGGCATAAGTTGAAGTAATTGAATGGATATTCAAACGGTTAGAGTAATGTGGGACATCGCAGAAGCAGAAGAGGGGATTTTCAGTTTTCTGCTTTTCAGAAGAGAGCAAAAGGTCACATTTATGAGTCTTTGGTCAGATTCCCAAAATATCTACAATTTTATTTATTCTAAAGTAAGATTCATTCTAGCACATTTATAAACTGTGTTATTGAATGGTCCATTAGTTATTATGGTTCAGTTATTATGGAATATTGAGACACAGTTTTAGTTTTTGCATATGAAACTCTATGTTGTGTACTTTTTAAAATCTTTTTATGTTAGGATTCCTGGCATTAAATGAATACATTTCTGATTAAGGAGTAGAATGTGCACGGTTTTAAATTTGGACAAAGATATTATGTATTGGTAACTGGCATAGGTTTGTGATTCTGATAATATTTAGAATTCAGAAAACAAGTTTAATTGATTCTCATATCACTTTCTTCGTCTCTGCCATTTACATTTTTCAGATGTTATGCATGCCATGGAAAGTTTGATCGATTTTAATTCGAGGAGTTTGAGCATTGCCTGGATCTCTCCTGCTTTCCAACGACATTTACATTAGAAAGCTCTCTATAAGTCCATAACGGTAGAGTTATTATAAATTGACTAACTTATATTGCAGACATAGCTAAGAAAAATCTGATGCAATATATACAGTATAAATCTGAAGCAATAGTCAAATCTTGTAAATCTTGAAAAAGTGGATTGTTGTTATATCCTGCTTTTTAAATTCACATTTTTCCAATGGCATTACGAGATGAATGGTGTTAGCTAAAAGGAAAGGTTGAATGTGTCAGAAAGATTTATTTGAAATAAGTTGTGTATCTTACAGAGATCTACTTTTTGTGTCTTTTACGTATACCGGTTACACAAAGTTAATTTGGAATGAAGAATACTCTTCAGGCTATTCGGGTACAGTGAAGAACCTTTTACTTAGGTTACAGAAGTATCTTAAACATATACTGTTCTAATCAACATTATTAGTGCCATTTTTGTTAGAAATCTCAAAACATTGAAAATTATATCTATATGAAGAGTAGTTTGGTGGGGCATTCTCTTGAAAGCCTGCATGTCGCACGCTTAGAAAATGGTGAGTTTCAACACGGATCTGTTTAGGAATAGAGATGTTGGTATTTATCAGATGTTTCACACACACTGCTTATTTTAATTTTGGGTACCACAGAATATTACACGTGTAATCCTTATATGAAATATTTTGGTGAAATGCAATACTTCCTCTGCTTCAATAAATAGATGTACATGTAGATGGTAGAGAAAGTAGAACTAGACTTTGCGCAATGTTTCATGCGAAGAAATATTTTGATTAATGTAGACAATGTATTATAATTCCCTTTCTTTCTTTCTTTCTTTCTTTCTTTCTTTCTTTCTTTCTTTCTTTCTTTCTTTCTTTCTTTCTTTCTTTCTTTCTTTCTTTCTTTCTTTCTTTCTTTCTTTCTTTCTTTCTTTCTTTCTTTCTTTCTTTCTTTCTTTCTTTCTGTCTTTCTTTCTTTCTTTTTCTCTCTCTCTCTCTCTCTCTCTTTCTTTCTTTCTTTCTTTCTTTCTTTCTTTCTTTCTTTCTTTCTTTCTTTCTTTCTTTCTTTCTTTCTTTCTTTCTTTCTTCCTTTCTTTTCATGTTTTTAACTAGCAAGAAGGTCCTTTAACAACATTTCTCTGTAGCTTCTGTGACACAGTCGGCATAATGTCCTGGCGTTTGCTGGCTTCCTCTTCCATCTCCAGGAGTAACTTGCTCATAGATGGCCATAGTGGCGTGAAACTGCAGTCTCTTCTTCTTGAGAAACTTCATAAATGTCAGAAGTCGCGTAACTGCCGCCTGTAGCCTTTATGTTACTTCTATTTGTTTTATTCGGTAGGTGGAGCTTCGGATCCCGGTTTTGAACTATCCTCTTAGGTGATTGCAGAAAAAGATGAAAATAGAATCATATAAGTCGCTATATGGAATTTTATCCCCGAATCTCAGGAATGCTAGCTTAGGATGTTCCTTATGATGCTGATAGGTGTGTTCAAATTAAGTTAAAAAAGAAAAAAAAAAATATTAACACACAAATCCGGGCCCTAGTTATTGAAGGACACAAAGTTACATGAAACTGATCTATGATAATTAGACCTAAGTTTGTGGTACTTCCCCAACAAATTTGTCATAGGAGTTTTTAATTTTACGTCTTCCAACGTTAAGGCATAACGGACGGTGAATGAAATGGGTGAAATGATGTTCAAATGTGTCCAGGGTCCATGGAGTTTAGAGCTACCTGACATTCGTCTTTAAGGGTGTTTCGGGTATTTTCCGGATCACCAGGCGAATGCTGGGTAGGTTAATTACATTTCCTGTCCCTCCATCTGATCTCCATTATAATTTCACGTCATCTCTCATCTGGTGGTCTATTTCAGGGTCTTTTGGACATAAAAACGCAGTGCCTTATCATTATCTAGATAATTCACTCTAGTCAAACACGAGGTTAGGAAAATTAATGAAGCTAAAAGTTAGTTCATGGTGCATAATTCTTGAATAAATAATTTATGTAGCTCATAACTCATGTTTTTAACTTTTTTTATTGTTTTATTACAAAACTTGTACTATTCGTGTTTCCAATTTGGCACTTAAAAATATTTTTGCCCCAGTAGCTCAGTTGGTGGAGTACTTGTCTACTGTGTAAGGGTAAGAGATTCGATTCCCGGCTGCGCTGAGAATTACTCTCTCAACAAGAATATTCTCTATCCTCCCCAGAGTCTGGAAGTATGAGTGAGTTTGATGTGTGTGAGAGAGTGTAGAAAGGGGGGAGGTAGAGAGAGCACGGGCTAATGCTCCTAGGTTTCTGCTATTGAGAAATAAACCATTTAGCCTGAAATCCAGAAGCATGGCTTGCATACGCCACTGAGCGTACAGCCCTTCAAGAGCAGCAAGCTCTTGGAATGGGGCCGCTTTTATATTCCCCCTTATTGTTATATGTCGGTCGGTCTCTATGGAATTTTTATCTTCCCTTGGCTAGAGTTTTAAGACGGGAAATTGAACCGAGCGAAAACTTTTGTTGAAAGGAATTGGAAATGAATACTGGTCATGGAGAAGCTGGGGGGGGGGGGTATTCCATTTCTCATGCCATTTGCTCCTAACCGAGCGCACTAACGTGTTATTTGCACGAAATGGGAACCAAAGAATGGCGTGTACACGGTCATATTTCAAAATGGCGGACAGCAATAAAATATCCTACACCTTGGGGTCGCTGGAGAACCCCTGGAAATTTAGCCCAGGACCTCAGTGTAGAAAGTGGAAAAATGTCTGCCAGATGGGACTTACAAAGTGAACATTTATATATTGCTAGTAATTATACAAGTTAGACACATATCTCTTCTTTCGCTTCTTAAGCTGCAATTCAGCTTTATAAAATATTCATATTTTAAATAGCTTTCTTAAAGAAGCTACTATTTTTGTAATGAAAATATTTCAATTAACTCAACGCATTTCTACGCATATTATTTTTAAAAATTAAAAGCTGCTGCCAATCCTATAATTTTTTAAAACTACTGTGAATTTTTTTTCCTGGAATTTTTGTGTGTATTTGTGTGGGAGAAAAATAGATTTTTTAAAGATGTAAGAGTTGAAGATTACTAAATTGGCATAACGTTTCTCGTACAGTTATTTAAATGTCACAGTGCCTTAAATGCCGTTCAAACCGAGAAAATAGGTCATTAGTGGTAGATTATGAGTAGGCACGTGTATGCCAAAAAGTTTCGTTGTAGAGGAGGGAAGCATCGCCTTCCAAGACGTTGAGGTTTCGAGAATGACGGCTTAATGCGAGAAAAACGAGTCAAACAAATAACAATAAAAGAAGAGTCTCTTGCTTTTACGTTTAGATAACTACATATATAGAACTGAAGCGTCGTTGTACGGAAGTGATGGATTGGATAAAAAGTTGAACATTTTACGAAATGCAAGTACTTAGTTAAGCAATAAATTAGGTCTTCGTAAAAGGAAGTAGAATCATTTTAAAATGTTTGAGTACACTGACGAACAACTTTATTTCCAAACCCCCATCAAGGAGGCAGTCTCAATATACGGCAATAAAATGGAAATGAAGGCTAGGCGTCTCGTGCAAAGTTAGAAATGCCGAGTAAGTCGTTTTACAGTACTCGATATAACATGGCAATATAACGTTTTATGTCTAGCCCGGGGCAGCAACCTGGAGAATTGGGACCACCTCCCCGTGGAAAATAAATTCTTAAGAGGCACGCTGTTATCCGTATTTCGGGGTCAATAGCCCTCGAGGCATGTTTCGTCATCTCACGGCAAATGTCGCTTGTAGATTCTGCGGCTGTGGGTTACATTTCGCCCTCGTCTTCCAAAAAAAATGCTCCGTTGTGGATAGCATATTAAAACCCTTCTAACGCCTGGGTATACCTCAGCAGCCGACGTCAAAATTGAATGTCATACTGCAGATATTACAGGTCTTACTTGGATTATAGTCATTGGTTATCTGGATCGTTAAATTTGTTGTAGTGCACCCATATGCAGAGTACCTTGATAAAATTACCCATGAACTTAATCCAGCATGCCGCAAATCTCTTTAATATGGGTTAATTTGCAAGAGAGTAAAACCTATGCCACGTGCAAGTATCCTTTCAGACTTGCTTCAACTTCGGATAACTTCGCCCATAATCGCTAATGCTGGTTCAAAGTAGGGCGAGTTTTTTGTTCCTGCTTTCCCGCGGATGTGGTGCGCTCGCACACAATAGTGCCCATCAGAAGTTATTTATCATATTGTAGCCTACTAGGCCGCATTTAATGAGGACCATTGTTCATAAAGCGCAAGATTCACATCCTCATATACTTTTACTGCTTTGCTTGCAATATTTTATTTAATACTAGTAGATCCCGCAGCTCCGCTTGTGTTATAGCGTTGCTGTGGGGGCAACCTCCCCTTCTCTCATCTTACACTTCCCTCTGTCTCTCCTATTCTAAAATACAATTTATTTAGCCAGTTATACGGCAGTGGGACTTTGTCAATAATTGTAATAATTTTAGTATTAAAGTCCACTTGCTTTGACTATACAATTGTTAAGGTTGTCTTGATATTTTTCCAACAAAAGCTATGCATTGGTCTAGTTTAATATAAATTTACGATAATTATCTTTTATGTTGAGTTTCTTGTAGTAATTCATAATTATCAATATTTATTTTTACCAACTTAATTACCTACATGATTATGTAATCACACATTATTTTGAGTTATGATCATAGTCGAATAGATAGTGCTTTAGATGTCTGAATACAGAACAGTTGCTCAAAAATGAACGAGTTGTTTGATTGGGAAAGAAGTCAAATCTACAAATCTGATGTGAACGCTCACGAATTTAACTAATAATAAATCTAAATGTCCGTTATACGGAAAGTGGTTTCTCGATCTATTATATTTATTAAACACCCACCCACCCACACACACACACACACACACACACACACACACACACACACACACACACACTCACACACACACATTTAACATATGAAAACGGCCTTTAAATAATATGTGGTCGTGGTGACGAACTCTTGCAGTGGAAACAAAAATCGAGAATCCCTAGGTTTCAACTATGCCAGTTGTGATCTACTTGGCAACGTGTTAAGATCCATCCTGGAATGTTTTGAAAATGGCTAATGCTACGAAAGACGTGACACAATGTGTATAGTTTAACGAGTTGTGTAATATAGTAAGTTTTTGCCGAGCCCTTATTTCCACATTATGCGAAATTATACGAAACTTAATCGGTGTAGAGTGTATTTCAGTCTTCACAAAATATTCAAAATAAATATTCAATTTGTTCTAATTAAATTCTGAAATATTTATATGAACTAAGAATGTCTTTTGTAAAGCATTAAACGTACAATGTAAGGTCTTGTTAGTCTTTGAGTGTTTTTAATGTCGCTTCGTCTTCGTTCATGTTTTAGACCTTCCTGGCTGGAATGTACTTATGTATCCTGTTCATGCCATCTTTTATAGGTAATTCTATATTTCCTTTCCTAAAATTACGAGGTAGTCTTTTGGAAGTCATTCTCTGAACATGTGTTTTCCACTTCGTTTTATATTCGTTTGATTTATCATTCGGGTTATATATTTCTGTTGCTTGTTTTATTTCTACGTTTTAAATGTTTGGAATTCTGAAATTGCCCTTGGGAATTTCATATCACTCACTTTGAGTCCTAGCTCTCTTCAGAAGCAGTACAATATTAGTTAACTAATGGCGGTTAGTTAATGAGTTTCAGCTATAGTAACAGTAGGTCCACGGACTATTGAGTAACTTTAGCAGCCATTATCACAAAGTATACGCTATAAAGTTAGGTAACGAGGGTCGAACATGAATCCTCTGGACAGCCTTAAGGGTCAGAATGCTGAATGCTTCACATTCATGGAGATGATACCGGTGCACAGTTAAAAGACACGAATGAGCGCCAAGTTTCCAGGGTAAAAAAGGATGGCTGCTTTCCAAAAACACTCCCTCTTTCACCTGCGGAACGTCACACCTGACTGGTGACATTTGTTGTGTTCCGGAAAAGTCAATAAACCCTTTCACGTACAGCGTTCTCAACGTCTTCCTTTGGCACAGGTAATTAACAGTAGATGCATTATACAAAGGATGTTTTAGAAACGAGTGCAACACTTCAAAGTGTTTAACTTGAGGCGCACAGTCATGCAATTCTGAAAAGGGACAATTCCCGGCTTTTGTTGTTGCTGCGTTGTTATTTTTATTCTTTAAGCGGTATCCTGCAGCTCCTGGACCCTACAAGAAGATGTGCAGACAACCGTAAGGAAACTAAATTAAATATTCCGCGCTCTGTTATTAAAAAAGTGTCATAACCTGGCAACATGTGAAGAAAGAAAACCAAAGTTAGTTCCTTCTGAATCGACGAACGCACTCGCATTTATATTCTCTTTCCGTTTCCATCGTCGTTATTAGAATTGGTAAAAATAATAAAACAATATGTTACATTTTCAGCGGTTGATATGAAGTATTTTATAATATTTTGGGGTGAGATTACAAAAATATATATACAGAGTCGATGACTACGGACACCGAGAAGCCTTACCATGGTAACACGAGGGAGGTACAACAAACCACAGTCTGTTGACTAGTTTTGTGAACTACACAAAAGACCCTATTTTTGGGTGTCTTTGTGTCATGCTTCACTTTAAACAGTTATATATCTGAACATCTTATAAGAGTGCCACGACCAGGATTATAATCGGTGGCATAGTGAGTTTTAATTTCAGGAAATTAAGAATAACACTCGCTTGAATATCCCATTAATGCGTTTGAATTTTATTAAACAACAGAGGAAAATATTCATATCATAGAAGCGCTGTTCTAGATCAGAAACAAAAGTAATGTTCCTTGAAGAACTTCAGCTCTATAATCATTTGCACATCCCCACAAAAGTAGTGTAACGCGCATTTCAGAAAGGTTTATATACAGTTGTAACACTCTAAGTTATTCATTTCATAAAAGAATCATCTCAGAAGTATAGAACAAAATCTACATTTAGTGTAAGCTACGTTATAGGAATAGAGAAGGTTGAACATCCTATAGCAAGTCAGTTTCATAAAGGTTTTTGGCTTTGTCATGCATATTATTTTGACACTCCATGTCGTTCTCCTATCCTCCTTTAAATTCGTGTATTGGTCAGACTTTAGGACGACTAGTGCTAATACCTAGGTGGAATAGAAGCTCCTTGAGTGAAGGGCAAACCGAAGATAGGGATGGGTTAAACCTTAGAGTCCCTTCCAGCGACAACCCTCTAATAGAAACATTTTATAATTACTAATTTAATATTGTTAAATGTAAAATGAACATACAATATTTTAATTCAAAATGTAGGCTAATTACTACTGCTACTAAGGGAATTATGGGTTTATTTCTCCCGGTTCAGCTGAAATGTAAGCGAAACTAAAGGAAAGAAAGAAAAAAGGAGAGATATAGTAGCCTCGTCCATTGAATTCCAGGCGATGTCAAAAGCTTTCCCCTTCTGACCACGCCTCCTCACATGTAAGCAATTATAAGGGTTTTCCACCCTTAAACATTTGGGTGGTCCTTTCTTAATACGTTCACCAAGTTAGAGCACTGTTGCAATATTTTCCTTGTGTTCTCAGAAATTATCTTAGACTGTGCAAACGTGCTTCCTATGTATGTTAATTAAGCTTATATTTATAGAAGTTACACAGTGTTTTACTTAGTGTAGTTTTATAAATTTATTAGTGATTAATAGTTATTGGCGTTAAGAACTTGCGTAATTAAGATGTGGAGACCGTGGGTATCGAACCTAACATGGATTTCCATTCATATTTGTAATATATATCTAACAGTATTTTTAAACTTTCTCGAGTTCTAAAGCGTTTATGTCATATTTAATTATTATGTAGAATGTACGTGATTATTTATTTAAATTGTGTTTAGCGGAAGACACCCCCCCCAAAAAAAAAATACACTGCTTTAGGATAAATCGGCTCACGATTGCAATAAACAAAGCTCTAACGTGCAATCTTTGCTTATAAATTATTATTAACTTTGCAAGTAAATATACCTCGCAAATTCATGCACACTGATGCAATTTAAGCTCTTTAAAATTGTAATGATGTTTTATTAAACTTTCCTTAGATATTATGCTAATAATACTCATTTAGTTCTTGTACGTAATAGAAGTACTAATGCCATAACAGCATAGGTAATATATACTCTTTTCAGTTATGTTATAAAGAGTTGTAACATTATGTATTGTGATAGAAGCATTATTAATTTAAAATTATTTGAAAAGATCAATGACGATTTCTTATAGTGAATTTTGCTTTATTTATTTATTTATTTATATTTTGCCTCTAAACGTTATTTTAAACAACGGCAACCATGGGTATTCTCAGCCTAACATTCTTCACCTCTGACCCCGGTTGGTGTTCCTAAGATGTTTATGACATTGTGGTTAGGGGCGAGAACAGTTTTTCCCTACAAAGAGAGCGGGTTGGAATGGTTTAAGCGCGGCCACTATACACATGTGCTCTATAACACTACTGCAATGATACAAATAAGTGCATAAATGCTCGAAGAAATTATATTCCTATCGTACTAATATAGTTTCAGTACGGCATCTCTGTTGCCCCAGTTTGAAATTAATTTATCGCCTCTCTAATACGGATAGTACTTGATGTGGCTTCTCAGAATGATGCTCGACATTCCTCGTTTTACACACGGCCACTAATTCCCCATTTGTGAGCCCTTAACTACACGTGTCTTTTAACCAGGCACAAAAAGGGTTCTATCGATATTAGTAATTTAGATCATAATTGCCTCGTTCTGTATAAACTTGAAATACAGCACTTTCTCTTGAGAAGCATTTTAAAGAAAATCTCATGGGAGTCCGATCCAGTAATCTTTTAGAGTATCCTTGTTGTGCAGATGCTTGTCTACCTGAACGGGTTTTGTCTGACACAGAACCAGTCTCTTCAATTTTCTAACAAGCTTCCGCAAAGCAGACAGTTTGTAGGACCGACGCCTTAAATCATGTACACTTCTTAATCTGCTAAAACTGAAATCTTGTGTCCTAACGAGTTTTGAATACAATAAAGAGAAAAATATGTCTTTCAAATGTTCATCATTGATAATTTTAGTTTTGTCATTGTCTGTAGAGAGTGTCAAGAAGGTCACTGTTAATTTTTGAACGGTGCAAGGCTGACGATTTTTATTTATTAATAGTGTTCATAGAAACCGTAGTTCGACTAACGAATCTACGATGGTATTTCTTCCTAGTGGGATGATTTTCATCGTGGCCGTGGTTTAAATATGTTCAGCTCCGTTAATGCCTCTTGAAACAGATAATTTCCATGTTCGTTTATGGGTAAAGCGTGCACTCAATGTGGCCAATAGTATTTAAAGGTATGTTTTTATCTATTTTTCAGTGCTTAAAGGAATAAATTGTAGCAATATTTGAATTTTAAAATGGACTTCTTATATCCCTTTTAATCATTTATTACACCCCTCTTATGAAGTGTTCAGTAGTACACTTTCATTCGAAGAATGTAGTACGCATAAATAATCAACAAATTCTGAAAATCTTATTTTATATCTTAACCACTTCCGAGTAAAGCGCATATAAGGCTTAAAAATTCAGCATTATTCTATAAACCTTATTGAGCATTTACTGATAGAATTTTATCTTAAATGAGGCACATTGTTAAGGACAAATAAAGCTGTGAGCCCAGTTTAACGTAGGCTCTTCTTTGTAGTATAAAATAATGTTCTATACTTTGTGGCGATAGAAGATATTGATTAAAAATGCATACACATGTTGTATTTGGGAAACAGAAATTCGGTAATATATAATGCATAGTAATTAGAACAATATCTAAGTGTTTATAGATATGAAACGTATACAACTTTTTTATAATTTTTCAAAATATGTCCATATTTTGGTAAAGTTATTGGCGATTTCAGATGCTGACTGTACACTAGCTCATTTAATGCAATTTTAAACGCATAGTTATTAAAATATATTTATATAATATGTTCGGATATATTTGAAGCGTCCAGGTTTTTGACTCCAAACTCAGTTTTTTTATACTGAAATTTTCAGTAAGTTGTAACTTCCCCCGTCAGTAACGTGATGTAGATGGCAGCATAGACTTTCAGAGATTAGGAGCAACTTCCGCCAGACGTGATAATGAACTGGAAGCAGCTAATGGCGTGCAGTTTATTTCCGGGCAGGGTGTACCAGCCATGTTGGTAGGAAATGTAAAAACCTCCACATAATGGCCACTATTTGTGAGCGAGGCAATAAAATACAAAATAATAATGACGACGTTTTTAGAGCCAAGCTAGCCACATTTTATGGCATTTTTAATATCGTGGTACAGTGTCTTTCATCCGTACCACGTTACTGCCACATTTAACGTCATTGATAGCAATCGCCTCCAGGGTTCATAATTTGGAACCGAACCACGCTCGCACAGGAGTCTCATTGCTGCCAAATGGGCTGTGTGCTGTTTGGAACGTTTTATTGCGCGAGGCTCTTGTTCTGAGGGAGAAAAAAATCGTAGGTTGCATTATTGG